>JADMNL010000026.1:27087500-27660000 GCA_016271365.2 Neoceratodus forsteri | reverse complement strand
GAAATTCAGTCACTGGAGCAAATTACTGGCTATATATTTTGACACTCCAGTCATTGGAGGGAACTGTTGACAGGTTTGCTAATCCAACCTTACAATGCATCTGCAGCCCAAATGGGATCTTCCACTTCCCTGGAAGACAGCCAATGCAATGGAGCAGACTGTTGACAGCATTCTGACATTCCAATCACTGGAGCAAACGGTTGACGATAGTTTGCTGGTTCAGCTATGGAGGAGGCTGTTGGGAGATGGTTGGACATTCCAACAAATGATTTACCGTGCTTCGGGGGAGCAGAGTAATGCTGATGAACGACCCATTGAAAATACTTTAGAAGTTTTGCTATTGTCTTGTGTTTCAATGTTATTTAGTTTGTTTTATCATGTTTTTATGTCCGGGTCGGACCTGAAAAAAGGGCTTTTGCCCAGTTGCCCTTACCTGGTTAAAAAAAAAAAAATTGAAATGTCTTGAGTACTACTCCAATATCCACGGGCACACAGGAGTTCTGTCCATGCACTGACAGTCAAAACTCCCAATTCCTGTTTTAATGAAGAACTGTCCAGAATATTGTCCATGAAGAGAAACACCGTTCTCAATGTTTTATTCAGGTAAACATAACAATGGATTGGGGGGGGGGGTTGGTGTTTAAATACAAGCACTTTACAAACCTTTTTCCTGATCCCGTTTACATGCTGTACTACAACCGTCACACAGAGACACGCACTGCTCAGACTCCCATTTACCTGCACTGCTCCCAACAGGCTCGGCACCTTAGACTGACTCAGTTAAATACCAGAAGACTACAGCGTGAAAAAAGTTTAATGCTGCCGTCTGGCATCCGGTGGTCTCCATCTTCTAGGGTGTACATGTTGATTCTGCGCACTGCCCTTCTCGTGCAACCCCAGCATCATTTTAGCTGCTCTCCTCTGGAATGCTTCCACTCTGTCCTTTCTGAAGCGCAGCCTCCAAAACGGGACAAAGCACTCCAACTGGGGGCTCATCAGTGAGCGACAGTGGCAACACCACCTCCTCCTCCTGCTGGATATACCCCTCCCTATGCACCCCAGCATCCTCCCAGCACTACCCACTGCTTTGTCACACCACCCTGCCACTTTGAGGCTGTCAGATATGATAAACCCCAAGGTTCCTTGCCAGTTTAGCGACTGTCAGTACCCCCCACCATCTTATACTCAGCATGGGGGGGGGGTTCTCCTGTGCCCCAAGTGTACGATTTTGCACTTTATGGCACTTAACACCAACGGCCATGGTTTAGACTACTTAAGAGTACTCCCCAGATCCCTGTTCATTCTCTGCACCCCCTCCCAGTGAGGTGAAAGAGAGCTGTGCCCAATTCACTGCACAAGGTAACAATAACGTACAATAGTATGTGCAAGTTTGCCCTGGGGTGATGGAAGAACCCGCCACTTGCCTGATGTACAGCGATTTTTGACTTGCCTCCTCGCAACTGAACTACTGGCTGCAGAGGCTACACAGATACACCAGTGTGCGCTTAGACAATACCCAGCCTACCTATACAGACTGCAAAGCCCACCCATACACACTCCCTTCTCAGGCAAAGAATTTCCTTCACATACCCCATGCTCACATGTTAATCCTCACAAAGGCCTTTCCTGTGTGGATCCATACACTCTGAATGCAGTCCCTCGTGACTTTAGTGCTACTGCTAAAGGCTTTGAAGCAAGCCACCCACACACACACACACACCCCTTCTCATCTCCAGCCACTGGTAGAACTCCCAAACCTGCATAGTTGGGTTTACCGAGGCCCCCTCCCTCTAACCCTGCTGATCACCTGCACATTACTGCACAATTCTGTTGGAGTATTCTCATTTTAGTCCTCAACTGTTAGACCTGCAGCAGTACCCCATCCGAAAATCAGGCACTATTTATTGAAATTATCGGAATTACAAACCTTTGACTTAGAGACTCATTTACAAAGGCTCCACGTTAGGAAATGCAGAAATAAAACAGTGCAACAAGAGTACAATTACAGGAACAGCACATGTACATGTTAGAGATGCAAAGCGTTGACAACTGGTATTTACAACTTTAATATACACAAAACATATATACAAACTACACAGAAGCAAAGCACTGACAACTGGTCATTACAACTTATATACATATACCACAGAATCAACGAGTAGACAACTGTGCAGTGGAGGTTACAAAACAATAGTGAAAAAGGAAGAGGGGGAGTAAAGGGGCAGGACAGAGAACAAAGGGGGAATATAGGGTGGACATGGGGGCGGGGATGGATCTAAATGTGGATTTCCTGGTGTGTCAAATTCTAATAAACAGTCCACCTCTGATTTGCATTTTAGTTTGTCAACAGTGAAAATTCTAGAGCAAGAATGCTCATTTTCTTAGGTGACCTTGGGAGGGTCACCCATGAAAGGCATAGGACCCCAGGCGATGTCAAGATGAGTTGAGATTCACTTAAGAAATCCTTAACCCATGCAAGTGAGATCATCAATTCAATGGGCGTCTCACTCTGCGTTCTCTCACCCCAACTATCAACCAGATTCACTATCAGAAACCAGTTACAACCCTCACCGTTCCTCGGTCATAGTGGACAATTACGGCCAGTTGCGCAACCAAACACGAAAGTTATACAGTAACAGGCTTGCTGCTTAAGTGACACCAGTTAGTCACATCTCTTCCTGTCCATGCCCAAGTCACAGCACAGCATAATAAAGAACTACAAACAGTAATAGGGCGGCAATGTAGAGCTTGGAAACAATAAATGTGCATAAGACCCGGTTTGGGGGGGGGGGGGTGTGTGCGCAGAGTGCTCCCAGAGGAAGAGGAAACAACAACAGAACTTGGATACAATAAATATTAGTGCCACAACGTAGTACACAGGACGGGGCCGTGCCCCCACAGAAGAAACAGTGATAATAGTACCAACTTAAAGTAAAGGTAGCAAATGCAGAAAAACAAATGAGCCGATGCCTGATTTAGTCCGATTTCTGTATTTTTGCACCTTCCATTCAACTTAAGATAAAAGATTTGGCTGTATTATGTATGGCACCCACTTTATTTATGGTGTGGTTTGCCTCGCTGCCAGTGCATATTGTGTCCCGCAGCTCTACCAGACACATTACCGACAAGGCCCCTGGAATTCTGTGGCTGTGGAATTTTCCACAGAATTCATTGTTTTTGGTGAATTTTCATTCAAATATACAATTTTTCCATAGTGCCAGGCTCCCATACCCATCTTGTTTATCTTGAAGCCCCTCCTCTATGCTTGACAGGTGATGTCTATAACATCACATCATATTTTAGCCAATGTTAGGACTGCATTCTGCCACAGAAATGAATAAATTATGCTGCAGAAATCAGAAAACACTGCCGCAGAGCACTAGGGGCCCCGATTACCAAGCAGCATACCTCTCAATTGTCCTTGATTTTGCCTCAAAAATGTACCTTGTCCCTCCTAAAAATTGTGTTTCCGTGACCAAACAGTGGGTGTTGTGAGCACAAAATGTCAAACAATTAAAGTTAGACTTATTCTTCCTTAGAAAATGCATTTTACACTAAGCCCCTTATTCTACCAGCTTTCACAATGGATATCACTAATTATGAAGTTGTGTCCCTGATTTTGGTCTCTTGTCCCTGATTTAAGCCTTGTCGCGGATTTATGAGGCAGGAAGTCGAGAGGTATGCCGAGCAGTCTCTTAAAGCAGCGCAGCGATCTGGCCGTAATCCTTCACCGACGCCAGTTTCTCTCCCACTCGTGCAACATTTGTGTCACTTTGTCCACCTCAGTGTGATGTCCTAACCTTGAAAGCTCGGATGGGGCGCGCCCCCCCCCCAAAAAAAAAAGAAAAAAAGATCTGTTCCTCAGGGACAGTCGCCCCTCGGGAGCAGGGTTATGCAACCAAGTGTTGAAATGTTTTTTTTTTTTTTGGGGAGAGACCAACCTTCCGAGAAGAGGAAGTGAAGCAATGTCATCCTCCGCCATAAAAGGGAAATGTACCCGCAACTGGATTATACAGATATAACCACAGCATTGCACAGCTCTCGGTGACTCGGTTTCAGGGAGTTAAACCGGGGTGGGAGTGTGCTACCGGTAAAGTGGGTGGGTGGGTGCTAGGCCACCTGCTCCAGGGCAAGGCCTACACTGCCCTCGCCATCAGTGGGCCAGCCTCAGCACCGCTCCCCTGCACCTGTCCCCGGATTGCGCTCCGACCCCTCTCCGCAGTCGGGATGCTGCACCGGGGTGCTGTGTCAACAGCCCGCAACTCCCCGACAACAGCGGCTCTCCTGACCAGTGCCGGCCCCACACCGGCTCAGTCAGTCCCGGGCTGTCCGCGGTCGCCGCCCCTGTCCCCCGTTCCCCTGCTTACCTCCAGCGCTCATGGCCCGGACGGCGGCGGGCCGCACGGCAGCCGGCTGCACGCGGCTCAGAGCACGCAACGAGCTCCTCAGCAGTAACCTTGACGCCATTTTGGAGTGGAATGACATCGAACGGTGCGGAAGCGCAGTGCGTACGTAGTGGGTGGGGCTAAGGCGCGCAGTGGCCACGTGATATGGAGCAAGTCTCCGCCCCCATCACGTGTCCAATCTCCAAGGATGCGCGTTCGCTGCTTGTTGATTTATGAAGCGGCCGGCACGTGTCTTGGTGAGGGCGGGAGCACGGAGGAGCGGTGCTGCGACCCGCGCTTGTTTTAGGAGGAAGCCCGAGTGTTCGCTGACAGACGGTTTCACACGGTAGGAGGGGACAGCCCTAGCCAGCAGTGTCCATAAACCTGTTACAACAATAAGTGGTTTAGTGACAGCAGCATTGTCTGGTATAGTTGCCATATTTCTTTGGGGGGGGGGGCGCAGAGGAAATTTGTCACGCAGAATGTGGGAAGTCACTGAAAATTGGGCAGTTGAGAGGCATGTGAACATGTTCAGCCAGTAGATTTGATCATACCTCTCAACTGCTATGATTTATAGGTTAACTGATGTTCCTCATAATATAAGGCCCACTGCACTTACCCCTTTGAACATGTAACGCAATCCAGACTGTACATCCTTCGCCATCCTCCCCCCTCACTCCTCCCTGCCCATATGGCCTCATCCGCTCTATCCAGCAGCCCTCCGTTCCCCGCACTTACTTCAGAGAGCACTATTTTTGCTCATATATGTACCTAAGTCGTTTTGTTTACTCCACAATTTGTGTGCTTATGTGCCCCTCAACTCCAATTCTAACGATACCTTGCTTATTCTTTCTCTAGGTAATGAATTGTTATTTTCTTGTTTGCCAAATTTGTACTTCAGTGTCAGCCGCCTAGCCATTTCCTGTAAATCCTGTTTTTTTTCTTGCTCAGCTGTGTGAAACTGTTTCCTGTATACTACTACCTATGTAACCTTCCCGGGTCGCACCTGAAAATAGGCACTTGGCTATCTAGTGTGCCCTACCCGGTTAACAAAAACAAATAAATAAGAGCTATTTCTGGACACACAAACTATTAAATCATTGAACTAAGTTGATAGAAACATTCCTTATCACTAACTGTATGGGGACCACTATCTATAGATATATTATTGTTTAAAGTAAAGTGCTGCACATTCTGGCCCTTTGCTATGATTTGTAATGCAGAGAGGTTGAGAGGTATGGATTTGATTAACTTTAGTAAAGCATCCCACTCTGCCCTACAGAAGGTTGCTAGGGAGCGGGTGCAGTTTCGGAAGGAAATGAGATTATGATGTCAGGGAGCCGGCAACAGTCAAGTGTACCAGTCTCGTGCACTGACGGGACTGGAGACGATTGGGGGTTGGGGGCTACGGGGCCACACACACACACTCCCACACACAGTGGATTGTCCATTTCCCAGTTTACAGCAGTGGGCTGTGGGTTTTGTCAGTTTATTCAAGGGAGCCCCCCCACACACACCATTTTTTTTACCACAGGGAGTGAGGGAGGAAGCCCCCCAACTCAAATAAACTGGTAAAAATAGGGCTGATTGACAAAAATAACCACAGTCAAATAACTGAAGCGGGCCGTGAGCTCCAACGCTTATGATTTTTCAACAGCAGTCTGTAGGCTGAGGTTTTTTTATTTTTATTCTTAATTTCACACATTAAACAGTGCAGTTTACTTCAGCATTGTACAATACTTTGCTATACACATCATGAAGTTCAGTACATTCTATGTTACATTTTGTTATTCTGTCTCCCAATTTTTATTTGTTTTTATCTCTAATTAATCCATAATCATGTCTTTTCCTATTCTTTTTTAGGTGATAGTATAGAATACTCGGCACGCATAGGACCTTCGCTATTAGTGTAGAGCAGCTCGGTTTGGTACAGTAGGCCGTTCCTTTACTATTTATTAGTTTATTTGTGCTGTGGCTGTTGCACACCCTGTTAAACCCCCCCAACTTAAAAAAATTGATAAACCAAGTATGGTACGTGATCAAAGCATTGCTGTATTCAGGAAGTTTTTATGGCAAGCTTCATAAGTGTACCCGGTATTCTACACTATCACCCTTCCTTACGGATTGCTGTCCTGGCTTTGTGCGCCATTCCGCCCTACATACAGTAGTTGTTTATTCACCTTTCAACCATGCGTTATCTGCTGTCTTCATGGTACAAATTTTGCATCATGTTGCATAATATACACTATCCATGTTTGCCACTTTTGTGTAAATTGTTCTAATGTGTCAGATAAGCTGTAATTCTTTCCATTTTGTATATATTATTAACAATATTTTGCTATTCCTCTCTGGTTGGGGTTGAGCCTGTTTCCACCTCTTCATTACTGCTTTTTTTGCAGCCAGAAGTAGGATTGGGGCCACGAACCTGGGTGTCAGTCTGGCACCTCCCTGGGAAACTCCAAGAAGAATCACCATTGAAGTTAAATACACTGGACTTACCCAGACCTGCAGCATCTGGGTTTCTAAATCTGACCAACAGTCTATGTCCGCAAGAACGTGGACAGGATGGAGGCAGTCCAGAGGAGGCCAACTAAAATGGTGCAGGGTCTGCAACAGAAGCCACATGAAGAGAGACTAAGTAAGCATTAATCCCCTCTGAAGGTGGCATCTAGTGGGGAGTTAATGCATGGTTGGGCGTTGTGGCCCGAGGCCGGAGGCCAAGTGTGTACAACGGTCCAACCATGTATTAATTTCCCATTAGATGCCACCTTCAGAGGGGATTAATGCACTTGTAACATGGCTTCTAGGACAAACTGTGTACTGTCACATTACTGGTGTAATGATAACCACTACTGGGAGTTGGCCATACCTGGCTACAACATATTCAGAAGAGACAGGGCAGGCAGGCAGGGAGGAGGAGTGGCACTGTATGTGAAAAATGACATAAGGGCCACAGAGATCCAGGAGGAACAAAATGGGGGAGAGATACTATGGGTTAAGCTGGAAAGGAAAATGGGGTCAGCCGTCTGCACAGGTGTGGTCTATAGGCCACCAGCCCAGGAGGAAGAAACAGATAGGGAGCTGATGCTAGCCATCCAGAGGATGGCAGACAAGGGTGAGGTAGTACTGGTTGGAGACTTCAATATTCCAGACGTGGACTGGAGCATCCCAGCAGCAGCATCAACTAGGAGCAGATTTATCCTGGACTCCTTCAGGGTGCCTTCCTCAAGCAACTGGTCATGGAACCAACTCGGCAGAAGGCAATACTGGACCTTGTGCTCACAAACAGGGACAGTGATGGGGGTAAGAGTGGGGAGCACCTGGGAACAGTGACCACCAGTCACTGTGGTTTGAAATCACAGAAAGAGTAGAACCAAACCACACAAAAACACGTATCCTGGATTTTAGGGGGGCAAACTTTGGGAAAATGGGGAGATACTTGAAAGAGGCATTAAGGGGAATGGGGCAGGAATCAGGGGCTGAGGAACAGTGGGAAGTATTTAAAATGGGGATTACAAGAGCAACAGAATTATGTATTAAGCAGGTTAGCAAGAGGAAAAGGAAAAGGAGACCATTATGGTTTTCCAAAGAGGTAGCAAAGAAGGTGAAAAACAAAAAGATTGCATTCAGGCAATACAAAAACACACGCAAGAAGGGATAGGAGAAGTACCAGGAGAAGCAAAGGGAGGCAGGGAGGTCAGTAAGGGAAGCCAAAGCTCAGACAGAAGAACACATTGCAAAATCAGTGGGTAGAGGGAACAAAACCTTTACAGGTACATAAGTGAAAAGAAAGGCAAAGGAAGGATAGTGAGACTGAAGGGGAGGATGGGGCTGTGTGAGGATGACAGCAGTAAAGCTGACATACTGAACAGGTATTTGCTCAGTATTTACTGAGGAAGAGGAGGTAATGGGTCTGAGCGATTACAAGGGGTGAGAATGGTGCAGAAATGGACACAAGTCCCTTTACACGAGAAGGGTCCTGAAGGAACTGGAAGTAATAAGAGTTGATAAAGCAATGGGGCCAAGATGGGGTGCACCCCAGGGTCCTTAAAGAACTAAGAGAGGTGGTGGCTGAACCTCTTGCTATCCTGTTTAGCCGATCACTAGAAACAGGGAGGACCAAAGACTGGAGGATAGCAGATATAGTCCCCTTATACAAAAGTGGAACAAAGAGGGAGGGGAACTACAGACCAGTCACCACCTCGGTAGTGGGGAAGATCATGGAAACACTACTGAAGGAGAGATTGGTGGAACATCTGGTTGTCAATGGACTACAGGACCCAAGGCAGCATGGTTTCACCAGGGGAGGTCATGTCAGACCAACCTCATTGAATTTTGACTGGGTGACTAGGAGGTGGATCAGGGAGGGCAGTGGACATGGCCTATCTGGACTTCAGTAAGGCCTTTGACACTGTGCCACATAGAAGACTATTGCACAAACTGGAGAATATGGGTGTGGGCAGGACAGTAGTGTGGTGGGTAGGTAACTGGCTGGGCAGCAGGACACAGAGGGTGGTGGTAATGGTTGTCACTCCACAGAGGAAGAGTGACCAGTGGGGTACCACAGGGATCAGTGCTGGGACCGGTACTATTCAGTATCTTCATCAGTGACATTGCAGGACCTAGAAGGCAGAATTTCACTGTTCACTGATGACACAAAGCTCTGTAACAGAGTAGACACACCAGAGGGTGTAGACAGAATGAGAAGGGACCTGCAGAAACTTGAAGAATGGTCAGGGGTTTGGCAGTTGAAATTCAATGCAAGGGAAGTGCAAGATAATGCATATGGGGCACAAAAACCCTGGCACAATATATCAGTTGGGGGGTGAGGATATAGCATGCACCAAGCAGGAAAGGGATCTTGAGGTTATCATCTCTGATGACCTCAAGGCAGGGAAACAGTGTGACAAGGCAGCAGGTAAAGCAAATAGGATGCTGGGATGCATAGGCAGGGGCATCACCAGCAGGGAAAAGGAGGTCATAATTCCCTATACAAGACACTAAGTGAGGCGCACCTGGGTACACTGTGCAGTTCTGGAGACCTTACCTACATAAGGACATAGGGTAGAGAAGGTTCAGAGGAGGGCAACAAGGGTGGTGCATGGATTGCATCACAAGTCCTATGAGGACAGGTTGAAGGCACTGAACATGTACTCCTGGAGGAGAGGAGGGAGAGAGGGGATATGATAGAGACATACAAGTATCTTACAGGGAGGAACAGGGTGCAGGAATGCACTATTTTTAAGCGAAAAAGATGTTCCAGGACTAGAGGGCATGGGATGAAGTTGGAGGGAGGACGATTCAGAGGAAACGTGAGGAAGAATTTCTTCACAGAATGGGTGGTGGACAAGTGGAACACCCTGCCAGAGGAAGTCGTGGGGGCTGAAACAATCACGGGATTTAAGAATGCATGGGATAGACATAAAGGCATTCTGGAGGTCAGGGGTAAGGGGCAACAGACTTCTTGGAAAACATAAAGTGAACTTACAAACTTAAATGGGCAGACTGGGTGGGCCATAGGCCCTTATCTGCCGACACTGTCTATGTATCTATGTCACTGTTATTTTGATCCTATGAATAAGAGAAGTCAACCACATTTTGCACCATTTACATTTGTATCTTGCACTTTGTGAACACTGAAGAGACACCTATTTTTTTGCTGATGTTGTGAAGACTACACCAAGGATAACTATCAGGACAGGATCTCTGAACATACATTTCAGGACATTTGTCCGATCTGACCGGCTGTTATATTATTTGCGACGTTGGGAGGTCTATTATGTCTTGCTTTGTCCGTTTCGCTATCTACCCGTCTCTCTGTTTTACATATTATCTGGTCTCCTGTGTTTGTGTGTCTCCCCATGCCTCCGATCTCGCTACATTTCCCGTTTTGGTCCCTGACATTTTCTGACTTTTCTGCAACTTTTCTCACTCAATTCCAGATCTTCCGACTGCCCTACATGCGTTTACCGGACCCACGATTTCCTTTCTCTGTCTCCTACACTATATAGCCTCCACATCTCCACTGCACTACATTCCCCCTGTCCATACCTCTTGGGTACGTTCTGCTCTGGATATTTCCCGCTGCTCCTGTGTCCTCAATCATGTCACTGCTGGCTACCGCCTACATTATCGCCTTCCAGTCCCTCTTCTGCCCTGTGTCTAATTCTCCACACTGCTCCTCTCTGCTCTGTAGTTTGTCCGAGTGCTTTAATGGCATTGCTCATTTGCCATAATGCCGTGTTGCTCTATCACTATGGTATGCCGTCCCGCCTATACGCGTGCCGCCCTGATAGAGCTCTCAATAATGCCGCTTTTACAGAGGAGCTTTATATATATACCCTTGAGGAAAGGGGGGCATGATGGAAACTTTCAAGTACCTCAAGGGGTCAACAAAGTCCAGATGATAGCATCTTTCAGAAAAAAAAAAAGTGCAAGGACAAGGGGGCACAATTTGAGCGAGAGGACAGCTGAGGGGCAATGTGAGGAAGTATTTTTTTTTTTCACAGAGAGGGTGGTGGACACATGGAATGGTCTTCCTGAGGAGGTCGTGGGGTCAAAAACAGTGGGGGAATTCAAGGATGCATGGGACAGACATAAGGCAATTTTGGTGGGGGGTAGGAAGAAGTAGACTGTTGGTTAACTAGGATCTGCAGCTTATCCAGTAGGTAGGGAAATGGGCAGACTTGGTGGGCCAAGCAATCCTTATCTGCCGTCAAAGTCTGTGTTTCTATGTAATACATATAGAATAAAGCATGGGTCAGGGTGTGTAACGAGATTTTACACACACAGAGTTGTGGGATGCTACATAAACCCCGAGGGTTATTTATGTAGCATCCTACAACTCGTGTGTGTGTGTGTGTGTGTGTGTGTAAATCTTGTTACACACCCCGACCCATTTTTTATTTTATATAATTGCTGGGTTTCCCTTTTTCACCTTAGCAGTTATATAAAATAAACAGCTTGAGGTGCATCCGTGGTGTGGTTTCGTTTTAGCCCGGTGCTGAGATTTGCCGTAGTGAGAACCTTTTTTTTTTCTTTTATTAGGTCTTCATGTGTTACCAGTGTATGTGTGGGAAAAGAAGAAAATAACTTACCGCTAAGGTTCTTCTGGAGGCTCTGTGTCGGCGAGGCGGAAGTAGTGGCCAGTCTGCGGCTTGATGGCACTGACTGACTGATCACGCACAGCAAGAAGGAAATCAATAATGCGTGTTTGCCCGTTATAAGCGCCTCCTTTATACGGCAAATTATGCCACAGTTTCCCATGGGAAAAGCAAGCCAGTTATTATAGGGCAGTTCAGGAAAATATGCGCTTGATCCACTCTGGCTGTGGGTTTTCTTTGTTAGTTCATTAGAGTTGGGGGGCTATCCTCCTGTTTTCTTTACCACAGGGGTGGGGCAGAACCCCCATCTCAAATAAACTGATAGAAATAGGACTCAGATTGACAAAAATAACTGCAATAAAATAACTGACGCGCAAAGGGGTCATACATGCTATAGTGAGGATGTAGACAGTCATCAACGTCAAAATACTGTAGGTTTCCACATTCTTATCCCAGGAGTCCTTTAGCATCAGTAACTTTTTTGCACTTATCTGGCTTACTGATGCTAAAGGACTCCATGGAAGAAAGAAGATTACTGCGGTGAGTAATTTTTTCTTCTCTAACATTAATAGAGAAGTTGTGTAAGGGGGGTCCGTAGTGCTTCATTATTGCCACTACTACTACAAATACTGCTAAGAGTGGCAGTGCTTATGAGATCTAAGATGTCATCAGACAAGACTTTGTTGTGATGCTGAAATCTCGTCTATGACATCATAATCTTGTCCACCATCTTTGTCCCTCAGAATCTGCACCCGAGCCAGTTGGGAGGAAGTTAGATGTGGGAACAGTGAAGGATCTTGCTCAGGTGCATTTTTTGCCAGATTCAGATTGGCTGCTGAGATTTTAACATCATCAGATGAAATTTTGGTGATACTGTAGCACTCGGAACCCCTACAGTTAGTGTAGCGGTATGTCACGGAAATAGCGTACATTACCATATATTTCCCCTACGTCCCACTATGTTAAACGCGTCACTCTGTAACTTAATTGAACGTCATCATGATTGATAGCTCTGTTTTTTTTTGTCAGTTTATTTGAGTTGGGGAGGCTCTGCCCCCACATCCCCCTTTTTGTAACATGGGAGTGTGAGGGGCAAAGCCCCCCAACTCAAATAAACTGATAAAAAAAACTACAGAATGCTAATTTTTACCAGTTTGCGTTTGTAACGATAGCTGGTAGTGAAGCAGTCCAGGTAGCTAATAGATGTCAGTTTATTTGAGTTGGAGTGCTCTGCCCCCCCACTCCCCTTTTTTAACACAGGGGTTCACCCCTCAACCCAGATTTGACATCATCATACCATAGGTTTCCATATCTTTTATCGTAACAGAAAAGTAGCATAAAGGGGGACCGGAGTGCTACAGTATTGCTGAGATTTTAGCATCATATACAAGTTTGGCTTGGTGATATTGTCTCAGCTATTAGTAGCAGTGATGACGTCTCAATTGTTAGTAATAGTCATGGTAGGAGGAAGTGGATTGGGTGGCTGTGCCCCACAGAACTAACCAAACTGTTGTGAATTGGGGGTGCAGGGGGGGGCAAAGCCCCCCAATCAGTTCAGCAGACATTGTGATATAATCACCTGAGATTGTGTCCGTTATTTTTCCTCCTGCAGAAACTGCACCCACTCCCAGGGATCTCGTTAGATGGGTGGTAGGTAGGTGAATTTTCTTGCGTGACAAATTATGTCATTACAATTGTATTATACACTCAAATTACACACTGTTTGCATTTCCTCCTCAACGGCAGACAAATTACCCATTAAAAAATCCACGTTACCCACGTTGTATAAAACACTATAAACATTTTTATAGTATTAAACACTTAAAATAAGTTATTAAAGCCGGCCCGGTGGCGCAGAGGGTTGAGGCTGAACGCCACTTCATGCTACACTGGCGACCTGGATTCGGGAACCACCTTGGCCCGCCGGGTGGGGAGGAGCAGGATTGAGCATACCAGCAAGGCCTCCTCCTGAGGGTGAGCTGGTGCCCCCTCTGTACTTCCGCGCCTCCCACTGGGTGGCGGTCTGGTGGGTAGCGAGGGAGAGGGGGTGGCAAAGTATTGGGAGGTGAAAGGGGTTGAGCTGGCACCACGGGGTGCGAAGTGTGCCGGGGGCCTCTGGGGGGTTGGTTAAAAAAAAGTTAATAATATATTTTGGCCAGAATCTATGTTGTGTGCTTTTCTTTCGTTTACCAAATGCAATATCTTTATATAAATCCTAATACAAAGTGAATCCTATCTATTTTCTATGCTTTTGTTTCTTTTTACCAGATGGGTGGGAAGCTGGGGGGGGGGGCAGCAGAGGGTGGTTGTAAATGGAGGTCAAGTCAGGGTAGGGGGGAGGTCACAAGTGGGGTGCCACAGAGTTCAGTACAGAGGCTGGTCCTCTTCAGTATGTTCATCTGTGACAGGAGAAGGAATACAGGGCAAAATGTGTCTCTTTGCAGATGACACTAAGCTCTGTGGTAGGGTAGACAGTGAGGAAGGGGTTTGGGAGATCTTCGAGGATATCTGGTCCCTTAGACCACACCTTTGGAACTATAACTGCATCAGTGCATAGGCCACATGGAAACGTTTGCTAGCCAGAGGCTGCCCACAACGATATCACGTGTCAGCATCTACATAAACATGGGTGGCCCCATCTCTGCTCGGTTCTTTTCCTGTTGTTTACAGTACTCTTCGAACCTCCTGTGCAAACAAATACACTTAGTTGTTTATTATTTTTCTTATAATAACTGGTGATCCCCTAGGACGGCTGGCTATCCAGTCTTGGTAAAATGCTGTAATAACTCGCTGAATTGTGTAATAACTTGATAGCGGGTTATTACAGCGTTTTCCTCTTTGCGATCTTACTTCACTAAAGCGTGAAAGAAAGCACACTGTATTTGTGCGCGTATGACGGCTACTCAGAGACACGCTCACACAAATACAGCTTACGTTCTTTTTCTCTGTCAAACCTTGTACCATTTATCATAAAAAGTAGTGTCTGTGCAAGGTTTGTCCGATGAGGATTTACACCCTCGGTGTGTGATAATCTCATAAACTCCGAGAGGGAATCGCACACCTCGGGTGTGTGAAAATTCTTCATAATACACACCTGCACAGGCATGATTCTCTATATAATAACTGGTCAGCAATTTCTCTCAATGTACTGACCAGGTTGATATTTTCCATAACAACCGGCTGGTTGTTATGACATTCATGAGCAATGCCAGTCAAACTATGCTGCTGCATCATTGGCCAACATTCTGTATGTGGGTGGGGCCAAACAGTCTCACAAACTACTGAACTGCTGGAGAAAAATTGCTAATCTGTGATTATAAAAAATAAAAGATGGGGAGGGTGTTTCATATGAGAATTTAATGCACACCCTCATTGTGGGATGCTTTGACAAACCCCTCGGGCTTCACCCTCGGGGTTTATGTAGCATCCCACAACTCGGGTGTGCATTAAATTCTTATATCAAACCCTTCCCCATCCATTATTCTCTATATAATTACTAATAATTTAGTGATATTGCTGACTCTGTATGCCTCTGAAGCCAAAAACATTGTTCCGGTACTGAAAGTGTGAAGAAACAAATCTACAAGAACAACACAAAGTGTGTGTCTGTTGTTTAGTCCTCTGTCACAACATCAAGACTGTGAGATGTGCTAGGGCTTCAGTCAAGCAACCAGGCAAAGCAGAAAAAAGACACTGGAAAAGTTTTTGTTAGAAAAAAACTCTAGCGGCCGTGCAAAAAGCTGAGGAACAAAAGGCAGTTTCACCAGCCCCATCAACCGAGTCGTGGTCAACAAAGTCAAAAAGACCACAAAAGACTGGTTGTCTGCAAAACACTAGGGGCCAGATATTCAAAACTGCGCTATTTCCGAGGGGAGCGGGTTGGGGCTTTGTGGGTGGGTGGTGGGACACTAGGTCACCAGGGATATGTCTGGGGGTTTGTTTAATTACCTTTAGCCCACTTATCAGGCTTATCGGTCCACTGGACCACCAGGGATATGTTCTGGGGTTTGTTTCATTACTTCCAGCCCGCGATTGGGCTTATCGGGTCCACTGGACCACCAGGGATATATTCGGGAGGTGGGAGGGGGTTTACACCTCCATCCTGCTGATCGGGATTATCGGGTCCACTGGACCAATGAGGGATGTGTTGGGGATATACTGCTGCCCGCGATCGGCTGGTGGGGGATTTAAGCTGCGCCCACGATCGGGCCAGTAGGTGGTGGTGGATTTACTTCTTTTGCCCGCCATGATCGGGCTGGCAGGGGCAGGGAGTGGGTTGAGGGCCAGCCACAGGTGGCAGCTGCTGTGTTGCGCCTGCAGTGCAGCAGCTCATCTGTGGGTGGCCCTCGACTTGATCCTTTTTGGGGTCGTCTGTGCAGGCGCAGGTTGGGGTTGCGCCAGACAACTCTGCACAGCCCGCTGAATATCGGCTGCAGTTTATATGGTTCCTCCCTCCAGTTCAAGCATGCATTCATTTGCATTGCGCTGTTGCTCAGCATGTTTTCTACATGCAGCTGCCTCCGCTGAATATCACAGAATGGAGCAAGTTCGACTTCTGGAGGCGAGAACTTATTGCATGGCGCAACCCTTTGAATATCTGGCCCTAGGTATCTGAGGGGGTGTTTCATGAATATGCGATACCGCATATTCAGCTGAGATGTGCGGCACTGCTGCTCCACACATCTCGGAGATAAAGGCTCCAAAGTTAGGTATGTAAAAATACTTAACTGGTAGCCACCCACAGGTGGGCTAGCCCTCCCCCAACCCCAAATGTAGAATAAATTGAAACAAACCCTGTTACCCTGGTAGTCTAGTGGCTCCCCTCCCTTCCCCATACCCCGATCGTAGTGTATGGTATTGTTAAATAAATGTACCTGGTAGTCTAGTGGCCCCTCCTTCCCCGTACCCTGATCGTAGTGTATGGTATTGTTAAATAAATGTTCCTGGTAGTCTAGTGGCCCCCCTTCCTTCCCCGTACTCCGATCGTAGTGTATGGTATTGTTAAATAAATGTCCCTGGTAGTCTAGTGGCCCCTCCTTCCCTTGACTCTGATCGAGTGTATGGATTGTTAAATCAAATGTCCCTGGTAGTCTAGTGGCCCTTCCTTCCCCGTACTCCGATCGTAGTGTATGGTATTGTTAAATAAATGTCCCTGGTAGTCTAGTGGCCCCCCATCCTTCCCTTGTACCCTGATCGTAGTGTATGGTATTGTTAAATAAATGTCCCTGGTAGTCTAGTGGCCCCCCTTCCTTCTCCTTACCCCGATCGTAGTGTATGGTATTGTTAAATAAATGTCCCTGGTAGTCTAGTGGCCCCCCTTCCTTCCCCGTACCCGATCGTAGTGTATGGTATTGTTAAATAAATGTCCCTGGTGGTCTAGTGGCCCCCCTTCCTTCCCGTACCCTGATCGTAGTGTATGGTATTGTTAAATAAATGTCCCTGGTAGTCTAGTGGCCTCCCCATCCTTCCTTGTACCCTGATCGTAGTGTATGGTATTGTTAAATAAATGTCCCTGGTAGTCTAGGGTGCCCTTCCTTCTCCTTACACCGATCGTGAGTGTATGGTATTGTTAAATAAATGTCCCTTGAGTCTAGTGGCCCCCTTCCTTCCTCGCACCGCATCGTAGTGTATGGTATTGTTAAATAAATGTCCCTGGTAGTCTAGTGGCCCCCCTTCCTTCCCCGCACTCCTGATCAGAGTGTATGGTATTGTTAAATAAATGTCCCTGGTAGTCTAGTGGCCCTTCCCTGCACTTCCCAATCGAGTGTATGGTATTGTTAAATAAAATGTCCCTGGTAGTCTAGTGGCCTCCTCCCTCCCCTGCACTCTGATCGTAGTGTATGGTATTGTTAAATTTCCCTGGCAGTCTAGTGGCTCCCCCCCAGCCCCAAACAGCAATCGCCACAAAACCGGAATAAATCGCAAAACCCCTTCCTGGTAGTCAAGTGGCACTCCCACCAACTCAGGACACCGCAGCCCACCCCGCTCCACCATCCCTGCTGTGACATATGGCTGGTGGGCATCAAAACCCACCCGCACACCTCCATGGCTGACCACCAACTGAGCTGTCACAGAATGACAGCGTACAGTATGCAGTACAGTACAATACCATTGGGCGACACTGTCGACCAGTGTGCTTGCAGTGTGTTCTGTAAGATTCCATTCAAATTTGTGAGTGAAAGCCTACAGCACACACTCTAGGCCCATTGATGAAGATCCTCACAGATGAAGTTCCTCACAACGCAGCTTAAACCATACAGAAAAAACAAAACACTTACAAACTGCGCAGGTTCTTCCGTCAGTGCAAGATATGGAAAAAGCATGGCAACTGTTTCAAACCCATTAAACGATGGGTCCTCGATTTACTGGGGCTGGCAAGCACTTTTCCATAGTTCTCTCTTCTGTAGACTGTGAGGGTGATGCAGATGATGATCAATTTTATGATGTCCCTGACATGGATTTTGAGGGCCTTGAGTCCCCGGACCCTCACCTTGGGGATCCCCCGGGTGACCATGAGGATCCTTCCTCTATGTTTACATTTATACAGAGTATGCTGGATACGCCGGGCCTCCCTACGCAGGAGCCCAACCAGGATGTTTCGGAGAAGCAGCACATTTTCAAAGTTGATACCTGCGTCGGAGCAGTTCCTCCAAAACTTGCTGTGGTGGAAGAACCCTGCAAATTTGCAGGCAGGGGTTCCCTTTCAAGCTCTTCTTCCCACAAAGGTGATCACCACAGATGCCTCCCTTTTGGGCTGGGGAGCGCCTTTGGATAGTGCCTCGGTAAGCGGCAACTGGACTCCCGAAGAATCACAGTTGCACATAAATTTTTGGGAACTCAGAGCAGTCTTGCTGGCTGTAAAAGCTTTCGCTCCCAGCATAGAAGGGCAGACGGTTCAAATTTGAATGGACAACACCACTGCAATGTTCTACATAAGCAGGGTGGTACTGGATCAGGAATAGCATTCTCCCTGTGAGTCAGCCTTTCGGCTATTCACCTCCCAGGCAAACTCAATACTCTGGCGGATGCTCTAAGACGCATCAGTCAAGACCAGAGCGAATGGACACTAAACAAGCAAGTGTTAACCACAGTGTTCAGGCAGTGGGGAACACCAGACGTGGATCTGTTTGCCTGTTCTCTTAGTTTTCAGCTTCCCCAGTACTATTGCAGGCCCCCAGTTTCGGGAACACTTCCTCTGGATGCCCTGATCCTGGACTGATCAGGGAGGTTTCTATACGCATTTCCTCCCTTTCCCCTGATATTCAGGGTTTTGCTGAAACTCATACAGCAGCCTGCATCAATAATCCTTGTGGCTCCGGACTGGCCCAGGCAAGCCTGGTATCCTCTCCTTCTCTCAGTGTCCTGCAACAGGCCCATTCGCCTGCCTCCAATTCACTCCCTGCTGACCCTTCCTCAGACGGGCGTGCAGTACCCAGATATACACTCTCTTCACCTCAAGGTCTGGTTCTTGAGGAGTTAAGAGTTTCCATCCTCACAGTACTCTGAACAGCTCCTTAAGATACCGAGGATGGCTAAAAAAACAAACACTAAAAAGACTTATGCAGCCAAATGGAAAAGGTTTTCCCTCTGGTGCAAGAGCGAAAAGGTCGAACCCCTTTCAACTTCAGACCCTCAGCTGCTAGACCACCTGGTACACCTAAAGCCGTCAGGCTTGAAACCATCTTCATTCAAGCTACACCTGGCGGCAATTTCAGCCTACCTTTCGGTGGGAAAGAAGAAATCATTTTTTCCCCCCACAACATTTTTAAACAGTTTTTCGAAGGCCTCTTGCACCTCCAGCTTCCAACCAGGGAGCCTGTTCCTCCTTGGAGCCTGAACCTTTGCATAGATGGGCTCATGAATCCACACTTCTAGCCTATGTCCATGGCCCACATTAAGTTTGTAACTTGGAAGACCGTCTTCCTGGTAGCCATTACGTCTGCCAGGAGGATTTCAGAGCTACAGGTCCTGTGCACTGAGCCGAATTACATCATCCCTTGCAACGATAAAGTTGAGCTGAGGACAAATAGGAAGTTTCTGCCAAAGGTGGTTGCAGAGTTTCACTTGAACCAGTCCATTATTCTGCCTGTCTTCTTTACTGAGTCATCCACTCCTGGCGAGCAAAAGCGCCACAACTTTGATGTGAAAAGAGTCATTTTCACTACCTAGAGCATACTAGACAGTCCAGAGGCTCTTCCACTCAGTTGTTCCTCACTTACAGGGATGTAGGCAGAGGAAGACCAACTACCAAGAGAACTATTTCTCATTGGTTAGTCTCTTGTGTTAGATTCTGCTGTGAGAAAGTTGGTCAACAACCTCCAGTGGGGCTCAGGGCCCACTCCACCAGGGGCACTGCAGCCTCGCTTGCAGCAGCAAGGGACATTCACCTACTGGATGTCTGCAAAGCAACTATCTGGAAATGTGTGCACACCTTTGTGAAACACTACAGTTTGGATGTGCAGACCAGATCTGATGCCAAATTTGGCAGGGCAGTTCTGCAGAGCCTCTTTCCTAAGTAGGTTCTCTGCCCACCTTCCACTTGGTACTGCTCAGTAGTCTGCAAAAAAGTTACTGATGCAAAAAACTCTTGGGGTAAGAAGAAAAAATGACTCACTGCAGTAATCATCTTTCTTCCTAACATCAGTAAGGTCCCACCCTTCCTCGCCGGTTCACCTGTTGGAGAAGGGCTCTTTATGTCACCTTTTACCAAATTTGGAGTTTCTTGTTGATGAGTTTTAAGCTCGTGTTGCTGTTGTTTCTGGTTCCACTTTTGTGGATATTTGCATGTTTTTTGAATTCTGTTGATTCTTTTTCTGGGCATTTGCCCAAGTTTTTCCTCGAAAAAATTCTGAAGTTTTCAACAGCTCTCACTCAACTCACACCTCCTCCTGTCTTTTGATTGTCTTGGCCCTATGCTCATTTAAATATCTCTTAAAGGCACACCTCCGGGGCAGTTACACCTAGCCATGCACCTAGCCAGCTAAGTGCAAAAAAAGTTACTGATGCTAAAGAACCCCTTGGAAGAAAGAAGATTACTGCGGTGAGTAATTTTTTCTGTTCTTCTCCAGGCACTGGAACTCTCTTGAGCTACACAGCGCTCTACCGCATCTACCGCCCACTGTGATCTCACCACCTCAAGGGCATTACTTTCTCCTCGGCAGACCGTCTCTGGCCAGGGTCCGCGAGGAGATCGAAGGGGGCAGGGCGGAGATCCGGTAATGGGCATGTGGCAGTAGTCGTTGCTAGCTGTACGCCTATCCGGGCTGGAGGGAGCTTCTTTACGTGAGTTAAACCCCCAGTGGGACATGCAGTGCCGCCCAGCCCGCGACGTGGATGCTTCCACCATCGCCTGGGAGTGGGCAGCCCAATGTCATCCCTTGCTTGTTAGTCCATATGCTGTAGCAGTCGCTGGTCTCCACCGCCGCTGCTATGCCGGGCGCTGCCCTGGATCCCTCCTCGAGAGAGGAGAGCAATCCTCCGGATGCTCGATCCTCTCCCTCCCCTGCCGACCCCCGGTGGACTGGGCTCGTTCCCGAACCCGGGTTGCTGGTGTGGCACAAGGTGTGCCGTCAAGCGCTTCAACCCTTAGCACCACCGGGCCAGCTGAGAAATGAGTGGTTGACTAGGTCGAATGCCTTCGTTAGGTTGACAGAGACTG
Organism: Neoceratodus forsteri; assembly: GCA_016271365.2. Lineage (NCBI taxonomy): Eukaryota > Metazoa > Chordata > Ceratodontiformes > Ceratodontidae > Neoceratodus > Neoceratodus forsteri. The sequence goes on along the minus strand of JADMNL010000026.1, from coordinate 27,638,854 downwards.
CACCAGTGGCTTTGCCCTGGTCCATAGCCTGGAATATATCAGTGGTAACCCTGAGAAGAGCAGTTTCTGTCCCATGCGATTCCTGAAAGCCATGCTGGTTACTAGTGAGGGCATTGGTCTGTTCAAGGTAGGATGATAGTTGATTATAAAGTATTCTTTCTTGGATTTTAGCAATTGGACACAAGATAGATATGGGTCTATAATGTATGGTAGAACGCTGTTATCCCCCCAAATCATCTTTTTACAGTGTTGTTACATCATCGATGTAATGTCATGCTGTTGTTATGCTGCTGCTGCTGCGTCACATCGATAGTGTAACAACATGGAAGCACAATGCTTGTTGTTGCCATGACAACCATAACGCCGAACTGGAACATGTTTTAAAACAAAAATAAACTGACAGTAAATTTCGGCCAAGTAGCGCAAGCATAAAACAATGGTGGCAGCTATCTGTTCTAAGCCAGACTTCAGTGACCGGCAAACATTCATGTAAGAGCAGTGGGACAAATGTACCTTAAGGAAAACGGAATCTGATGTGCGGTTGCTCAGGTCATACCTCGCAGATGTCGGGGAGGCGCGTAATATCTCTTCAAGTCCCGTAAAAGAACTGGATATTCTGATCACAGAGTTCATCTACCAAATAAAATGACATGACAGCACTGAATACGAGCCCTCAACATTAAGAGGGATACTGGGCAATACAAAGGACTTCCCTGACACTCTAGCTACATTGTCAGCTAAACAAAAATGTCTTTAAAAAATGGGTAAAGGTAGCACACCTAACAGATCAGAAGCCCTAATGCCAGCAGACATTGAAAAACTATACAGTACTGGCACCCTTGGCATGCATAGTCCTGTGTCCCTCCTAAACATGTTGTTTTTCAACAACGGCCTTTACTATGCTCTCCGTACAGCACAGCAGTATGTCTTAAGATGGGGAGACCTTATTTCATTGCAGGACACAGATGGGCAGCAATTTTGGGAGTACACAGAGCGACAGACAAAAACCCGCTCGGGTGAAAACCCTAGGGACATAAGGGCTGTCAAGCCGAGAATGTATGCAAACGGTGATCATCCAGACAGGGACCCAATAAAGGCCAATACCGTATTTACAGCCCAGAGACCACAGGCCATGCTGGCACCCGACACCCCTTTTTACCTAGCTCCAAACCTATATTTCAAGCCTGGAGTGTCGTCATGGTTCCAATCCGTGACACTGGGCGAGAACAAAATCTGCACAATGATGAAAGTCATAAAGACCGCAGCAGGGCTATCAGTCGAGAAGTGCATAACAAACCATTCAACACGTGAAGACAGCCATACAGTGCTTGGTAGATAATTCAGTCCCCCTCCCCCATGGAGGTACAGCAAATATCAGGACACCGTAGCCAATAGTTATCAATAATTACAGCTATGTGTCAGTAGCAAAACAAAAAAGAAGTTCTGTCATTTTCGGATGCTAGACAAGCAACAACGGTAACCAACAGCTGTCTGCCTCTATGCCCAGTGTTGCCGTCTCTGCTGACATTGCACCAAAAGTAGCAAATCCATGCAGCAAGGGTCCACTGTTCCCATTTTCAGACCTAACAAATTTCAGCCTGTGTGGGGACAATTGCATATTCCAACAGGGAATAACTGTGAACGTTACCAAAAACAACTATTACTGCCTTCAGAAGAAGAAACGTGCTGCAGCTGTACTGGACTCCTCTTCAGAAGATGACTCGTAGCAGGTTAGTTTAAAATGAGCATTTTACTGTCCAAAACAAAAGCAAAAAAATACCTCTATGGGTACTAAAAATGCAGTTGTTTTGTTCTTCTCTCTCGCTCTCTTTCTAGATGTGCGTGATCATTGGGGATAGTTTGCAACACAGACCCACGCTTCAGGGCACCCCTGATTGGTACAGCCAACCACGTGATTAAAACAACAGGCTGTTACATTTGTTTTCATAGACTGCATAGTTTCTGACATTAAACGTAGTGTTTATTCTCTCTTAATGTCATTCGTAATGTAATATTTTCCCCAACATTTTAAAAATCCTGCCTAAATATAAAAGTGCTCGCTTTGAAAACCCATGAACGGATATGTCATCCTTCACCGTAAGGTAAGCCTGCAGCCTGTTGTATAGTACTAGATTATTGTCTTCAAGATCGGCATCATTCTTTTTTTTCCTACGCTGACCATACACTATAAAAGATAACATATGGTCAACGGTGTGCAACAACGCTACGTGTGCCTTCTCGTGGTTCCCTTGGCGACCCTATAAACTTCTCGAGCTTCGCTCTCGAGGTTTAACAGAGTTGCTAAGGGAACCACTCAAAGGCAAACATATTGTTGTTACACACTGCTGCTCATACGTTATCTGCTATATAGTTTTTCAATAAGGTTGGTCAAACCACTTTTATGTACTGGGACAACAACTGCAGTTTTCCATTTGTCTAGGATGGTTTGCATGAGGAAGGATCTATTGATTAGGCAGGAGATCAGGTAGGAAAGTGCAGGTGCACCTATTTTACGAAATTTGGGTGGTAGGGAGTCAAACCCTAGTGATCTGTCAGGGTTAAGTCCCCTTAGCAATTTAAAGACCTTTTTTCCGGAGGTAGTTTTTAAGTGGAAGAGTGGGTGTGGAAATTCCGGGCGGCTAGCTGGTGGTGTAGGACAGTTAATAGGAAGGTCGGTTTTGTAGGCATCAAGACTAAATAAATCTTTAAATTAAATAAGCAATAAGGCATGACAGGGTGTACATTATGACAGCAATCAGACACAACAGGGTGTGGGTTGTTGATTGATAAGAGCACCCCCAGGTGCATTGTTAGGCATGAGGCGCTTGAGCCGAGTGACTACAGCAGCTGGGTAGTGCTCTTATCAATCAACAACCCACACCCTGAAGTGTTTTTATCACTCTCATAAAATGGGTAACAACTATTACTATAACAATTAAAACTCGGGACACGTTATTAAAGATTTAATGATAGTATGTTATTTTATTTAAATATAGTGAAAAATAGCCCCCAGACTTGAGTGGAGGAGTGGTAAAATTGATTGAATAGCAACTCACTGAAAAATGCTAAACCAGCGAGTTGGAGAAACAGCAATGTATTATTTGAGCTGTTTGCGTCTGCCTCTATCTCTACCTATGTAACTGTGTTTTTCCATCTTTTTTCTTTGTAAAGTATTACTGTATTGCTTACTTTTTTATCCTGTTTTTTTTCTGTTTTTCCCCTCATTCAAGACATGTAATGTTTATCATGGAATGTTTACCATGGAATACAGGGATTCAAAATTCTGTTCAGTTCCGCTGGTGGAATGTTACTTTCCTAACATACTGTACACACAGACAACAAAGGCCTGTTTTAGAGCCAGTGACTCAATTATTTCATTGTTAGGGCAAGCAGAAGAGATTTCGCTGATGAGCAGGTAAAGACAGAAGGGGGATTTTTCACTGTTAGTAAAGAAACAGTTATAATGAAAACTATAAACAATAATGTTTCTAATTTGTTTATGTGTGTAAGGAGAGTGTGGTGATCAAGGAAACAATGTTTAATTAATCTGTTTTATTTTTTATTTAAGGTAGTTTTATTTTTAGGGCCCAGTTGAAGGTGTTTACAATGTAAAGGTAGCAGCCATGTTTGTGATGGAAGATCAGATCTTATTTCGAGGAGAAGCTCTTGCAGCAGGTTCCACATTGAGGACTGATGCCACCTGACGGCGGTTCCGCAACTTTTTCTCTTGCAGTACTAACGTGAACGCCCGCCAGGCCGGCTCCACTTCTCGACACGTGTTGCTCCTATAAGGGAGGAGTTCCCCATGTGCTCCAGTTCTTTCCCGCCGCACGGTCAGGGTTAGTTCGCTCGGTTACGACTCAGTACCAATCGCTTCTCCACCTGGAATTTTGCTTCTACCACTCTCAAGAGCTTCTATGTCCACTTCTCACCTTGACAAGTGCACTTGTGGGCGATAGATTCCCGCTAAGGATGGCCATTTGTCGTGTCTCTACTGCCTGGGGCCTGACCACGACACCGGCGCCTGCCCCCGCTGTCAGGCCTTCAACTCGCGGACGTGAATCCTGCGTCAGAAATCGCTTGCGGCCTACCTCGTGGAGACAAAACTTGCCGCCATGGAAAGGGCCTCCTCCTCCAGGGAATCTGATCCTCCTCCCGCCCAGATGTCCCACAAGCACCGGGAACAGGACAGGGGTCAGTCGCTCTCAAAGCACAGGTTTTTGGGCTCAAAGTCTGGGTCGTCGTGGCATGAATCACGTCTCATGGCAAGCCTTCCTCTGTCTCCAAGTCCTCTGGTTCCACCCTCCAGCCTCTGAGGGTCTCTCAGCCCACTGAAAAAACTTTGGGCTCAGGTAAGGGCTCCTCCCGCTCGGCCTCTTCATCGAAGGTCGACTCCCGGGAGTTGAGCAAGGCATCTGGGTCTTCTAGCGGCAAGGCCTCTTCCTTGCCGCCAAAACACAAAAATTCCGGCCGACGCCCACCTCCGGTGTGACTGGACCGTGCTCAGCCGAAACACATTGGCCACAAAGTTTCCACTGTCCTAAGGCTCTTGTTTCCCATGGACGTCCGCTGCCCCTAAGGAGAAGCGGACGCCAGATCTCGCCTTGCCAGTGGCAGTTCCGGCCCTGGCCCCGACGACGGTTATTCTGCCACCGGTTGTGGTTCGTGCGCCGGTCACCCCTACTCCACCCGACGTCAGCTCCAACACCCCATCTCCCCGTTTACCGGTTCGGCTTTTGCTGGACCCTGACGATGGTGGCGCTGACGTGCCCAACGTCCCCCCTTCGGCTGACGCCGGACGATAAGGGTGCGGACCCGACACTGGTACCAACAGATGGTACTGATGCCGGCTTGGGTGTCCCTCCACCTCCTCCTCCTCCTCCTCCAGGTTCTCCTAAGCTAAACCTGTCACAGGTGAAGGAGCTTTTTTACCACTGGTGGGATACCATAAAAAAAAGACCTTCCAGCGGGTGCACCCCTTCCTGCACCGGTACTGGTTCCTGACCTGGTCAGCGTTGAACCGGTGGACGGTTGGGTGGAAGGGGAATCCCCTCCTAGGAAGCACTCCAAACAGTCTAGGAGGCATAGGTCTCGGAGTTCCTCCCGCTCTCCCTCTCCATTACCAGACAAGAGGCGCAAGAGGAGGAGACACAGTCCTTTTCAGTTTTCCTTTCCAGACTCCTACGTAGACTCTGACTCTTCGTTCTCCGATGTCTACTCGGAGCCAGACCTATGGGACATTGAGGGCCTTCCCAAATCCCCTCCGGATGATCCCAGCTTCATGGAGATGATGAGACACATCCAGACCAACATGGGATGGGACACTGAGGCACTGGACCTCGAGCGTTTGCGGTTGGCTAAATACCTCCGCCAAAAGGACGCAAAGCCAGTGGTCGTTCCTCCTATGGTCGACACCTTTCAGGATGTCACCCGTGCGACCCGGAAGCACCCTCATTCCTCCTCTGCCATGCCCAAGAAGGCTCATTGGCTATACCGTGCACCTTCGGACCATCCCTTCCTGGCCGAACCACCTGCTGCGGACTCTGTGGTGATTTTGGCAGCTCACAACTGTTCGCAGAGACCCAAACACCTGAGCATCCAGCCGCATGATCGAGAATCGAAGCAGTTGGATTCGATGGGCCACAAGGTGTGCTCTGCTGCCACCAGCAGTATAAGGAGTCTGAACTTCTTTACACACATGGTCCAATTCCAGAACGCCCTTTGGGAACAAAGAATGGACATAATGCAGAGCATGCCTGATTGCCCTCAACGGGCAGAGCTGGCCAAACTCTTACAGACCGGCTCAGACGTGGGAACCCATGTGCTGTGCTCAGCCTATGATTCTACGGACACCTCTTCAAGGGTGGACGCCACTGGCATTTGCCTCCAACGTCGTGCCTGGCTTCGGGTCTCTGGGTTCGATCCAGATGTGCAAACCAACCTTCTAGATGCTCCCTTTAAGGGCTTCGTACTCTTTGGCGAGGACATGGAGCGCATCATCACCAGGCTGCAGGACTCCGGTAAGGCTGTCCGATCCATGCAGTCCATGTACCGCCTGAAACTGGGGCGAGCTCGTAAGCCTCATTTTTGTGGATATGGGGGACATCAACCACAGCAACCTCACAGTGAGGGGGCTTTGGTCGTAGAGGCGGAGCCAGAGGCACTGTGGCCTTCGCCCCTGGACAACCAAAAGCAGCCACTGCCGCCCTTCCCCCCCCCACCAAACACCTGACTATCCAGGTGACCCTCCTCCTCGGGTCACTCTGCCAGAGGAGTCGGTCGGAGGTCACTTTTCCCTCTGCATGGACACGTGGGGTCAGGGGACCTCCGATCAGTGGGTACTAGAGCTCGTGGAGTTCAGGCACTCCATAGAGTTTGACTCCATTCTTCCAGACAGACCACCACCTCCATCCCGATACCCAAGGGAACACAGAGCGCTGGTCCAGTGGGAGATTTCTTCCCTTCTGGACAAAAAAGCCATCGAACTGGTTCCACCGGCCGAGTCAGGGAGAGGGTTTTTCTCCCACTTCCTCCCAGTTCCGAAGAAGTCCGGAAATCTCAGACCCATTCTGGTTAGCAGCAGTCTAAACCAGTGGGTCTCCTACAAGAGATTCAGAATGGTTTCACTTCCCACTCTCCTCCCACTCATATCGGCAGGGGATTGGCTGGCGTTTCTGGACATGCAGGATGCCTGCCTGCATATTCCCATCACCAGGAGCCATCGAAGATTCTTAAGGTTCAGATTTGAAGACGAGGACTATCAGTTCCGAGTCCTCCCCTTTGGTCTCTCTTCAGCCCCCAGGGTCTTCACCAAGTGCCTGGCTGTCGTGGCCGTGGCACTTCGAAGGCGGGGCCATTTTGTGTTTCCTTAGCTGGACGATTGGCTCCTCCTGGCTCCTTCCAGGTCTCCCCTGTAGGAAACTCTTAGGGATTCCATCTCAGTTTTCCAGAGTCTCGGAATCACCATCAACGGGGACAGATCTTATCTGATCCCAACCCAGATTCTTCAGTTCATCGGAGCTTTTCTGGACACCACTCTCAGGAAGGTCTTTCTTCCCTCCGACAGAGCTGGTCGCATCCAGGCCCTCGCGTCTTAGATTTCTTCAGCCTCAAGGGTGCCGGCTCGGCTCCTTCTCAGGCTGTTGGGGCACATGGCTGCTGCCATAATCTCAGTTCCTCTAGTGCGCCTACGCATGAGGACCATTCAGTGGTCCTTGAGAGTCCAGTGGGACCAGACTTCAGACAGTCTGGGCACCTCGATCATGATATCAGATCCAGTCCGCCGAGAGCTCCGCTGGTGGATGCCATCCAAAAATTTGCTGGTGGGCATCCCCTTCCAGTTGGGGGCGCTGTCCCAGTCTCTAACCACGGACGCCTCGTCCCGGGGTTGGGCGCACACTTGGGGAACCATCGTACCCAAGGTTCTTGGTCCTCCACGGAGGTGAATCTGCACATCAGTGTCCTGGAAATGAGAGCCGTGCTTTATGCCCTCCAAGCCCTGGCCTCGGTCCTAACGCTGGGCCATCTCTTGGTGCAGACAGACAACACTTTGGTGATGTTCTACATCAACAAACAAGGTGGCACGCATTCCTTTCCCCTTTGTAGGGAAGCCATGTGAGTTTGGGATTGGGCCCTAGAGCATCATCTGTTTCTGATGGCAGTGCATGTTCCCAGGTTTCAAAACCTGTTGGCTGACATGATCAGCAGGACAAGATCACAAGCCCACGAATGGGAATTGCTCCAAGAGGTTGCAGATCATATCTTCCGTCTGTGGGGGACGCCAGATGTGGACCTTTTTCCGTCACAATTCATCGCAGAACTGCCCAATTTTTGCTCGCTAGGTCCAGAGCCTGGAGCTTTTTGGCAAGACGCATTGTCCCTCTGCTGGAACGGAGGTTTCTGTACATCTTCCCTCCATTTCCACTCCTTCAGAAGGTCCTCCTGAAGGCTCAGTCAGAACCTTCCACTATTATCATGATTGCTCCGCTATGGTCTCGTCAAATCTGGTTTCCCTTACTACAGCATCTAGTGGTAGAGTCGTCGATGCCTCTTCCTCTCTCTTCGCACCTTCTGTCACAGGACATGGGGTCCCTGTTGCACCTGAACATACGTTCACTTCACCTGCATGCCTGGCTCCTCAGGATCTAGCCAAGGTCAGGTTTGGAGTGTCTGATCAGGTCGCTAAAGTGTTGGTTAAGGCTCAAAAACCCGCCACCAGGGTCACTTACACTATGAAGTGGAAACACTTTTGTATTTGGGCCACAGCCAAGCGAGTGGATCCGTTGGTCTGTCCGGTTAATACCATATTAGAATATCTGCTTTCTTTTTCCGAGAAAGGTCTCAGCTATTCACTCCATCAGGGTACACCTGGCCATCATCTCCGCTTACCATTTCTCTGTGTCTGGTAAGACGGTGGCTCGGAGGTTTCCAAGGCATTTGTACGTGGTATTCTCCACATCAGACCTCCCAATAGGCACACGGTTCCTCCTTGGGATCTCCTGTTCATCCTGGAGAAGCTTACTCCTCCCCACTTTGAACCGGCCATGGAGTCTGAGCTCTGTTTCCTTTCTTGGAAGACTCTGCTTTTGGTAGCTATCACTTCGGCGAGGCACATTTCAGAACTTCAAGCCCTCATGTGTAAGGGACCTTACCTTGTCTTCCACAGGGACAGGGTTGATCTCTGCACTAATCCGAAGTTCCTACCGAAAGTTGTTTCGGAGCTCACTTTGAATCAGTCGGTTCAGCTCCCGGTTTATTACCCAGAGCACTCTAACAAGTGGGAGACCCTTCCTCATTCTTTGGACGTCCACAGGGCTCTCAGATGTTACCTGGCTAGAACCAAGGGGGACAGGAAGTCTGATCAGCTTTTCGTGTCCTTTGCCCAACAGTCTGTAGGTCGCCCGGTCACCAAACAGACGCTTCGCGCTGGTTGGTCCACTGCATCTCTTACTGTTATGAGAAGCACAATAGGTCAACATCAGGGCCGGTTAAAGCTCATTCTACCAGAGCTATCACTTCCTTTGTAGCGCTATAGAGGGTACTGACAGCAGACATTTGTGCTGCTGCTGCTGCTTGGGAGTTTTATGCATACTTTTGTCAGGCACTATAGCCTCGACATTATTTCCAGACGCAGAGCAGGGTTTGGCCTCACAGTTCTGCAAGGCCTGGTTTCCTGAGGGATCTTCCCTTTTCCTGCTGTTCCTTTCTTTGCTGTTTCCCCCTCCCACTCAGTCCTCAATGTGGAACCTGCTGCAAGAGCTTCTCCTCGAAGTAAGATAGTACAGTTACGTAAGAACTTACCGTAACAGTAGATCTTCGAGAGAAGCTCTTGCAGCAGGTATATTTCAAACAACATGAAATCTTGCTATATTATAGACATTAGCAGTTTGATCCAGCTCTAGAACTGCCCCGGAGTGAAATGGTTAAAACCATTCCAAAATAGAATTTTGGCACGAGAGCAGCTCTATCTGTGTCATTTCAAACTTGAACTGTCAGATTCTTTACTCCGCCTCAGTGAACAGTCGCTCCGAGATTTCTCCTTCTGCTCGGTTCATTTCTCGGTTTAAAAGTGTTTTCTCGGTTGGATTTAACCGAGAATAGTTTTATTTTAACACATAAAACCGTTCGGTTCAAGCTCTATGTGTGGTAACACGTAAGTAAATAAGGTTTTGTCTGTGTGGAACTTGTAAGTTATCGGTTTGGTTTTGAACCGATCAGTGGGTTTAAAACTCATTTAAAACTAAAAGTTACTATTTTAGAGGCGGTTCTGGTTCTTATCGGTTCTAAAAAACGGATTTTTACGTTTTTTTCCAATACCTGTGACACGGTTAGGAATCGATAAGGGTGTCTTTGCCCACCGCCGTTAAAAGGCAAGTTTTGGTTAGGGCTGGCATTATGTCTGAGGAAACCCAAAGAAAACCGGCCCATTGGTTTCAACACTGTGATGTTTGTGGGAAGTCTTTTGCTAAGGCTGACCCACACACCACATGTGTTTATTGTCTGGGTTTGACCACCTCCAGTCAGATTGCCAGGTATGTAAGAATTTCCCTGCAACCACCCTGGAAAAAGATTGGCAGGCTCAGGAGCGAGAGCCAAAAGTCCGCTGACCCGGATGGCCAGCCCGTTCGGTGCCAACCGAACCAGAGGAGTGCCCTCTGACCAGGGCCAGACTTCCTCGGGCAAAGAAAAGTTGGTTCTGAGGAACCAATTGAGTAAAGAAAACAAGAAAATCGGCAGGTCTGAGTCCAAAATTCCTTCTCCAACTGCTGCAGAGATAGCAAAAGCCATACAAATTGTCCAGTCACTGTCTCAGGGTCCGTCCGAACCACCACTATCTGGTAAAGGTCGGTTCGTCCGATCCCAGTGGTTCAGGGATTATGATATTGAGGAATTTTATGAACCAGAGGAGGGGAGGAGGATTATGAACAGTATGAATGTGGCTGGGAAGGTCTGGGTGTGCCCATTGAACCGGACATCTCCCCAGACAGACCTTTAGAATCTTCCCTATGCTGTCTGAGTCCCTCTCATTTTATGTTTTATAAAAGTTGCTGAAACCTCCAGCTTCCTTTAGAAGAGGCTGTAGATGAGCAAGAGGAGCCTGATTTTGTAGAAATGATGGATATTCAGAGTCTAGAGATTGTCTATTCCTTTACATAAGTCTTTTAGGAAACAAACAATTAAAATTTTAAAAGCTCCTAATTCTGTGCCTCCTGTAGATAAAAGATGGACAGAAGGTATACATTATCAGGCCGTGATACAGAATTCGTTCTCAGCAATGCAGTCATGTTGAGTAGTTCAGGCTGCTGCCTGTGATAAAGCTTACTGCCCTTGACTTCACATCCTCCTGACAAGGATTCCAGGAAGATTGATGCCATGGCAAAAAATAGTATATGGCAGCCTCTCTGGGACTCAGGCAAGCAAATTATATGGCTTATGTAGCTAGGCATCATAAATCTAGATGGGATACTGTTATGCAATTGGCCAAGCAGGCCAGTGGCCAGCTGGCTAGTGAACTAGAACAGGTGGCTGCTGATGGCATTGCGAGCCTCTAAGGTTCAGTTTCATGCTGCTGTGGATGTTAATGATGTTTCCTCTAGGGTCATGGCCACATCTGTGAGCTTTTAGTAGGTTGGCTTCGCTCAGGTGTATTTAGTTGTCACAGGATACCCAGACTAAGGCTATGGATTTTCCTGTGGGGAAATTCTCTGTTTGGAGAGCAGACAGAGAATTACATGAAGAAGATGGATGAATATAGGACTACTTACAAGAGTGCCCAGGCTAAGGAGCGGCAAGCCACTCCTCAAAGGCATCTTCCAGGGGAGGGGTAGGCCTTTTCACAGGCCTTTCTACCAGACTCAGGCCTCTCTGCCTATATGCTCAGAGGGGCTTCTTCAGAGGCAGGGGCAGGCGAGGGTGGGCAGACCTGCTCCCCCCCCCAGCCTAAAGCTCCTGAAACAGGCACCCTGATGGGGTGCCCAGGGCCGATTCTCCTGTACCAGTGGGGGCAGGCTGGCTTACTTCAGTCAGGAATTGGGCTTCTTTAACCTCAGACAAGTGGGTTCTGGAAGTAGTAAGCCAGGGTCTGGTTCTCAGTTTCAAAAGTTTCCTAAGTTGAGAAGCAGACTTTTTCTACCTGCAAGTGCTTCAGAGACCCTCGCTCTGGAAACAGAGGTCTCATCCCTGTTAGCTCTCAGAGCTGTAGAAAGGGTTCCTCCCCTGCATCAGGGCAGGGGTCTGTATTCCATATACTTCCTTACCCCAAAAAAGACAGGAGAATGGCAGCCCATTTTAGATCTCAGATATCTGAACAAGCATCTTTTGAAACCAAAGTTCAAAATGGTAACTCTGGCAATGATTTTACCTTCCCTAAGGCCAGGGGACTGGCTAGCCTCCCTGGACCTCAAGGATGCCTATTTCCATGTCCTAATCAGAAGATCCCATCAAAAGTACCTCAGATTCGAACTGCCCTCAGGTCATTACCAGTTCAGAGCAATGCCTTGACCTTACCTCTGCTCCAAGGGTATTCACAAAGTGTCTAGCAGTGGCCCACTTAAGGAGGCAGAGGATTGCTGTTTTTCCCTGTCTAGACGACTGGCTCATTGTAGGCCAGTCCCCAGAACAGGTAAAATCTCACCTGCAGGTCACCCAGCAGCTTCTCACCTCCCTGGGTTTTCTGCTAAACCTACCAAAGTCGGTTCTGGAACCAGTCCAGGTACTCACCTTTATGGGGGCAGAATTGGACACAAAGCTAGCCAGAGCCTTTCTTCCCCCAGAAAGGGTAAGGAATTTAGTGGCTCTGGCCTCTTCCTTCACTCTGCAGGTCTCTCGACCAGCAAGACACTTTCTGCAGCTCCTGGGGCACATGGCTGCATCCACAGCTGTTGTGCAGGGAGCCAGATTTCAGATGAGAGACATTCAGTTTCACTTGAGAACCTTTTGGTCTCAGAGAAGAGACCCCCTTTCCAAGTTGGTCCCAGTGATGTGAACCTTGATCCTAGCTCTCCAGTGGTGGCAGGATCAGAGCAATTAAGAGCGGGGTCCCTTCATTTCCCCTTCTCCGACTTGACTCTCACTACAGATGCTTCCCTTCTGGGTTGGGGAGCCCACATGGGCGACCTTTCCACTCAAGGAGTTTGGTCCCCCAGAATCTCTGCTCCACATCAATTTGCTGGAACTCAGAGCTGTCTTTTTAGCTCTTCAAGCTTTTTCTGCATCTGTCCACAACAAGGTGATACAAGTCAGAACAGACAACACCACAACAATGTGGTACATCAACAAACAGGGGGCACCTGTCTTCGACCTTGTGCACCGAGGCAATGAAGTTGTGGTCTCTGGCCTATTCCTGAACACTTCCTCATAGCAGTTCATCTTCCAGGGAAGGACAATGTCCTAGGGATGGCCTCAGCAGGATTTCCAAGGGCCATCACGAATGGTCCCTGGATCCTCAAGTGCTGGGGATAGTTTTTGCCAGGTGGGGCATCCCTCAGATAGATCTTTTGCAGCCCCAGACAATCACAAACTTCCTCTGTTCTGTTACAGGCCTCCAGTGCTGGGCTCAGTTCCCTGGATGCCTTCTTCTGGATTGGGAGGGAAATTTCTATGCTTCCCTTTCTCTCCTATTCAAGTACTAGTCAAAATCAGATCTCAGCCTTGCAGGGTGATTCTGATTGCCCCGGATTGGGCCAGGCAGCCCTGGTACCCCTCCTTCTGTCTCTGACAGTCCATCTTCCCCGTGCCTCCCAGGAATCACAATCTGTTGACTTGTGCCCAGGGAAGGGTTTGTATCCGGACCTCAATCCCTCAACCTCAAGGCCTGGCTCTTGAGGAGTTAGAGTTTGCTGATTTACACCTCTCTCAGGGTGTTCTTGAGATCCTAAAGGCTTCCAGAAAGCCTTCCACTAGGGCTACTTATAGTTCTAAATGGAAAAGGTTTTCCATTTGGTGTGCTGGGAAAAATATTTCCCCAGAATCTGCTGAATTGCCCATTTTGTTAGATTACATGGTACATCTTAATTCCTTGGGTCTCAGACCAGCTACCCTGAGAGTTCATTTGGCAGCTGTGTCTGCTTTTGTGTCAGCAGGAAAGTCATCTCCTCTTTCCTCTCATCCTGTGTTTTCCAAGTTTTTTAAGGGATTACTCCATACTAATCCTCCCTTTTGGGAACCGTCCCCTGCTTGGGACCTTAATGTTTGCATTGCTCAGTTAATGCAACCCCCTTTTGAACCTCTGTCTTCTGCAGAGCTTAAGTACCTAACTTGGAAAACTGTTTTTCTAGTGGCTATCACTTCTGCCAGACGCATCAGTGAATTGCAAGCCTTGTCAGTGGAGACTGACTTTATTTCTTTCCACAGGGATAACGTAGTCCTTAGGACTAATAGGAAGTTTTTGCCTAAGGTGGTTTCAGATTTCCATCTTAATCAATCTATCTCCCTTCCAGTATTTTTCACTGATCACTCCTCTTCGGGTGAGAGGAGGTTGCACAGCCTGGATGTTAAGAGAGCTCTTAGTTATTATATAGAGCGTACTAAAGGTCACAGGTTCGAATCCCTCCAACTTTTCCTTACCTATGGTGAAGTTGGGAAAGGCAAACCTGCCACTAAGAGATCAGTAGCCAGGTGGATTGTCTCTTGTATCCAATTTTGTTATCAGAAAGTGGGCAGAGCCCCCCAGTTTGAGGGCTCATTCTACCAGGGGTACAGCCTGCGTCTCAGCTGCTGCCAGAGTTATCCCTTTATTAGAGATTTGCCAGGCTGCTACTTGGAAAGCGGTACACACTTTTACAAGCATTACTCCCTGGATGTCCAGGCCAGGAGAGATGCTCGGTTTCAGCACAGCTGTTCTTCAGAGCCTATTCCCAAGTAGGTTCTGCCTCCTCCATGGAGGTACTGCTGTGTATTTTGTTAATGTCTATAATATAGCAAGACTTCATGTTGTTTGAAAAAAAATTACTCACCTTAGTAATGTTGTTTCTTCTAATGAATCTTGCTATATTTAGACCTCCAACCTGCCCTCTCAGAACCTCTACTTGGTGGGGTGCGGGCAACTTAGTGTGGGTACTACTTATGTCCTGTTAGCATTTTGTCCCCTTTGGGACTTTGGGGTGTGTATGTGTATGCTGCTGGTGTGTGTTTTATTATATTTATGTTCCATTTTCATATTATTAGAATGGTGTTAGTATTTCTGGTCCCCTGACTTGAGTCTTGGGTGTTGGGACCATCAATGGTTGTTATTATTTAGGTAGCCATTTGGCTAGTGTAGGTTACAGCTTCACACAGACCTTAGTGAGTTTGGCTCTAAAGACCTGACAGTTCAAGTTTGAAATGACACAGATAGAGCTGCTCGTGCCAAAATTCTATTTTGGAATGGTTTTAACCATTTCACTCCGGGGCAGTTCTAGAGCTGGATCAAGCTGCTAATGTCTATAATATAGCAAGACTCCATTAGAAGAAACAACATTACTAAGGTGAGTAATTTTTTCTTCTCGCCCTCCTTCCCCCAGGGATCAGGCCCTGTTCAGGCCTTTTTTTTCCTCTTTGAGGGGTTGTCCGTTGACAATCATTTTTATGACCATTGCCTGTCGTTATCTTGCCTGACAGGGGGCGTACAAGAACTGCAGCACGTGGGGAACTCCTCCCTTATATAGGGCAACGTCGGGGGTGGAACCCACACCAGCAGGGGGAGTTCCCACGTCGGTACTGCTAGAGAAAAATTTGCCGGAACCGCCGCCAGGTGGTGTCAGTCCTCAATGTGGAACCTGCTGCAAGAGCTTCTCTCGAAGATCTACTGTTATGGTAAGTTCTTACGTAACTGTACTTTCTGGTTGCAGAAAGACTGATGGAAGATAGTTCTGGTTGTAGGAGGACTGATTTACTCATTGTGTAATGTGGTTTAGGACCAGGATGAGCATGTGTATATAGAGATTTAATGTACAGTCAGCTGATGTCTCTTGGCCAATGAGATTTCTACATTTTTTCTTGACATTTTATAAGGTGAAATAATTGCATGCCTCAGGTGCATTGTTAAGCACGAAGCGCAGTATTTTACCAACATAGAAATTTAACCTTTCATTGAAACATGCTTCCATTTTAACTCTGAATAGAAAAAATAGTCCCTATTCTGGTAACTGTGGGATTAGCTAAAAACATATAACATAATGAAAACTGTGACACGCATTTTTATCAGAAAAACATGTTACTTTGTATTTTAAATCAATACAAGTACTGTTTCTTGCTGCAAATGTGTTAAAAACTTTTAACCTGCCAGGCTGCCTTTTTAGTGTGGGAGGTGACAGATTATACCTGAAAATACCCATGTATGATTCAAATGTATGTGCGTTTATAAACTTCAAGAATGTATTTCAGCAGTTTGGGTCTGCCTCTACCTATGCAACGATGTTTTCCCACTTTTGCTCTGTTTATGAAGTATTATTGCTTACTTTCCTCATCCTGTTTTTTTTTTCCCCTAACATTCCCCACATTCAAGATATGGAATGTTTACCATGGAATACAGAGATTCAAAATGCTGCTCCGATACACTGGCAGAATATCCCTCTCCTAACATGCCGTACAACAACACAACAAAGGTTTTTTTTAGAGCCACAGACTCAATTATCTCATTGTCAGAGAAAGTAGAAGAGATTTCCCTGATGAGCAGTTAAAGACAGGAGGAGGATTTTTCATTGTCAGCAAAGACAGAAGGAGAATTTTTCATTGTCAGCAAAGGGAGCGGCTGCAGTTTATGGGTCCAGTCAGATTCCACAGGAGACCCGACTGTTGCACAACCGTTTATCAATCTCGTGTGCTGTCCTGAATATAAAGAATCGGGAGACTGTGCCCCCTGTACCCCCTCCCACACATACATCCGATCATTTAGTTTTGGGGGCAAAGCCCCCCTCCCACCATGAGTACTATATTATCACTACCACAGCTACTTCTAATAGTTTGTAAGGACATCACTGTTGGAAATTTCATTAGCTGAAATCTTGTGGGACCCATATACTGCATATGAGCCCAGCAAAGAAACAGTTGTTACGAAAACTATGAACAATACTTGATGTTTCTAATTTGTTTTATGTGTGTAAGTAGTGTGTGATGATCAGGGAAACAACATTTAATTTGTTTTATTTTTTATTTAAAGGAAAACTGTGGTTTGCCCTCTGGTTTAGGGGTGTAGGGGCAGGTTTCAGGGTCCTTGTGCTCTATCATCCCCCCTGGAGTGTTTGGGGATTTTGTTGCTGAGGTTGAGGAGCTCGTTGCCGGTCTGGTGCTGGAGTCTCCCAGGTGTTTAATTCTGGGGGACTTCAGTGTCTGGGTCGACGGTGGGTTTTTGGGTGTTGGGAATGATCTTTTAGAAAGCATGGAGGCCTTGGACCTGTCACAAAAAGTAACAACAGCTATGCATTCGGGTTGCCACACATTGGATCTTTTCTTTTCATTGGGTTTAGATGTTAATGATCTCAGTGTTGATCTGGTATTTTGGTCAGATCATAACACTGTGAAGTTCACGCTAGGTGGCACCCCTCTAGATGGTCCTGCCCCTTTGGAGATGGTCCGGTATCGCCCATTAAGAGGAGTTTCCTCGATGGGACTATCAGCGGTGCTGGACCTATCAAGTGTTGGGGCGGCTTGTGCGATTGGAGCAGAGGAAGCTGTGGTAGCCTATAACGGGGCGGTCGCAGTGGCCATCGATTCCATCGCACCCATTTGTGTCTGGCCCTTGTCTGTTCACCGGAGATCTCCTTGGTTTGATGGGGATCTCCGGAGTTTAAAGACTAAGGGGCAGAGGTTAGAGAGATGCCGGATGAGATCTGGCCTACTGGAGGACAGGCTGGCCCTGAGGTTGCATTATACCAACTATCGGGGGGCAATCTCCCGTAAGAAGGCAGGGAATATCTGTCTAGAGAGATTGCCGCGGCGAGGAACAGACCAGCTCAGCTTTTCTGCACAGTGGATGGGCTATTACATCCTGCTTGTCTCTGTGCTGGAGGAGCAGGTTCAAGCACTAGGTGCGAGGAGCTGTCTGTATTCTTTGCCGACAAGGTGTCCTCTTATCAGGGATGAGGTCTCCTCGAGTATCTCTCGAAGGGGATGTATGGACCGGCCTGGAGAGTGTCAGAACACTCCTCCTCCCCCCTGGGATGAGTTTGAGCTGGTTGGGGTTGAGGAGGTGATGAAAATAATCCTGAAGCTGCGGCCAACCCAGTGTTAACTGGACCCAGGTCCGACCCGACTGTTGGTTGGTTGTTTGGACCTGGTTGGGCCTGTGAATGCTGGGTTGTCTGGAGTTGCTTGAGAAGTGGGGTCTTCCCAGTGGCCTTGAAAGAGACTTTGGTGAGACCCCTTTTGAAAAAATCCTACCTGGACTGCCTCAGCAATTACATAGAGAAGAAAGTATGGGTCTGGATGTGTAACGAGAATTTACTCACGCCCAAGGGGTTTGATGCTGCATAAACCCCGAGAGCGAAGCTTGAGGGCTTTATATGTGGCATCTAACCCCAAGGGTGTGTGTAAATTTGAGTTTACACACACCCAGATCCATATTTTATTTTATATAATTGATTTCCTTTTTTCCCCACAGCAAGTATATAAAATAAGAAAGGTGGTCTGCTTTGGTGTGAGCGCACGCTCTGTCAGTCGGTTGGTCGCTCACTTTTGTGAAGTTTTTTTTTAATTATAGTTTAGTTGGAGCCAACATTTTGAGGGTAGTTCCCTCATTTCTATTACTGTCTGCCTGCCAACACTTACCGCAGAGTTCTTGCGGCGGTCCAGAGAGGAAAAGACGACGCAGACAGTAGTTAGGAGAAACAGCTTCAGAGGCTGGGGTGCCTGCGCAGTGCGAGGGAAACCGGGCACGTGTTCGCCGTTATAAATGCTCCTTTATAACTGCAAATTACGCCACGGTTTCCCTATGGGAAAAAGGTTGTCCTGGTTATTATAGGCTGGTCTCAAACCTCCTGTTTTTAGGGAAGGTTATTGAAAAAAGTGGTGGCCATGCAGCTTGAGAGACATCTTGCCTCTTCCTCCACCTATGAGCCTTACCAGTCTGTGTTTCATGTGGGACATAGTACAGAGACCGCCCTGGTGAGGGTGCTTAATGATTTCCTGGTAGCGAGGGACAGGAGAGACCAGATCATCTTTGTCCTCCTGGACCTCTCTGTGGCATTTGACACCGTGGACCATGAGGTGTTGCTTGACCATCTGCGGTATTGGTGTGGCTTGTCTGGTATTGTCATCAACTGGTTCAGGTCATACCTGACAGGCAGAGTGCAGAGGGTGATGATGGGGTTAGCCTCATCTAACCCAAAACCTCTGTGCTGTGGGGTACCACAGGGTTCGGTCTTGTCGCCCTTGGTGTTCACGGTGTACATGCTGCCACTGGGGGACATTATCAGGTGGTACGGGCTGGGTTTCCACTGCTGTGCAGATGACATCCAGCTGTACCTGTCCTGTGCACCCAATACCCGGGTGTCTGACTCTGTATTTAACAGCTGTCTAAATGAGATCCAGGCTTGGATGACTCAAAACTGGCTTAGGCTCAACCCAGACAAGACAGAGGTACTTGTTATGGAGCCAGTTCGTCGGGGCGGAGGGCGTTTTGAGGGGTTACCCCGACCTTGTGTTGGGGGGTGTTCCCCTTACTCCGTCTAGGCAAGTGAAGGATTTGGGCGTGACCCTTGACGACTGTTTGACGCATGATGCTCAGGTGTTGGCCGTCGTCAGGAGTGGATTTTATCATCTTAAGTAACATTGCCCGAATCCGAGCCCTGATCCCGCCGGAAGATCTGACCACACTTGTACATGCTTTTGTCACTTCCAGGCTGGATTGTTGTAATGCCCTGTACCTAGGGTTATCTGGGGGCAACCTCCACAGACTGCAGCTGGTGCAGAATGCGGTGGCAAGATTACTGACTGGGGTGAGACGAAGTGTTCACATCACCCCGGTCCTACGCGGACTGCACTGGCTGCCAGTCGGGTGGAGGATTGTCTTCAAGGTAGAGCTTCTGACCTATAAAGCCCTACACAAAGGGACCTGTCTATCTGCAAGATCTTCTTGTCTCTACTGTCTACTCGGCACCTGCCTATGGGGGCTCTTGGAGTTCCCAGAGTGAGGCTACGGCATTCTGGAGATAGGGCATTTTCGGTGGCCACACCCACTCTGTGGAACTCCTTGCCTGATTATTTAAGGGGGGGCCCCCTCAGTAGAAGCCTTTAAGAAAGCATTAAAACTTACCTGTTCCAGCAGGCTTTTAATGACTGATTGGTTTTAATGGGATGGATAGAATTTTAGTTTGTGTCTAAACTGCTGGCTTTATATATTTTGTTATTGAACTGTTTGTGCGGCGCCCAGAGTCTATGGAAATGGGCGCTTTATAAATAAAATATTTATTTATCTATAATGTTTACTTAGCCATACAGGTATTCATTACAGTAGTTTTATGTAATAATAGGACCACAGTCTTTAAAAAAGTGTGCCATGAGGCAAGCAAAACATTGGTCATTGATGTATATGTGATGTTTAAAGCAGACTAAACTCCTGAAAATGGAATACAGATTTAACTTCAGTTGCTAGGGGTGTTAGTATCTACCTGTTTTCTTGATTAACTGTCCACAAGACACTAAGCCTGGCAACTATGGCTCTCTGAGGTCAGTGCGAGATTCTGGGAACACCTCCGATTTGTATCATCTCATGGCAACCCAGAGTACTGTTATCATGCCATCAGACAGGCCATACCAAAATACATTGAAACAGCTGGCACTGATGGGCACCCTTATTGGCAGTTTCACGTGAAAGGGCCAGGGACTGAATGGGTATGGTACCTATGGTACCCACATTTTTTAATTCCCTCCCCACTGATTTTTTTTCATTTTAAAATCATTGGTAATTTTAAACATAAACTGTTTATGTTTTTTCGTAGTTCTCAAAAATGTACTTGTTAATTGTTTTGTTTAATTTTGCATTGTATTGTACTAGATATATTGTAATGGTGTTGTTCAGTGTTATTTAAGTATTTTTGTATTAAGCTCGTTCTTTGTAATAGCTTGTTGCCTGTTGCAGTTTGCTCATCAGGCTCACAAAAGTGAAAAATAACAAATGAAAATGAAACTACCCTCTCACCTACTGCTGGTGATCTTTCCATGATGGAGTTCAGATATATCAGTGGGGGCAGTGTGGGTGGAGGACCTTGCAAGGCAAAGTCTGTTCTTAATCCTGGGTCACCTGCATAGCAAACAGTAGTGCTGCCGCTGTGTGCAGATCTACCAATTTTAAGTGTTAGTGGGGGGAAGGGGGTTGGAGGATGGTAGCACTGGCCTTGACTCCCCAGAATGGACAAGCCTCTTGAACCTGTGGTGTATCCAACTCTTCCAACCCTGCTGTTGAATCTCTTGGAGTGTAAAAGGGTAAAGAGCAGCACTTTGCTTTGAGAGCCACTGAAAAAGTTCACATCATTTCTGTTCTTTTTCAGCTATAAGTGAAAGAGCCTTCCAGTCGTAGCCTTTAAACCCTGCAGATTACTGTTCTCTGGATCCGTGCTCTGGATATAGCTTTGCAAGTGCAACTGGGGGGGAGCCCAAGCCAAGAGCACAATCTCACCCTTGCTGCTTCAAAGAAGGACACATCATTTAAGGCTCTTATGAAAAGCACACCTTCGAGGACAAATAGCCAAAGTTCCAGCAGTACTCACGAATGTGGCGATGGCGCTGGATGTCTGGCTAGTTGCTCTCCACAGCTGAGGAGCAGAACCTCCAGCAAACCCCACAAGCAGCAACTGGTGGAGACCTTAGTGGAGCAGAAGGCTGGCATCACCAGAAAGAGTCCTGTAGACGATAATGGCTCATCAAACTCTGTAAAACACACCGTTTCTAGAGCAGTGGAGCCAAAAACTCCTTGTTTATTTGACAAGGAGGATTTTGTTGTTTCAGGTGGCCTAACCAAGATAAAGGCAGTGAGTGGAACGCCTCAGCTTGGCAATAATGGGTACAAGAGCCCTTGTTCTTCAGTGTATTATAAGGATGGTGGCCTGGATATGCGCTGGTATCAGATCCCCTTGTCATCACCCAGGAAACATAAGACTGGTTTGTTCAGCAAAAGGTTTCAGTCAAGTCTTAAGGCATACAGGAAACACAGGGAACAGAAAAAACGAAAGAGTGCTCCAGGTTCGCTGTGTCAGCTGTGTTCCAGCCCGGCTGAAGAATCTCCAACCAGGCCTGGATCGAGTATGGAAGAGGTAAATTATAATGAAACGGGTACTAGAGGGCTGGATCACTTGATGACTGTTCTCCCTGTTTTTTCTTTAATCTTTTTGCACCAGGGTGGAGCTGCTGTACCCCTTGGAACCTGGGGAGGGGCTGCTGCACCACTGGGAGCTTGGGGTGGGGTGCTGCTCTATTCTCGGTAACCTGGGCTGGGGCTTCTGTTCTCTCGGGAGCCTGGGGTGGGGCTGCTGTACCCTCGGGAGCCTGGGGTAGGGCTGCTGTGCCCTTGGGAGCTTGGGTTGGGGCTGCTGTACCCCTGGGAGGGTAGGGTGGGCCTGCTGTACCCTTGGGACCCTGGGATGGAGCTACTGTACCCCAGTAGTTTGGAGTGGGGCCGCAGTACTTCTGGGACCCTAGGGAGGGGCTACTGTACCCTCGGGAGCCTGGGGTGGGGCTGTAGTACCCCTGGGAGCCTGGGGTGGGGTGCCGTACCTTTGGAGCCAGGGGTGAGACTGCCGTGCCCCCAGGAGCCTGGGGTGGGGATGCCGTAGTTCCAGGAGTGTGGGGCGGGGCTGCTGTACCCCTAGGAGCCTGGGGTGGGGTAGCTGTACCATGAGGACAGCTGTACCATCGGGAGCCTGGGATGGGGCTGCTGTATCTTCAGGAGTCGAGGGTGGGGCTGCTGTACCCTAAGGAGTCTGGAGTGGAGCTGCTGTACCCTCAGGAGCCTCAGGTGGGGCTGCTGTACCCCGGAGAGCCTGGAATGGGTCTGCTGTACCCTCTGGAGCATGGGGTGGGTCTGTACCCTCTAGAGCCTGGGGTGGGGATGCTGTACCTCTTAGAGCTTGGATAGGGGCTGCTGTGCCCTCTGGAACGTGGGGTGGGGCTGCTGTTCCCTCTGGGGCCTGGATTGGGGTTGCTATATCTCTGGGATTCTGGGGTAGGACTGCTGTGCCCTCTCTGGGGCCTGGGCTGCTGTACCACCATGAGCGTAAGGTGGGCTGCTGTACGCTCTGAGGCCTGGGGTGGGGCTGCTGTACCTCTAGGAGCCTGGGGTGGAGCTGCTGCACCCCTAGGAGCCTGGGATGGGAATGCTATACTCTCTGGGCCTGGTGTGGGGCTTCTGTACTCCTAGGAGCTTGGGGTGGGGCTGCTGTATCCTCTTTATTTATTTTATTTATTTATTTAGCTTTTGTTAACCGGGTAAGTGCACTAGCCAGCAGGTAACTATTTTCAGGCACGACCCGGGAGAGTACAATACAGGATAACCAGTGAAGAAAACAACAATACAATTGAGGCAATAAGTACAGAGTACATTCATTCATACAGGGAGAAGCTTTGGCTAGGCTAACATTGTCGTAGGCTATTCAAGGCAATAAACAATAGGTCAGTGCAAAAAAAGGTTAACAGGGAGTGTTGGTACTGGAAAATGTCTGGTCTAGACTCATCCCACAGGGATGGTGTCCGAGGTGAGGAGATGGCGTGGGGGAGTGTAGTAGAGAGGACCGGCTCCAGGATTTGGGAGGCATGCTCCCCAGGTCCGGAGTGATGCTAATTGGAGAAGATAACGGTACCCTGCCGGGGGAGGGGGAGGGTCGGGTAGCTAATGGGTAACAGGTAAGGTGTGCAGGCAGCGATCGGTAAGGAGATCTGGGGTCGTAAGGTACGCTTACGGCTTTAGCGGTAAACGCACAGGGTAGAAGCCAGGCTTATGGTTTCACCACTGGGCATGAAGGTGAGGAGCAACCGGGAAGGTGCACGCCATTCGGACTATGGCTGGTGTAGTCTAATGATCTCGTGGGAACGGCGGAGGTAAGGAGGGCGATATGGGAGGGAAGTAGCATCCATCTAGGACCAAAGCACCATGATAGAAAACTGAAATTGATAGGAGGGTGCCGTCGACGGGCAAAACAGCAGCAGGCAGCCCGTGGTTTCTGGGACTGTAAGATAAGCCTACGGCTATAGCGGCAGCGAGCTAGGAGATGCGCCGGGTAACATGGTCCCACTATTGGGCATGAGAGAGGGAGGTTGGTGGTGAGAGAGAAAGCACGGTGCATTTGCGGCTTTAGCGGTAATAGGAAGGTACGTACAGCCGGGCTCGCGGTTCCAAGACTGGGCAAGAGATCCGATATCGGTCCAAGCCCGGGGACGACCGGGAGTTGCGAAAAGGGAGAGGAGGGGAGGGGGTGAAGACCTTAGTAGTAACAACATATGACTGTTCGGAGGTGGCCCTGGCAGGTAGATGGTTAGCCTGAGAGAAGTAGCGAAATAATGATAAACTAAGAGAGAAACCTGGCAACAGATAACAGTAGAGGAATACATTACAAGTAGCATTAAACGAGGCAGTGTTGTCACATCATAACATAGAGAGAAATACATTACAAGTAGCATTAAACAAGGCAGTGCTGTCACTTCACAAAATAACTAAATAGTACATTAACATCAACGGAGTCATTAAGGAGGTGGTTACAAGCAGGGGAGCTTAGGGTGGGGGTGGGAGGAGAGCAAAAGCAAGGGGAGGGAGTAGAAGCAGAGAAGGTAATGATCAGGTAGGGTCAAAGCAGGTGCATTGATCAAGGGAGGCCAGGTGGAGTCTCAGCCCACGTTTGAATACAGGGTGCGAGGATGCTTGCCTGAGAGCTTGAGGGAGCTGGTTCCACAACTTAGGGGCTGCGTGTTTGAAGGAACCGGTTCCTTTGTTAGTATGGCAACGAGGAACAGCGAGGAGGGCTTTGTCTGCTGATCTTAGCTCACGGTTTGGTATAGAAGGAAGAAGCAACTCGGCAAGTGCAGCTGGCTGTCTTTGTCTGAGAATAGAGTCATTTAGACAGCCCAGGTAGTAACGCCTGGTGGCAGAGGGGGGAGAGCCAACCAAGATCAGTGTATAGCTGGCAATGATGCTGAAGTCGTGGAGCTTTAGCAGCATATCGGCAGACATTATTGTAAGTGACATCCCATTTATGCAGGGCAGTTTTGTGGGCAGTAGTGAGTATGGGCGCACAATAGGTAAGTGTAGGTAGAAGGATACCCCTGCCTATGGCTAACTTTGCTGACGAGTGAGCATATAGCTGGTTCTGTAGGCAGCTCCCAGCTTACAGTTTACAGCTTTACATGTGGTTTGGATGTGCAGATTTAAGTCGAGAGACTGGTCCAGTAGGATGCCCAGATAACGGAAGGAGGTGACGACCTGTAGAGGTTTCCCATTTAGATCATGAACATTCAGGGGGGTGGTGCACGATCGAAGCTTCTATGTAGTGCCCAATAGCATGGCATTTGTCTTGGTGGAATTGAGAATAAGGCGGTGGGAGTTTAGCCAGTTTTGGATGCAGGAGTAGGCTCTGTTGAGTGATAAGTTAATGTGCTCCACGTTATGAGAGCTGGCATAGATGACCAGGTCGTCTGCATAGAGAAGTGAGGAGCAGGCAGGAATTTCATCTGGGAGGTTGTTAATGAAGAGTGTGAAAAGAAGAGGACCCAGAATAGAGCCTTGAGGAACACCGATGTTCGTTTTCACAGTGAAGGAAGTGGCTGAGTTAAATTTAACAGCCTGAGACCTGTTTAACAGGTAGCTCCTGAACCAGTTAAGCACAGGAGAGGAGCAACCTATTATCTGAAGGGTGGTCAGGAGCAGGGGGTGGTTTACAAGGTCAAATGCCTTTGTTAGGTCAATAAAGACAGCCCCTGTGAGCCTTCCTTGATCCATGTCAGTAAGGATGTCCGAGGTGAACTTGGCGAGGGCAGTCATAGTACTATGGTTTTTCCTAAAACCATGCTGTGCATCGTTGAGCTGTTTTGTAGTATCAAGGTAATCCAGGATCTGATTTGCAACCAGTTTTTCAAGGATTTTGCTAAGTACTGGCAGTACAGCAATTGGTCTGTAGTTGGAGATGTCACTTTTGTTCCCTTTTTTAAAGATTGGAGAAATCCTAGCTGTTTTCCAGAGGTCAGGGACTATACCGCTAGTAAGGGACATAGTGAAGATTTTAGCCAGTGGTTTAGAGATAAGATGCGCAGCTATTTTTAACAGGCGAGGTTCCAGCTGGTCGGCACCAGGACTAGTATATTCAGATATTTTCTTTAGTAGGTTCAGAACCTGAGCGCTAGTAATGGCTTTGAAGTAGAGGGTAAGGTTTAGGGTCGCCATGGGGGAGGCAGAGGCAGGAGCAGTCAAATTGTCAGTAGTGTAGGTTGCTGACGGCAGCGCGAGGTATAGGATGAGAGGTCCGAGAACATATTGTTGAAGGCGCTCTATGGTGAGGGGTTGTTACAATGGGAGCCGTTTATGACCATATCAGAGGGTGTAACAGCCTGAGGTGTACCCAGGAAGGTTTTTATGTGCCCCCAGAATTTGCGGGGATCTTGGGCTGAGTTGTTCAGCAAGTTCTGGTAATACAAACTTTTTGCTAGTCTTATGTTCTTTCTGCAGGAATTCCTTTGCTGTCTGTATAATGAGTAGTCACTAAGCAGCCCAGAGCTTTTGTAATTTTTCCAGAGTTTTTCCCTGCGCCTGAGTTGCTGTTAGAGATCTTTGTGGAGCCATCTGGTTTGTTTCCCCCTGACTCTTCTCGTAATTTTCGGTACATGCTTATTTTGAACTGCGAGAAACTGGAGTAGGAATGCTTTTAGGGCATCCTCCTCGTTAACTGCACGATATATGTCAGACCAGTCAATATTTGATATATCCAGGAGGAAGGCATTCACATCCAAGTTTGCATAGTTCGTGAAAAGTGACCAGCCGTGGGGGGTGGCTGACCAGCACGCCATTGGCAGTAGATGGGAGAGTGGTCGGTGATTGAATCAGCCATGATCCCTGTGTTAGTCATATGTTCGGGTCTATTTGTGAGGATCCAGTCAATCAGCGTACCAGACTACAGCGTTGATAACCTGGTGTTCTCTGCTATAAGCTGGTGAAAGTTCAAGCCTTGTACAAGTGAAGCAAGGGTATTATGAGAGGGGCCCAGCCAGTTTAGGTTAACGTTGCCTAGTATGACAGCTTCATTGTTGTTGATAGATTTTAGCGTTAGTTGGAGTACTTCTTGAAGCCCATCCACTCCTCCAGAGGGCGGATTGTAGAGGCAGATAATATGTAGTTTTTTAGCGCCAAGGGTCAGGAGCGCATGCATTGATTCACACGTAGTTGTGGGGTTTGGGGTAGTGACTATGCAGATGTCAAGGTGGGACTTGTGGTAGAGGGCAACACCACCACCCCTCTTTGCTTCTGGCCTGTCCTGCCGTATAAGTGAGTAGCCAGGTATGGCACACAAGGTATCGGGGGTCCTCGGTTTCAACCAGGTCTCCGATAGGCACAGTATGTCGGGATCGTACATTTTAAGCCATGCTTCCATTTCTGGCAGGTGATTCAGTAGGCTTCTGATGTTCATATGGGATATGAGTAGACTTTTATTTGGTTTGTTTAGCATATTCATGGGAGCTCCGCTGCACGGGGGGCCTGGGTTCGGTTCAGCATCCCCAGAAAGCTTAAGCAAGAGTGGTGCCAGGAACGCAAGCACTGTGTTGAAGAGGTTACGGGGACCCCTTCATAGTCTCCACCTATTTTTGAGGGAAATCAGTACTTAGTAAGTGCATCCTTTGTTGAGAAGCAGGTGCTCCCATGAGGGTTTTGGTCGTAGGTTTGCAATCATGAGGTTTGAGTAACTAAAGTCAGTGGCTGAGGGGGGGTATAGTGTGACTCACATTGCAGTGTCAGAGAGAGTTTGTTCATGCTCCAGAGGAAAAAAAGGCAGAATAGAACAATAGGCCATTTAGGTCTGCCATTAGGACACTGTGCGCCTGTTGGTGAGGGAGACATATTTCATGCTTATGGACTGAGACCTTTTGTATTTGAGCAGCTGAAAAGGATTTCAGAGAAGGATTGGAGTAGAAGGAAAGCTAGAGCTAGGTACAGGGAAATGGAGCTGTAGGAGAGAACAGATGGAGAGCTAAGGCGTAGCTAGAGTATAGGAGAGAGTTAGTTAAGGGAGAGGATGAGGAAAGTAGCCGTAGCATGGGCTTGGGGGGAGGGAATCGGATCGGGGAGGTAGATTGGCGCGAAGTGAGATTATGAATTTTCAGAAGACGTTGAAAGGTAGATCACCCCCAGTGGTGAGAGAATGTAAGGAACCAATGAGAAAGTGGGCACTTAGTCATATGACGGTCAGAGTCCCATAAATCTAAAGGGTCTGACCAGGGTGGGTGAGGTGGGGGAGGGGGGAGCCGGCACAAAGCGCCGGCGGGACAAACTGCCACCGAAGGAGCAGTAACACTTCAGACTTGTGACCGCTCGGAGTTAACCTTAAGCGGGGAGAGAGGCGCCTTTGAGCGGCGCTCCTAGTCCGAGGTCGAAGGAAAAGTTCCCCAAAGTCAGCGAGTTTAGGTGAGAACAGCCGCTTTTCCAGAGAAGTACAGCCAGGCAGCACTTCAGACTGGGCTGGAGGCAACCGGCAGCTGGAAACAGTGAAAAACGTACCTGGCGGCGTTTACGGCTTTGGCGGCTCGAGGGACCAGGGTGCGGCCGGGCTCCTGGTTCCGCTTCTGGGCGTGAGTTCAGCGGGCGGCCCCTAACAACAGGCTTCCTGGTGGAGCAAGGCGCAGACTTCGGCGGTTGCAGCTGGGCAGACGGATCACGAAGAGGGTTCCTGGGCTGGCAGCGGAGGGTCCACGGCAGCGTTGGGGATCGAAGTTGGAGGGTTCCTAAGCCCCGATGGGCCTGGAGGGGACCTGAGGAGGACAGCAAGGGAGAGACTTAAGTAGGAGAGCTGAGAGACAAGGCGCGGTTAGAGGACAAAGAGAAAGGGCAGGAAGTGCGAAAGAGAGGAGGGGATCCAGGAACAGAGGGAGATTTAGTTCAGCTATTATACTCTATGGCAGGTAATCAAGGCTTTATAGTAAATACTTACTTACTATACAATTTTGAACTGTAAGTATTATATATAATCAAGCGGTAACTTAGGTATGTGCGCTACAGCACAAAACTCTATAGGAAAGAGACAGATATGGTTTATACAGGGTAATTTTAGTCCAAACTGCCACCAAAGGAGCTGTAACACTTCAGGCTTGTGACCGCTCGGAGTTAACCTTAAGCGGGGAGAGAGGCGCCTTTGAGCGGCGCTCCTAGTCTGAGGTCGAAGGAAAAGTTCCCCAAAGTCAGCGAGTTTAGGTGAGAACAGCCGCTTTTCCAGAGAAGTACAGCCAGGCAGCACTTCAGACTGGGCTGGAGGCAACCGGCAGCTGGAAACAGTGAAAAATGTACCTGGCGGCGTTTACGGCTTTGGCGGCTCGAGGGACCAGGGTGCGGCCGGGCTCCTGGTTCCGCTTCTGGGCGTGAGTTCAGCGGGCGGCCCCTAACAACAGGCTTCCTGGTGGAGCAAGGCGCAGACTTTGGCGGTTGCGGCTGGGCAGACGGATCACCAAGAGGGTTCCTGGGCTGGCAGCGGAGGGTCCACAGCAGCGCTGGGGATCGAAGTTGGAGGGTTCCTAAGCCCCGATGGGCCTGGAGGGGACCTGGCGGCGTTTACGGCTTTGGCGGCTCGAGGGACCAGGGTGCGACCGGGCTCCTGGTTCCGCTTCTGGGCGTGAGTTCAGCGGGCGGCCCCTAACAACAGGCTTCCTGGTGGAGCAAGGCGCAGACTTCGGTGGTTGCGGCTGGGCAGATGGATCACCAAGAGGGTTCCTGGGCTGGCAGCGGAGGGTCCACGGCAGCGCTGGGGATCGAAGTTGGAGGGTTCCTAAGCCCCGATGGGCCTGGAGGGGACCTGGCGGCGTTTACGGCTTTGGCGGCTCGAGGGACCAGGGTGCGGCCGGGCTCCTGGTTCCGCTTCTGGGCGTGAGTTCAGCGGGCGGCCCCTCACAACAGGCTTCCTGGTGGAGCAAGGCGCAGACTTCGGCGGTTGCGGCTGGGCAGACGGATCACGAAGAGGGTTCCTGGGCTGGCAGCGGAGGGTCCACGGCAGCGCTGGGGATCGAAGTTGGAGGGTTCCTAAGCCCCGGCGGGCCTGGAGGGACCTGGCGGGCGCTTACGGCTTTGGCGGCTCGAGGGACCAGGGTGCGGTGGCCGGCCCTGGTTCCGCTCTGGGCGTGAGTTCAGCGGGCGGCCCCAACAACAGGCTTCCTGGTGGAGCAAGGCGCAGACTTCGGCGGTTGCGGCTGGGCAGACGAATCACGAAGAGGGTTCCTGGGCTGGCAGCGGAGGGTCCACGGCAGCGCTGGGGATCGAAGTTGGAGGGTTCCTAAGCCCCGATGGGCTCTGGAGCCTGCGATGAGGCTGCTTTGCCTCTTGGAGACTGGGTGGGGCAGCTGTACCCCTGGGAGCCTGTGGTTGGGCTGCTGTACTCTTGGGAGCATGGGGTGAAGCTGCTGTACCCCTGGGAGCCTGTGGTGGGGCTGCTTTATCACTTAGAGACTGGGGTGGGACTACTGTACCCTTGGGAGCCTGGGATGGGGCTGCTGTACCACCGGGAGCCTGGAGTGGGGCTGCTGTACCCTCTGGAGTCTGGGGTGGAACTGCTATACCCTTGGGGAGCTTGGTGGTAGGGCTGCTGTACCCCTGGGAGTCTGGGGTGGGGCTGCTATACCCCTGAGAGCCTGGGATGGGGCTGCTGTACTCCTGGGAGCCTGGAGTGGGGCTGCTGTACCCTCTGGAGTTTGGGGTGGAACTGCTGTACCCTCGGGGAGCTTGGTGGTAGGGCTGCTGTACCCCTGGGAGTCTGGGGTGGGGCTGCTGTACTCTTGGGAGCCTGGGATGGGGTTGCTGTACCCTCTGGAGTCTGGGGTGGGACTTCTGTACCTCGGGAGCTTGGCAGTAGGGTTGCTGTACCCCTGGGAGCCGGGGGTGGGGCGGCTGTACCCTCTGGGTCCTGTGGTGGGGCTGCTGTACCCCTAGGAGCCTGGAGTGGAACTGCTGTACCCCTAGGAGCCTGGAGCATGGCTGGTGTACCCCTGGGAGCCTGGGATGTGAATGCTATACCCTGTGGGCCTGGTGTGGGGCTTCTGTACTCCTAGGAGCTTGGGGTGGGGTTAGTGTACCGTCTGGAGCATGGGGTGAGGCTGCTTTGCCTCCGGGAGCCTGGGGTGGGGCTGCCTTAACTCTGGGAGCCTGAGATGGGGCTGCTGTACCTTGGGAGCCTGGGTTGGGGCTGCTGTACTTCTGGGAGCCTGGGGTGGGGCTGCTGTACCCCTAGGAGCATAGGGTGGGGGTGCTGTACCCTTGGGAGCCTGGGATGGAGCTGCTGTAACCCCAGCAGCCAGGAGTGGGGTTGAAATACTTCTGTGACCCTGGGGAGGGACTGCTGTACCCTCAAGATTCTGGGGTGGGGTTTTAGTGCCCCTGGGATCCTGGGGTGAGGTGCTGTACCTTTGGAGCTGGGGGTGAGACTACTGTGCCCTCAGGAGCCCAGGGTGGGGGCTCCTGTACCCCCAGGAGTGTTGGGTGGGGCTGCTGTACTCCTGGGAGCCTGGGGTATGGTTGCTGTACCATGAGAACAACTGTACCATCAGGAGCCTGGGATGGGGCTGCTGTACCCTCGGGAGCCTGGGGTGGGGCTGCTGTACCCTAAGGAGTCTGTGGTGGAGCTGCTTTACCCTTGGGAGCCTCAGGTGGGGCTGCTGTACCCCAGGGAGGCTAGGTGGGGCTGCTGTACATGGGGAGCCTGGTGTGGGTCTCCCGTACCATCTGGAGCATGAGTTGGGGCTGTACCTTCTGGAGCCTGGATGGGGATGCTCTACCTCTTGGAGCCTCGGTAGTGGCTGCTGTACCCTCTGGAGCCTGGGGTGGGGCTACTGTTCCTTCTGAGGCCTGGATTGTGGTTGCTGTATCTCTGGGAGTCTGGGTAGGGCTGCTATGCCTTGTCTAGGGCCTGGGCTGCTGTACCACTGTGAGCCTAAGGTGGGGCTGCTGTACCCTCTGAGGCCTAGGGTGGGGCTGCAGTACCCTCTGAGGCCTGAGGTGAGGCTGCTGTACCCATAGGAGCCTGGGGTGGGGCTGCTGCACCCCTAGGAGCCTATGGTAGGAATGCTATACTTACTGGGCCTGGTGTGGGGCTTCTGTACTCCTAGGAGCTTGGGGTGGGGCTGCTGTACCCTCTGGAGCCTGCGATGAGGCTGCTTTACCTCCGGGATCCTGTGGTGTGGCTGCTATACTCCTGGGAGCCTGGGGTGTGGCTGCTTTATGCTTTAGAGATTTGGTTGGGACTGCTGTACTCTTGGGAGCCTGGGATGGGGCTGCTGTACCACCAGGAGCCTGGAGTGGGGCTGCTGTACCCTGTGGAGTCTGGGGTGGGACTGCTGTACCTCGGGAGCTTGGCAGTAAGGCTGCTGTACCCCAGGGAGTCTAGGGTGGGGCTGCTATAACCCCGAGAGAATGGGGTGGGGCTGTTGTGCCCTCTGGAGCCTGGGGTGGAGTTGCTATACTCCCGTGGGAGCCAGGGGTGGAGTGGGGTGGCTGTACACTCTGGGGCCTGGGGTGGGGCTGCTGCACCCCAGTGATTCTGAGGCAGGACTGCTGTACCCCTAGGAGCCTGGGGTGAGGCTGCTATACCCTCTGGGTCCTGTGGTGGGGCTGCTGTACACCTAGGAGTGTGGGATGGGACTGCGGAACCCTCGGGAGCCTGGGGTGGGGCTGCTGTACCCTAAGGAGTCTGTGGTGGAGCTGCTTTACCCTTGGGAGCCTCAGGTGGGGCTGCTGTACCTTCTGGGGTCTGGGGTGGGGCTGCTTTACCCCTAGGAGCCTGGGTTGGGGCTGCAGTACCCCTAGGAGCCTGGGATGGAAATTCTATACCCTCTAGGCCTGGCATGGGGCTTCTGTACTCCTAGGAGCTTGGGGTGGGGTTGCTGTACCCCTGGGAGCTTGTTTTGGGGCTGGTATACTCCTGGGAGCCTGGGGTGGGGCTGCTGTACCCTTGGGAGCCTGGGATGGTGCTGCTGTACCCCCAGGAGCCTGGAGTGGGGCTGCTGTACCCTCTGGAGCCTGGGATGGGTCTGCTGTACCCATGGGAGCCTGGAGTGGGGCTGCTGTGCTTTCAAACAACATGAAGTCTTGCTATATTATGACAATTGCAGTTTGTCCCACCATTAGAACTGCTCCGGAGGTGAAAGAGTTAACTCCCATTCTAAGAATGGAACTTGGAGCGCGAGCTCGGTTAGAGAAGCTCTGTCTGGGTTATTTCAAACCTAAACTGTCAGATTCTTTACTCATCACTCAATGAACAGTCGCTCGGAGATTTCTCCTACTGCTCGGTTCATTTCTTTGGTTTAAATAGTGTTTTCTCGGTTCAAATCAACCGAGAATATTATTATTTTAACCGCAAAACCGTTCGGTTCAAGCTCTGTCTGTGGTATCGTAAGTAATTTAAGTTTATTTTCTGTGTGGAACTTGTAAATGTTATCGGTTCGGTTTTGAACCGATCAGCTTGTTTTAAAACTTGAATTGAAGGTTTTAGAGTGTGGTTCCCGGTTCTTATCGGTTCTAAAAAAAACGGATTTCATTACGTTTTTTTCCAAGACCCGTGACACGGTTAGGAACCGATAAGGGTGTCTTGCCTGGCACTGCCGTTTAAAAGGGCAAGTTTTTGGTTAGGCTGGCATTATGTCTGAAACCCAAAGAAAACCGGGCCCACTGGGTTTCAACACTGTGATGCCTGTGGGAAGTCTTGCCAAGGCTGACCCACACACCACATGTGTATATTGTCTGGGGTTTGACCACCTCAATTCAGACTGCCAGATTTGTAAAAATTTCCCTGCAGCCACCCTGGATAAGAGAGTTGGCAGGCTCAGGGAACGAGAGGCCAAAAAGTCCGCTGACCCGGATGGCCAGCCCGGTTCGGTGCCAACCGAACCGGAGGGAGTGCCCTCTGACCAGGGCGAGACTTCCTCGGGCAAACGTAAAGCTGGCTCGGAGGAGCCAGTTCCAGTAAAGAAAACAAGAAAATCAGCAGGTGTGGAGCCCAAAATTCCTTCTCCAACTGCTGCAGAGATAGCAAGAGCTATTCAGATTGTCCAGTCACTTTCTCTGGTTCCGTCCGAACCGCCACTGTCTGGTAAAAGGTTGGTTCGGTTGGTTCCACCGGTTCAGGAATATGTTGTTGAAGGATTTTATGAACCAGAGGAGGGGGAGGATGATTATGAACAGTATGAATGTGACTTTGAGGGTCTGGGTGTGCCCATTGAACCGGACATCTCCCCAGACAGACCTTTAGAATCTCCCCTTGCTTTCTGAGTCCCTCTCACTTTATGTTTTACAAAAAGTTGTTGAACCCTCCAGCTTCCATTGGAGGAAGCTGTGGATGAACAAGAGGAACCTGATTTTATAGAAATGATGGATATTCCAGAGTCTAGGAGATTGTCTATTCCTTGCATAAATCATTTAGGAAACAGACAATAAAGATTTTAAAACTCTAATTCTGTGCCTCCTGTGGACAAAAAGATGGACAGGAGGTACACTCTGTCAGGTCCTGATACAGAATTCCTTTCACAGCAATGCAGCCATCAAGTAGTGGTTCAGGCTGCAGCCTGTGATAAAGCTAATATTCCTTTGGCTTCACATCCTCCTGACAAGGATTCCAGGAAGATTGATGCCATGGCTAAAAAACAATACATGGCAGCGTCCTTGGGACTCAGGCAAGCAAATTACATGGTTTATGTAGCAAGGTATCAGAAATCTAGATGGGACACTGTCGTGGCCTTGGCCAGACAGGCCTCTGGCCAGCTTGCTAGTGAGCTGGAACAGGTGGCTGCTGATGGCATTGAGGCATCTAAGGTGCAGTTTCATGCTGCTGTGGATTTTAATGATGTATCCTCTAGAGTCATGGCTACGTCTGTAGCTTTTCGCAGGTTGGCCTGGCTCAGGTGTACTAGCTTGTCACAGGATACCCAGACTAAGGCTATGGATTTTCCTGTGGTTGGAAATTCTCTGTTTGGGGAGCAGACAGAGAATTATATGAAGAAAATGGATGAATATAGGACTACCTATAAGAGTGCTCAGGCTAAGGAGCGGCAAGCCACTCCTCAGAGGCAGGCCCCAGGGGTAGAGGTAGGCCTTTTCACAGGCCTTTTTACCAAACCCAGGCCTCCTCTGCTTATGCTCAGAGGGGGTTCTTCAGGGAGAGGCAGGCGGGGTGTGGGCAGGCCTGCTTCCACCCCTCAGCCTAAAGCACCTGCCAAACAGACACCTGATGGGGTGCCCAGGGCCGATTCTCCTTTACCTGTAGGGGCAGGTTGGCTTACTTCGTTCAGAACTGGGTGTCTCTAACTTCAGACAAGTGGGTCCTGGAAGTAGTAAGCCAGGGTCTGGTTCTCAGCTTCAAAAGTTCCCAAGATGAGAATCAGGTCTTTCCCACCTGCAAACTCTTTAGAGACCTTTACTTTAGAAACAGAGGTCTCAACCCTCCTGGCTCTCAGAGCTGTAGAAAGGGTTTCTCCCCACACCAGGGCAAGGGTCTGTACTCCAGATATTTCCACCCCAAAAGACAGGAGAATGGCGCCCATTTTAGACCTGAGATATCTGAACAAACACCTTTGAAACCAAAGTTCAAAATGGTAACTCTGGCAATGATTTACCCTCTCAAGGCCAGGGACTGGCTAGCCTCCTGGACCTCAAGGATGCCTATTTTCACGTCCCAATCAGAAGCTCCCACCGAAAGTACCTCAGATCTAACTGCCCTCAGGTCACTACCAGTTCAGAGCAATGCCCTTCGGCCTCACCTCTGCCCCAAGGGTATTCACAAAAGTCTGGCAGTAGCAGTGGCTCATTTAAGAAGGCAAAGGATTGCTGTCTTTCCCTATCTGGACGACTGGCTCATTGTAGGCCAGTCCCAGAACAGGTAAGATCTCACCTGCAAGTTACCCAGCAGCTGCTCTCTCCTGGGCTTCTTGCTCAATCTTCCAAAATCAGTTCTGGAACCAGTTCAGGTGCTCACCTTCATAGGTGCAGAATTGGACTCAAAACAGGCCAGAGCCTTCCTACCCTTAGAGAGGGTAAGGAACTTGAGGCTCTGGCCTCCTCCTTCACTCTGCAGGTCTCGACCAGCAGGACACTTTTGCAGCTCCTGGGGCACATGGCTGCGTCCACAGCCGTAGTGCAAGGAGCAAGATTTCAGATGAGGACATTCAGTTTCACTTGAGAGCCTTTTGGTCTCAGAGAAGAGACCCCTTTCAAGTTGGTCCCAGTGACCCGAACCTGATCCAGGCCTCCAGTGGTGGCAGGATCAGAGCAATTTAAGACTGGGGTTCACTTCATTCCTCTGTCTCACTCCTTGACCCTCACTACAGATGCTTCCTCCTGGGGTGGGAGCCCACATGGGCGACCTCTCCACTGAGGAGTGTGGTCCCTCAGGAATCTCTGCTCCACATCAATTTGCTGGAACTCAGAGCTGTCTTTTAGCACTTCAGCGTTTTCTGTGTCTGTTCAGAACAAAGTGGTGCAAGTCAGAACAGACAACACCACAACAATGTGGTACATCAATCAGCAGGGGGCACTGGTCTTTGGCCTTGTGCACCGAGGCAATGAAGTTGTGGTCTCTGGCCTATTCCTGAACACTTCCCTCATAGCAGTTCACCTTCCAGGAAAGGACAATGTCCTAGCAGATGCTCTCAGCAGGATTTCCCGGGCCATCACGAATGGTCTCTGGATCCTCAAGTACTGGGGATAGTTTTGCCAGATGGGGCACCCTCAGATAGATCTTTTTGCAGCCCCAGACAATCACCAACTTCCACTGTTCTGTTGCAGGCCCCCAGTGTTGGGCTCAATCCCCCTGGATGCCTTTCTCCTAAATTGGGAAGGGAAGTTTCTTTATGCCTTTCCCCCCTTCCCTCTTCTTTTCAAGGTGCTAGTGAAAATCAGATCCCAGCCTTGCAGGATGAT
Organism: Neoceratodus forsteri; assembly: GCA_016271365.2. Taxonomy (NCBI): domain Eukaryota; kingdom Metazoa; phylum Chordata; order Ceratodontiformes; family Ceratodontidae; genus Neoceratodus; species Neoceratodus forsteri. The sequence continues at coordinate 27,602,310 of JADMNL010000026.1, read as the reverse complement.
TCTGATTGCCCCAGATTGGGCCAGGCAGCCCTGGTACCCACTACTTCTGTCACTAGCAGTCCATCTTCCCCTGTGTCTCCCCAGGAATCATAACCTGTTAACCTGTGCACAGGGGAGAGTTTGGTATCCGAACCTCAAATCCCTCAACCTCAAGGCCTGGCTCTTGAGGAGTTAGAATTTGCTGACCTGCACCTTTCTCAGGGTGTCCTTGAAATCCTAAAGGCTTCTAGGAAGCCTTCCACTAGGGCTACTTACAATTCTAAGTGGAAAGTGTTTCCATTTGGTGTTCTGGGAAACATGTTTCTCCGGAATCTGCTGATTTGCCCATTGTTTTGGACTGTATGGTCCACCTTAATTCCTTGGGACTGAGACCAGCTACCCTGAAAGTACATTTGGCAGCTGTCTCTGCTTTTGTTTCAGCAGGAAAGCCCTCCTCTCTTTCCGCTCACCCTGTATTTTCCAAGTTTTTTAAAGGATTACTTCATTCTAATCCACCTTTTAGGGATCCGGCCCCTGCCTGGGACCTTAATGTTTGCATTGCCCAGTTAATGCAACCTCCTTTTGAACCTCTGTCTTCTGCAGAGCTTAAGTATTAACTTGGAAAACTGTTTTCCTAGTGGCTATCACTTCTGCCAGGCGATAAGTGAGTTGCAGCCCTGTCAGTAGAAACTGACTTTATTTCTTTCCACAGGGATAAGGTAGTCCTCAGGACTAACAGGAAGTTTTGCCTAAGGTGGTTTCAGATTTCCATCTTAATCAATCTATCTCCCTTCCAGTGTTTTTCACTGACCATTCTTCCTCTGGTGAGAGGAGATTGCACAGTTTAGATGTTAAGAGGGCCCTAAGTTACTATATAGAGCGTACCAAGGGTCACAGGTTCGAATCCCTCCAACTTTTTCTCACTTGTGAGGTTGGAAAAGGGAAACCTGCCACTAAGGGATCCATTGCCAGGTGGATTGTCTCTTGTATCCAATTTTGTTATAAAAAACTGGGGAAAGTTCCCCCTTCAGGCCTGAGGGCTCATTCTACCAGAGGTACAGCTGCATCTCTAGCTGCTGCCAGAGACATCCCTATCTTAGAGATATGTCAAGCAGCTACCTGGAAAACGGTACATCCTTTCACCAAGCATTACTCCCTGGATGTTCAGGCCAGGAGGGATGCTCGGTTTGGCACAGCCGTGCTTCAGAGCCTATTCCCTAAGTAGGTTCTGTCCCTCCTCCGTGGAGGTACTGCTGTGTATTCTGCAATTGTCAATTAATATAGCAAGACTTCATGTTGTTTGAAGAAAAATTACTCACCTTAGTAATGTTGTTTCTTCTAATGGAAGTCTTGCTATATTATAAACCTCCCCAGCCTGCCCCTCTCAGAACTTCTACTTGGGTATGGGGTGGGCAGCCTAGTGTGGCGCTTAGTTATGCCCATTATATGTTTTCCACCCTTCTTGGGGTTTTGGGGTGTGATGTTTTTATTTTATGTCAGATATCACTTATATTATATTATTACTTCTGGTCCCCTGACTTGAGTCTTTGTGTTGGGACCAGGTATGTCTTAATAGTCAGGTAGCCAGTTGGCTAGTGTAGGTTACAGCTTCCACACAGACCTTAGTGAGTTTTACTGTAAAGATCTGACAGTTTAGGTTTGAAATAACCCAGACAGAGCTTCTCTAACCGAGTCAAGGCCCAAGTTCCATTCTTAGAATGGGAGTTAACTCTTTCACCTCCGGAGCAGTTCTAATGGTGGGACAAACTGCAATTGTCATAATATAGCAAGACTCCTTTAGAAGAAACAACATTAGTAAGGTGAGTAATTTTTTCTTCTGGAGCACCCCTGGAAGCCTGTGGGGCCACTGTGCCCCTGGGAGACCGGGGTGGGACTGCCATAACTTAGGAGCCTGGGGTGGGGCTGCTGTACCTCTTGGAGCCTGGGGTGGGGCTGCTGTACACCCGGGAGCCTGGGGGTGGGGCTCCTGTACCCTGGGAGCCAGTGATGGGGCTGCTGTGCCCTTGAGAGCCTGGGATGGAGCTGCTGTACCCTGGGGTGAGGTGTTGTACCCTCTGGCACACCTCCGGGAGTGGGTCTGATGTACCCTGTAGGCTGCTGTACCCTCAGAGCCTAGGGTGAGGTGCTGTACCCTCTGGAGCACCTCTGGGAGCCTGGAGTGGGGCTGATGTACCCTGTGGGGCTGCTGTACACCCGGGAGCCTGGGGGTGGGGCTCCTGTACCCCTGGGAGCCAGTGATGGGGCTGCTGTGCCCTTGGGAGCCTGGGATGGGGATGCTGTACCCTGGGGTGAGGTGTTGTACTCTCTGGCACACCTCTGGGAGCCGGGAGTGGGTCTGATGGACCCTGTAGGCTGCTGTACCCTCAGAGCCTAGGGTGAGGTGCTGTACCCTCTGGAGCACCTCCGGGAGCCTGGAGTGGGGCTGATGTACCCTGTGGGGCTGCTGTGCCCTTGGGAGCCTGAGGTGGGGCTGCTGTACCTCGGGAGCTTGGGGTGGGTGCTCTACCCTCTGGAGCAACCCTAGGAGCCTGGAGTAGGGCTGATGTACCCTCTGGAACTGGGGTGGGGCTGGTGTACCCTCAGAAGCCTGGGGTTGGTCTGCTGTACCCCCGGGAGTGTAGGGTGGGGCTGATGTAATTCTGGGAGCCTGGGTTGAGTCTGCTGTACCTTCGGGAGCCTGGGTTGGGCTGTTGTGCCCCTGGAAGCCTGTAATCTTGCATAAAGACCACCCCACTGCACCATTAACTTCCTCTTGATGCTGCATGCCATCCCCATGGATTCTCCTTATAGAAGAGCCTCTATTTCTGGCTTCTGCAGAATGTGACATGTAGGCAATATCAGTTAATGCAGTGTGGTAAGCCACTGGCGCTTAGGCTGGCTGGCTGCTGTCATCATGTCACATTCCCCCCTCCCCATTTTTATCTTCTCTTTGAAAATCTCAGCTTACTCCCTGGTCTTTTTCTTCCTCTGCCTGCTGTGGATTTATGTAGGGGTGGGCAGGGTAGATCAATGGTCACTCACACAACCCTCTACTCCCAGTCTAAATCCAGAAGGTGCTCAAGTGGTGATGGAGCAATACCCCACCCCACAAAATCAGAGTGTGCTGTCTCTGCAGTGCTACTCAGACTTTCCATCTCCGTGGAATTAAACCTTGGTGTACCGCATGGCAGCTGATCGCTGCTCCACCCAGCCAGCGGCTGAATTTTATCCCCTGGGGACCTCATTGTACTTTATTTTCTGTCTGTCTTGAAATATTATGACACTGAATCAGTGTTCACAGACTGCTGGACAGCTACTGCCCCTCCCCTGATTATACCTAATATTTCACTCTCCCAGCGAGCCTAAACTCTCCAGGATTCAACGTAGGGGATGGCATCATGAGCTGGCACAGGTTAGTGGGCCATGGGGGTGTCATCCATCCTGGTTTAAAGTCAGTTTTACCCCTCCTGTTCTTCCTAGTCACCTCCCTCTGATGTGACAACTAACGCTTCACTTAGCCTTGCGGTAGGGTCAGCGCATGGTCACCCATAACGGTGGGCTGCTTCTACTGTCTTGGTGGCTATGCTGTAGGTTGATCAATAAATCCCTCCGTAGTTTAAGAGTGAAGCCTCTGCAGTGCTTCCCAGATGCCTCAGGCTCTAGACAGGAAGTCAGGATCACATTGGATACCCCAATCTCCAACACAGTACGTAGCATCCTACAGTCTCTCTTCAAATTATTCTTACTCTAGTCCTTATTCTGAGGCTGTGGCAGAAAACATGTAGTGCAGTGAGTTTTAATTTTCATCAGTAAACACCGGTTAAAAAAAATGGAATTTATGATTGTTCGACCAGCACTAGGGTATTTATTTATTTATAATAACTGGTCAGGAATTTCTCTCAGTGAACTGACCAGGTTGATACTTTCCATAACAACCAGCTGGTTGTTATGACATTCATGAGCCATGCCAATCAAACAGTGCTGCTGCCTCATTGGCCTACATTCCATGTGTGGGCGGGTTAAACAGTCTCACAAAAACTGGGCTGGAGAAAAATTGCTGGCCCGTTATTATAAAAAATAAAAGATGGGGAAGGGTGTGCATGAGAATTTAATGCACCCTCACTTGTGGGATGCTTGAGAACTGGCTTCACTGGGTTTATGTAGTATTCTGCAACTTGGTGTGCATTAAATTCTCATATCACACCCTTCCCCCATCCATTATTCTCTATATACCTATCGGAATTAGAATCCTTTGAGTCATAGATTCGTTTCAGAAGGCTCCTCGTCAAGTATACAGAGACAAACACAGGGTTACATAGTTACATAGTTGCACTGTACATTGTTACAGAAATAAACACAGTAGTAAACTGGGTGCAATAGTAGTAGGGTATACAGAAGTTATAATGGCAACTAAACACATGGTAATATATTGGCCTATACAAGGTGGTAGCTAGGCAGTTAGAGAGTTAGCGTTTCCAGTGGATTGTTGTGATTGAGATAGTCAGTTTTTCATGGAAACCTCCACTTTTCACCAGGTTTTTGGTTAAATTCCCCCATTTAAGCAGGAGTTTTGTACAAAACATGCTGATTTGCCCTTAGTTTGGGGGGAAAAATGAAAAATAGGATTTTATGATTTTGCCCAATGGAATTGGCTATTTTTGAAAGCATAAAACCATTGGCTGTAAATATGTATGCCAGAAAAAGTTAAGAAAAAACAGTTTTCATTCATCTGGGGGTATTTACATAGAATCTGACGGCAAGAGGAGACCAATGGCAGTGTCAGTGGCTCAGCAGGTAGCACACTCGCCTCTGAGGCCGGGAGATCAGAAGGCTGTGGGTTCTATCCCCACACCAGGCACTTGGATTAATATCCCAATACTGACACTGTAGTGCAGCATGAGGGGGGTGCTGCACTCCTGAAATGTTTCGGATGAGACGTTAAACCGAGGTCCCATCTGCCTGTTCTGGTGGTAGTTCAGGTGGATGTGGCACTTCTTGAAAAGAGCAGGGGAATTTCCCCGGTGCAATGGCAAAATTTCCTCCATTCACGAAAAATACCACCAATAGCTTCATCTGGTTCAAGGTCAGTTGGCATTCATCTGTATCCCCCTCCCCCGTGTCGTGCCTGAAAATAGGCAGGATTTGTCTAGTGCACTTACCTGATCAACAAAAACTAAATAAAGAAGAAAAAAAAAATGGCCCATCAGGTCTGCCCGTAGTTGGACTTCCTTAACCACCCCCAGGCCCTGTGCTGCAGTGGGTTAGTTGCCTTCTCCCTCTCCCTTCTTTTTGCTTCCTCTCCTTCTTTTCCCCAGGTGGGATATGACTCCCTAGGTCTCTGACCTGCCTCAGCACCTGCTCTCTTCTCTCCTGTGCCTTGCAGTCTTTGACTGGTGTTCACAGCTGTAGTAACTGAGCATGCCAGGGCCATGATTGAGTAAATGACATAACTGTATTTATTTTACAGGTGTTATGATATGACCAAATTTATTTTACAGGCATTACAGTGGAAACGGTTGAATCCCAGTGAAGCAGCAAGCAACGAGATGTCCACCACCCTGAAACAAGGTAAAAGACTGCAGCAGCAGAAGTCAGAACAGCACTGTGAGCGCTTTTGTTTTACTTTGTTTTTCCATACTTACCCCTATTCCAGACACCCTTGTAAATGAGCCAGGGCTAAAATACTAACATACTAAAATGCCAGCAGAATGGACCTAATGGTCTTTCGCGTCTGCTCGTTTGGTCAGCCCCCACCCTGGGAGCTGACCTTGCCGCCCCCCTCGCCTTCTCTGGCTTTTCCCTTCCCAGTTCCGGATATTCTTGCTGCATTGGATTTTGCTTCCAGAACCCTTCCCCTGTACCTGTCCCACCCCCTCTTGAACCCTTCCACCGTCTCTGCCTCCACCAGCCCCCTAGGCAGCACATTCCAGGGCTCCACCACCCTCTCAGTGAAGTAGCACCTCCTCCTTTCTCCCCTGAATCTTCCCCCTCTCCAGCTTCCACCCATGCCCTCTAGTGGCCCCCTCCTCCTTCCTTCGAAGCACCCTGACTGTTCCTCCCCTATTTACCCCCTTCATGTACCTGAAAACCTCTTTCATGTCCCCCCCGGTCCCTTCTCTCTTCCAATGTGTACATATTTAGCTCTTCGAGCCTCTCCTCATAGGTCCTGTCCCCCAAGCCTCAAATCATTTTGGTTGCCCTCCTCTGGACCCTCTCCAGGAGTTTAATGTCCCTGTTTAAGTGTGGCCTCCAAAACTGCACGCAGTACCCGAAGTGCGGCCTCACCAAGCAGTTATACAGAAGGAGTATCACTTTCCTCCTTCTGGAGGTGATCCCTCTAGCGATGCATCCCAGCATCCTGTTGGCCTTGTCTGCTGCCCTTCTACAAGTCTCCGAGTTGTTCATCTTGACATCTACCACCACCCCCAGGTCCCTCTCAGCCATTGAGACTTGTAGCATTTCCCCCCCAGGGTGTACACTTCGCCAGGGTTTCTGGCCCCCAGGTACAGTACCTTGCATTTCCCTTCGTTGAACCTCAGCTTCCGCTTCCTAGACCATCTTTCCAGAGCCTCCAGGTCCCCCTGTAGGGCCATCCTCCCCTCCTCCCCATCCACCACCGCCCCCAGTTTTGAGTCATCCGCAAAGAGACTCATCTCACTCCTGATACCTGTCCTTATGTCAGAGACGTAGGCATTGAACAGGAGGGGCCCAAGGACTGATCCCTGTGGGACCCCACTAATGATCCTCCTTGGGGATGAGACTATCCCACCAACTACGACCCTCTGGGTCTGGTCCTGGAGCCAATTGCCTATCAATCTGATCTAGTTCCCCACCCCCATTTCTCCCAGCTTATCCAACAGGCCCACGTGAGGAACAGAGTCAAATGCCTTGCTGAAGTCTAGAAAGAGGACGTCCACTGGTCTACCCAGGTCCAAGGCACTCGTCACCCAGTCATAGAACTCCACAAGGTTTGTCTGACACGATTTCCCCGGGACGAATCCATGCTGTCTATCGTCCAGGCACCCTGACTTTTCCAGGTCCCCCCCCCAGCCTCTCCTTGACGATGCCCTCCATCACCTTGCTGACAGGCCTGTAGTTCCCTGCCACCTCCCTTGATCTCCCCTTGTGGATAGGCGCTATGTGCGCCACCTTCCAGTTCTGGGGCACCCACCCTGTCCTCAGAGAGATGGTGAAAAGCTCCGCCAGGGGTTTCGCCAGGACATCCGCAAGTTCCTTCAGCACTCTGGGATGTAATTTATCCGGCCTCGGTGCTTTCTCCGTCTTAAGGGACCTGAGGGCTTCCCTCACTCTCTCTGCTGTGATTTCCACTTCCGCTACCTCTTCTCCCTGCTTAGCCTTCCCCCCTCCTGCCAGTGATGCCTCCCCCTCTCCCCAGACCCGCCGATTGGTAAGGGTCCCCCCCTCCTCAGTATCACTGTCTCCTCCCATGTATGATACAGCACCCCCATTTTCCTTGGTGAAAACTGAGGTGAAGTACTCATTCAAACAACATGAAGTCTTGCTGTATTCTGAGTATTGCAGTGATATCCAACCTTTGAACTGCCCCAGAGAGGAAAGAGTAAACTTTCCATGCAAGGCATGGAACGCTGAGCTCGAGCTCGGTTGAGACTCTGTCTGTTATTGTTTGAACCCAAACCGCCAGATTCTTTACTTCGCCTCACTGAACAGTAGCTCTGGAGATTTCTCTTTTGCTCGGTTCAATTTAGTCGGTTAAAGTGTCGTTTTTCCTTGGTTTCAACTGAATTTATTCCATCTAACCTGTCGATTCAGTCTCTGTCTGTGGTACCGTGAGTACTAGATAGGTTTATTATTGTTTGCTTCTGTGTGGAACTTGTAAACGTTGAATCGGTTCGGTTTGAACTGATCAGGTTTGTTTAAAAAAGGTTTTTCTACTTTTAGAGTGTGGTAACCGGTCCTTATCGGTTCTAAAAAAAACAGATTTCATTACGGTTTTTTCCATGACCCGTAACATGGTCAGGAACCGATATGGGTGTCTTGCCTGGCGGATTGCCGAAAAAAGGGTACGTTTTGGTTAGGACTGGCCATGTGTGAGAACCCCCAAAAAAAAAAAGCGGCCACTGGGTTTCAACACTGTATGTGCGTGGGGAAGCCTTTGCTAAGGCTGACCCCACACCACCTGTGTTTATTGTCTGGGTTTGACCACCCCGATTCAGACTGCCAGATTTAGAAAATTTTCCCTCAGCTACCCTGGAAAGAGAGTAGGTAGGCTGAGGGAAAGGGAGGCTATAAAGTCCGCTGACCGGATGGTCAGCCGGTTGATTCCAACCGGACAGAAGGAATACCCTCTGAGCAGGCGAAACTTCTTGAACAAGGAGAACCGACTCTGGAGTCGGTTCCGTTAGAAAAGAAGGGATAAGTCAGGCGGTTGGGATCCACAAATTCTTTCTCCGACCGCTGATGAAATAACCAAAGCGATAAAGGATTCTAGTCGCTAACCCGGTTCGACCGAACCGGCACCATCGGTTAGGGGCTCGGTTCGGTCGGTTCCCCCGGTTCCGGATTATAATTTAGAGGATTTTTATGAACCAGAGGAGGCGGAGGAAGGAGAGTATGAGGATAGTGATGGTGATTATGAAAGTCTGGATGTGCCCATTGACCCGGACGTCTCCCCAGACAGACCTTCAGGGGTTTCTCCTCCTAGGCTTTTTGAGTCCCCTTCCCATTTTATGTTTTACAAAAAAGTGGCTGAAACTCTTCAGCTTCCTATGGAAGAAGCTGTAGAGGATCAGGAGGAGCCTGATTATGTTGAGATGATGGATATCCCAGAGTCAGGAGGCTGTCTATTCCCTTCATAAGTCTTTTGGGAAACAGACAACAAAATTTTAAAAACTCCTAATTCTGTACCTCCCGTGGACAAGAGAATGGACAAGAGGTATACTCTTTCAGGCTCAGATACGGAGTTCCTTTCCCAGCAATGCAGCCATGTTGGGGTAGTGCAGGCTGCTGCCTGTGATAAGGCAAATATACCCTTGGCTTCACACGCCCCAGATAAGGATTCCAGGAGGATTGATGCCATGGCAAAGAAACAATACATGGCAGCATCTTTGGGACTCAGGCAGGCTAATTATATGGCCTATACAGCTAGATACCAGAAGTCTAGATGGGACACTGTAATGGCTCTAGCTAAACAGGTCCCTGGCCAGCTTGCCAAGGAGCTGGAGCAGGTGGCTGCAGATGGTATTGAGGCATCCAAGGTGCAATTTCATGCTGCAGTGGACTCCAGTGATGTTTCCGTCAGAGTCATGGCTACATCTGTGGCCCTTAAGTGGATAATTGGCTCAGATGTACTAGCCTGTCTCAGGATACCCAGACTAAGGCCATGGATTTTCCTGTTGTGGGTAATTCTCTGTTTGGGGAGCAAACAGAGAACTACATGAAGAAAATGGATGAATACAGGACCACCTATAGGAGTGCTCAGGCCAAGGAAAGGCAAGCCACTCCCCAGAGGCAGCATTCAGGGGCAGGGGCAGGCCTTTTCATAGGCCTTTCTACCAAGCCCAGGCCTCCTCTTCCGCCTTTGCCCAGAGGGGGTTCTTCAGAGGGAGAGGCAGACGGGGTACAAGCAGGCCTGCTACCACCCCTCAGCCTAAAGCCCCTGCCAAACAGGCACCCTGATGGGTTTGCCCTGGCTGATTCTCCACCACCAGTAGGGGGCAGGCTGGCTTACTTTGTCCAGGACTGGATGTCTTTAACATCAGACAAATGGGTCCTGGAAGTAGTAAGCCAGGGACTGGTTCTCAGCTTCAAAAAATTTCCCAAGATGAGAACCAGATCCTTTCCACCTGCAAACCCTTCGGAGGCCCTTGCCCTAGAGGCAGAGGTCTCTTCCCTCTTGGCTCTGAGAGCCAAAGAAAGGGTTCCACCCCTACACAAGGGAAAAGGATTGTACTCCAGGTACTTCCTAACTCCCAAAAAGACAGGAGAATGGCGGCCCATCCTGGATCTCAGATATTTAAACAAGCACCTTTTAAAGCCAAAGTTCAAAATGGTGACTCTGGGAATAATTCTACCCTCTCTAAGGCCAGGAGACTGGCTAGTTTCCCTGGACCTCAAGGATGCCTATTTCCACATTCTCATCAGAAGCTCCCACAGAAAGTACCTCAGGTTCGAGCTGCTCTCAGGCCGCTATCAATTTAGAGCAATGCCCTTTGGCCTAACTTCAGCTCCAAGGGTGTTCACAAAATGCCTGGCAGTAGTGGTTTCTTTCCTAAGGAGAAAAAAGATCTCCATCTTTCCATACCTGGCGACTGGCTCATAGTAGGTCAGTCTCCAGACCAAGTCAAGTCACACCTTCAGATAACTCAGCAACTGCTCACTTCTCTAGGATTCCTTCTGAATCTTTCAAAGTCAGTTTTGCAGCCAGTGCAGCTTCTCACCTTCATAGGGGCAGAGCTGGATACAATAAAGGCAAGAGCCTTCCTTCCCCTGGACAGGGCAAGGACCCTTGTTACACTGGCCTCTTCATTCACCCTCCAGGTGTCTCGACCAGCAAGGCATTTTCTGCAGCTCCTGGGCCACATGGCTGCCTCTACAGCAGTGGTCCAGGGAGTAAGATTTCAAATGAGGGACATTCAGTTCCAGTTAAGAGCCTTCTGGTCCCAGAGAAAGGATTCTTTGACCAAGCTAATCCCAGTGACTCGAACCCTGATCCAGGCCTTGCAGTGGTGGCAGGATCAGGACAACCTAAGACAAGGAGTTCCCTTCATCATTCAATCTCATTCTTTGATCCTTACCACAGATGCTTTCCTCTTGGGCTGGGGAGCCCACTTGGGGGATCTAACCACCCAAGGGTTGTGGTCACCTCAAGAATCTCTGCTTCACATCAATCTCTTGGAACTCAGAGCAGTGTTTCTAGCACTTCAAGTTTTTTCCAAGTCTGTTCAGAACAAAGTAGTTCAGATCAGGACAGACAATACCACCACAATGTGGTACATCAACAAGCTGGGGCACTCGGTCTACGGCATTGTGCACAGAGGCAATGAAGTTGTGGTCTCTGGCCTATTCCCTGAATAACTCTCTGATAGCAGTGCACCTCCCAGGGAAGGACAATGTCCTGGCAGATGCTCTCAGCTGGATTTCCCAGGGCCATCACGAATGGTCCCTAGATCCCCTGATTTTGAAAGTGATCTTCTCCAGATGGGGCACCCCACAGATTGATCTTTTTGCAGCCCCAGACAATCACCAACTTCCTCTTTTTGCTGCAGGCATCCAGTGTTGGGCTCAGTCCCCCTGAATGCCCTAGTTCTCAATTGGGAAGGGAAGTTCCTGTATGCTTCCCCCCCCTTCCCTCTCCTGTTCAAGGTACTAGTCAAAATCAGGTCTCAACCCTGCAAAGTGATTCAAACAACATGAAGTCTTGCTATATTATAGACATTAGCAGTTTGATCCAGCTCTAGAACTGCCCCGGAGTGAAATGGTTAAAACCATTCCAAAATAGAATTTTGGCACGAGAGCAGCTCTATCTGTGTCATTTCAAACTTGAACTGTCAGATTCTTTACTCCGCCTCAGTGAACAGTCGCTCTGGAGATTTCTCCTTCTGCTCGGTTCATTTTCGGTTTAAAAGTGTTTTCTCGGTTGGATTTAACCGAGAATAGTTTTATTTAACCGTAAAACCGTTCGGTTCAAGCTCTATCTGTGGTAACCGTAAGTAAATGAAGGTTTTGTCTGTGTGGAACTTGTAAGTTATCGGTTCGGTTTTGAACGATCAGTGGGTTTAAAACTCATTTAAAACTAAAAGTTACTATTTTAGAGTGCGGTTCCCGGTTCTTATCTGTTCTAAAAAAAACGGATTTATTACGGTTTTTCCAATACCCGTGACACGGTTAGGAACCGATAAGGGTGTCTTGCCTGGCACTGCCGTTAAAAGGGCAAGTTTTTGGTTAGGCTGGCATTATGTCTGAGAAACCCAAAAGAAAAACCGGGCCCTCTGGGTTTCAACACTGTGATGTTTGTGGGGAAGTCTTTGCCAAGGCTGACCCACACACCACATGTGTTTATTGTCTGGGGTTTGACCACCTCCAGTCAGACTGCCAGGTATGTAAGAATTTCCCTGCAGCCATCCTGGAAAAAGATTGGGCAGGCTCAGGGACGAGAGGCCAAAAGTCCGCTGACCCGATGACCAGCCCGGTTCGTGCCAGCCGAACCAGAGGGAGTGCCCTCTGACCAGGGCCAGACTCTCGGGCAAAGAAAGCTGGTTCTAAGGAACCAATTCCAGTAAAGAAAACAAGAAAATCAGCAGGTCTGGAGTCCAAAATTCCTTCTCCAACTGCTGCAGAGATAGCAAAGCCATACAAATTATCCAGTCATTGTCTCAGGGTCCGTCGAACCACCACTATCTGGTAAAGGTCGGTTCGTCCGGTCCCAGTGGTTCAGGATTATGATATTGAGGAATTTTATGAACCAGAGGAGGGGAGGAGGATTATGAACAGTATGAATGTGGCTGGAAGGTCTGGGTGTGCCCATTGAACGGACATCTCCCCAGACAGACCTTTAGAATCTCCCCTATGCTGTCTGAGTCCCCATCTCATTTTATGTTTTATAAAAAGTTGCTGAAACCCTCCAGCTTCCTTTAGAAGAGGCTGTGGATGAGCAAGAGGCCTGATTTTGTAGAAATGATGGATATTCCAGAGTCTAGAGATTGTCTATTCCTTTACATAAGTCTTTTAGGAAGCAAACAATTAAAATTTTAAAAGCTCCTAATTCTGTGCCTCCTGTAGATAAAAGATGGACAGAAGGTATACATTGTCAGGCCCTGATACAGAATTCCTTTCTCAGCAATGCAGTCATGTTGGGTAGTTCAGGCTGCTGCCTGTGATAAAGCTAATATTCCCTTGGCTTCACATCCTCCTGACAAGGATTCCAGGAAGATTGATGCCATGGCAAAAAGCATATGGCAGCCTCTCTGGGACTCAGGCAAGCAAATTATATGGCTTATGTAGCTAGGTATCATAAATCTAGATGGGATACTGTTATGCAATTGGCCAAGCAGGCCCATGGCCAGCTGGCTAGTGAACTAGAACAGTGGCTGCTGATGGCATTGAAGCCTCTAAGGTTCAGTTTCATGCTGCTGTGGATGTTAATGATGTTTCCTCTCAGGGTCATGGCCACATCTGTAGCTTCTGTAGGTTGGCTTGGCTCAGGTGTACTAGTTTGTCACAGGATACCCAGACTAAGGCTATGGATTTTCCTGTGGTGGGAAATTCTCTGTTTGGAGAGCAGACAGAGAATTTCATGAAGAAGATGGATGAATATAGGATTACTTACAAGAGTGCCCAGGCTAAGGAGCGGCAAGCCACTCCTCAAAGGCATGCCCCCAGGGGTAGGGGTAGGCCTTTTCACAGGCCTTTCTCCAGACTCAGGCCTCCTCTGCCTATGCTCAGAGGGGCTTCTTCAGAGGCAGGGGCAGATGAGGGATGGGCAGACCTGCTCCCACCCCCCAGCCTAAAGCTCCTGCGAAACAGGCACCCTGATGGGGTGCCCAGGGCCGATTCTTCTGTACCAGTGGGGGCAGGCTGGCTTACTTCAGTCAGAATTGGGCTTTAACCTCAGACAAGTGGGTTCTGGAAGTAGTAAGCCAGGGTCTGGTTCTCAGCTTCAAAGTTTCCCAAGTTGAGAAGCAGACTTTTCTACCTGCAAGTGCTTCAGAGACCCTCGCTCTGGAAACAGAGGTCTCATCCTGTTAGCTCTCAGAGCAGTAGAAAGGTTCCTCCCTGCATCAGGGCAGGGTCTGTATTCAGATACTTCCTTACCCCAAAAGACAGGAGAATGGCGGCCCATTTTAGATCTCAGATATCTGAACAAGCATCTTTTGAAACCAAAGTTCAAAATGGTAATTCTGGCAATGATTTTACCATCCCTAAGGCCAAGGGACTGGCTAGCCTCCTGGACCTCAAGGATACCTATTTCCGTGTCCCTAATCAAGATCCCATCGAAAGTACCTCAGATCTGAACTGCCTCAGGTCATTACCAGTTCAGAGCAATGCCTCTTCGGCTTACCTCTGCTCCAAGGGTATTCACAAAGTGTCTAGCAGTGGCAGTGGCCCACTTAAGGAGGCAGAGGATTGCTGTTTTTTCCTATCTAGACGACTGGCTCATTGTAGGCCAGTCCCCAGATCAGGTAAAATCTCACCTGCAGGTCACCCAGCAGCTTCTCACCTCCCTGGGTTTTCTGCTAAACCTACCAAAGTCGGTTCTGGAACCAGTCCAGGTACTCACCTTTATAGGGGCAGACTGGACACAAAGCTAGCCAGAGCCTTTCTTCCCAGAAAGGGTAAGGAATTTAGTAGCTCTGGCCTCTTCCTTCACTCTGCAGGTCTCTCGACCAGCAAGACTCTTTCTGCAGCTCCTGGGGCACATGGCTGCATCCACAGCTGTTGTGCAGGGAGCCAGATTTCAGATGAGAGACAGTTTCACTTGAGAACCTTTTGGTCTCAGAGAAGAGACCCCCTTTCCAAGTTGGTCCCAGTGACTCGAACCTTGATCCTAGCTCTCCAGTGGTGGCAGGATCAGAGCAATTTAAGAGCGGGGGTCCCCTTCATTTCCCCTTCTCACGACTTGACTCTCACTACAGATGCTTCCATTCTGGGTTGGGGAGCCCACATGGGCTTACTTTTCCACTCAGGAGTTTGGTCCCCAGGAATCTCTGCTCCACATCAATTTGCTGGAACTCAGAGCTGTCTTTTAGCTCTTCAAGCTTTTTCTGCATCTGTCCACGGACAGGTGATACAAGTCAGAACAGACAACACCACAACAATGTGGTACATCAACAAACAGGGGGGCACTCGGTCTTCGGCCTTGTGCACCGAGGCAATGAAGTTGTGGTCTCTGGCCTATTCCCTGAACACTTCCCTCATAGCAGTTCATCTTCCAGGGAAGGACAATGTCCTAGCAGATGCCCTCAGCAGGATTTCCCCGGGCCATCACGAATGGTCCCTGGACTCTCAAGTGCTGGGGATAGTTTTTGCCAGGTGGGGCATCCCTCAGATAGATCTTTTTGCAGCCCCAGACAATCACAAACTTCCTCTGTTCTGTTGCAGGCCTCCAGTGCTGGGCTCAGTTCCCCTGGATGCCCTTCTTCTGGATTGGGAGGGGAAGTTCCTTTATGCTTTCCCCCCCCTTCCTCTCCTATTCAAAGTACTAGTCAAAATCAGATCTCAGCCTTGCAGGGTGATTCTGATTGCCCCGGATTGGGCCAGGCAGCCCTGGTACCCTCCTTCTGTCTCTGACAGTCCATCTTCCCCTGTGCTCCCAGGAATCACAATCTGTTGACTTGTGCCCAGGGAAGGGTTTGGTATCCGGACCTCAAATCCCTCAACCTCAAGGCCTGGCTCTTGAGGAGTTAGAGTTTGCTGATTTACACCTCTCAGGGTGTTCTTGAGATCCTAAAGGCTTCCAGAAAGCCTTCCACTAGGGCTACTTATAGTTCTAAATGTAAAGGTTTTCCATTTGGTGTGCTGGGAAAAATATTTCCCAGAATCTGCTGAATGCCCATTTGTCAGATTACATGGTACATCTTAATTCCTTGGGTCTCAGACCAGCTATCCTGAGAGTTCATTTGGCAGCTGTGTCTGCTTTTGTGTCAGCAGGAAAGTCATCCCTCTTTCCTCTCATCCTGTGTTTTCCAAGTTTTTAAGGGATTACTCCATACTAATCCTCCTTTCGGGAACCAGCCCTGCTTAGGACTTAATGTTTATGCGTTGCCTAGTTAATGCAACCCCTTTTGAACCTCTGTCTTCTGCAGAGCTTAAGTACCTAACTTGGAAAACTGTTTTCTAGTGGCTATCACTTCTGCCAGACGAATAAGTGAATTGCAAGCCTTGTCAGTGGAGACTGACTTTATTTCTTTCACAGGGATAAGGTAGTCCTTAGGACTAATAGGAAGTTTTTGCCAAGGTGGTTTCAGATTTCCATCTTAATCAATCTATCTCCTTCCAGTATTTTTCACTGATCACCTCTTCGGGTGAGAGGAGTTTGCACAGCCTGGATGTTAAGAGGCTCTTAGTTATTATATAGAGCTTACCAAAGGTCACGGGTTTGAATCCTCCAACTTTTCCTTACCTATGGTGAAGTTGGGAAGGCAAACCTGCCACTAAGAGATCAGTAGCCAGGTGGATTGTCTCTGTATCCAATTTTGTTATCAGAAAGTGGGAAGAGCCCCCGGTCTGAGGCCTCATTCTACCAGGGTACAGCTGCGCTCTAGCTGCTGCCAGAGATATCCCTTTATTAGAGATTTGCCAGGCTGCTACTTGGAAAACGGTGCATACTTACCAAGCATTACTCCCTGGATGTCCAGGCCAGGAGAGATGCTCGGTTTGGCACAGCTGTTCTTCAGAGCTCATTCCTAAGTAGGTTCTGCCCTCCTCCATGGAGGTACTGCTGTATTCTGTTATCATATTATAATATAGCAAGACTTCATGTTGTTTGAAGAAAAAATTACTCACCTTAGTAATGTTGTTTCTTCTAATGGAGTCTTGCTATATTATAGACCTTCCCATCCAACCTGCCCCTCTCAGAACCTCTACTTGGGGTGTGGGCAACTTAGTGTGGGCACTACTTATGTCCTGTTAGCATTTTGTCCCCTTTGGGACTTTGGGGGTGTGTATGTGTACACGTGTGTGTGTTTTATTATACTTATGTTCCATTTTCATATTATTAGAATGGTGTTAGTATTTCTGGTCCCCTGACTTGAGTCTTGGGTGTTGGGACCATCAATGGTTGTTATTATTTAGGTAGCCATTTGGCTAGTGTGAGTTACAGCTTCACACAGACCTTAGTGAGTTTGGTTGTAAAGATCTGACGGTTCACATTTGAAATGACACAGATAGAGCTGCTCTGTGCCATAAATTCTATTTTGGAATGGTTTTAACCATTTCACCTCCGGGGCAGTTCTAGAGCTGGATCAAACTGCTAATGTCTATAATATAGCATGACTCCATTAGAAGAAACAGCATTGCTAAGGTGAGTAATTTTTTCTTCTGATTGCTCCAGACTGTGCCAGACAGCCCTTGTACCCTCTCTTGTTGTCCTTAGCAGCCCACCTTCCCCTGTCTCTTCCCAGGAATTACAACCTGTTAACATGTTCTCAGGGGAAGGTTTGGTATCCGAATCTCAAATCTCTCAATCTCAAGGCCTGGCTCTTGAAGAGTTAGAGTTTGCTGATTTGCATCTCTCTCAAGGTGTTCTGGATATTTTAAAGGCTTCTCGAAAGCCTTCCACCAGAAAGACCTACAACTCCAAGTGGAAAAGGTTTACTATATGGTGCTCTTGGAAGCATATTTCTCCAGAGTCTGCTGGCTTGCCCACAGTCCTTGACTTTCAAACAACATGAAGTCTTGCTATATTATAGACATTAGCAGTTTGATCCAGCTCTAGAACTGCCGCTCTAGAACTGCCCCGGAGTGAAATGGTTAAAACCATTCCAAAATAGAATTTTGGCACGAGAGCAGCTCTATCTGTGTCATTTCAAACTTGAACTGTCAGATTCTTTACTCGCCTCAGTGAACAGTCGCCCGGAGATTTCTCCTTCTGCTCGGTTCATTTCTCGTTTAAAAGTGTTTTCGGTTGGATTTAACCGGAATAGTTTTATTTTAACCGCAAAACCGTTCGTTCAAGCTCTATCTGTGGTAAACCGTAAGTAAATGAAGGTTTTGTCTGTGTGGAACTTGTAAGTTATCGGTTCGGTTTTGAACCGATCAGTGGGTTTAAACTCATTTAAAACTAAAAGTTACTATTTTAGAGTGCGGTTCCTGGTTCTTATCTGTTCTAAAAAACGGATTTATTAATGCTTTTTTCAATACCCGTGACACGTGTTAGGAACCGATAAGGGTGTCTTGCCTGGCACTGCCAAGAAAGGGCAAGTTTTTGGTTAGGCTGGCATTATGTCTGAGAAACCCAAAAGAAAACGGGCCCACTGGTTTCAACACTGTGATGTTTGTGGGAAGTTTTGCCAAGGCTGACCCACACACCACATGTGTTTATTGTCTGGGGTTTGACCACCTCCAGTCAGACTGCCAGGTATGTAAGAATTTCCCTGCAGCCACCCTGGAAAAAGATTGGCAGGCTCAGGAACCAGAGGCCAAAAGTCCGCTGACCTGATGGCCGGCCTGTTCGGTGCCATCCGAACCGAGGAGTGCCCTCTGACCAGGGCCAGACTTCCTTGGGCAAAAGAAAAGCTGGTTCTGAGGAACCAATTCCAGTAAAGAAAACAAGAAAATCAGCAGGTCTGGAGTCCAAAATTCCTTCTCCAACTGCTGCAGAGATAGCAAAAGCCATACAAATTGTCCAGTCACTGTCTCAGGGTCCGTCCGAACCACCACTATCTGGTAAAAGGTCGGTTCGTCCGGTCCCAGTGGTTCAGGATTATGATATTGAGGAATTTTATGAACCAGAGGAGGGGGAGGAGGATTATGAACAGTATGAATGTGGCTGGGAAGGTCTGGGTGCCCATTGAACCGGACATCTCCCCAGACAGACCTTTAGAATCTTCCCTATGCTGTCTGAGTCCCCATCTCATTTTATGTTTTATAGAAAAGTTGCTGAAACCCTCCAGCTTCCTTTAGAAGAGGCTGTGGATGAGCAAGAGGAGCCTGATTTTGTAGAAATGATGGATATTCCAGAGTCTAGGAGATTGTCTGTTCCTTTACAAGTCTTTTAGGAAGCAAACAATTAAAATTTTAAAGCTCCTAATTCTGTGCCTCCTGTAGATAAAAGATGGACAGAAGGTATACATTGTCAGGCCCTGATGCAGAATTCCTTTCTCAGCAATGCAGTCATGTTAGTAGTTCAGGCTGCTGCCTGTGATAAAGCTAATATTCCCTTGGCTTCACATCCTCCTGACAAGGATTCCAGGAAGATTGATGCCATGGCAAAAAACAAAAAAAAAACAGTATATGGCAGCCTCTCTGGGACTCAGGCAAGCAAATTATATGGCTTATGTAGCTAGGTATCATAAATCTAGATGGGATACTGTTATGCAATTGGCCAAGCAGGCCCATGGCCAGCTGGCTAGTGAACTAGAACAGGTGGCTGCTGATGGCATTGAAGCCTCTAAGGTTCAGTTTCATGCTGCTGTGGATGTTAATGATGTTTCTCAGGGTCATGGCCACATCTGTAGCTTTTCGTAGGTTGGCCTGGCTCAGGTGTATCTAGTTTGTCACAGGATACCCAGACTAAGGCTATGGATTTTCCTGTGGTGGGAAATTCTCTGTTTGAGAGCAGACAGAGAATTACATGAAGAAGATGGATGAATATAGGACTACTTACAAGAGTGCCCAGGCTAAGGAGCGGCAAGCCACTCCTCAAAGGCATGCCCCAGGGTAGGGGTAGGCCTTTTCACAGGCCTTTCTACCAGACTCAGGCCTCCTCTGCCTATGCTCAGAGGGGCTTTTCAGAGGCAGGGCAGACGAGGGTGGGCAGACCTGCTCCCACCCCACCCTAAAGCTCCTGCATAAACAGGCACCCTGATGGGGTGCCCAGGGCCGATTCTCCTGTACCAGTGGGGGGCAGGCTGGCTTACTTCAGTCAGAATTGGGCTTCTTTAACCTCAGACAAGTGGGTTCTGGAAGTAGTAAGCCAGGGTCTGGTTCTCAGCTTCAAAAAGTTCCCAAGTTGAGAAGCAGACTTTTTCTACCTGCAAGTGCTTCAGAGACTCTCGCTCTGGAAACAGAGGTCTCATCCCTGTTAGCTCTCAGAGCAGTAGAAAGGGTTCCTCCCCTGCATCAGGGCAGGGGTCTGTATTCCAGATACTTCCTTACCCCAAAAAAGGCAGGAGAATGGCGCGATTTTAGATCTCAGATATCTGAACAAGCATCTTTTGAAACCAAAGTTCAAAATGGTAACTCTGGCAATGATTTTACCTTCCCTAAGGCCAGGGGACTGGCTAGCCTCCCTGGACCTCAAGGATGCCTATTTCCATGTCCTAATCAGAAGATCCCATCAAGTACCTCAGATTCGAACTGCCCTCAGGTCATTACCAGTTCAGAGCAATGCCCTTGACCTTACCTCTGCTCCAAGGGTATTCACAAAGTGTCTAGCAGTGGCAGTGGCCCATAAGGAGGCAGAGGATTGCTGTTTTCCTATCTAGACGACTGGCTCATTGTAGGTCAGTCCCCAGAACAGGTAATATCTCACCTGCAGGTCACCCAGCAGCTTCTCACTCCCTGGTTTTCTGCTAAACCTACCAAAGTCGGTTCTGGAACCAGTCCAGGTACTCACCTTTATAGGGGCAGAATTGGACACAAAGCTAGCCAGAACCTTTCTTCCCCAGAAAGGGTAAGGAATTTAGTGGCTCTGCCTCTTCTTCACTCTGCAGGTCTCGACCAGCAAGACATTTCTGCAGCTCCTGGGGCACATGGCTGCATCCACAGCTGTTGTGCAGGGAGCCAGATTTCAGATGAGAGACATTCAGTTTCACTTGAGAACCTTTTGGTCTCAGAAGAGACCCCCTTCCAAGTTGGTCCCAGTGACTCAAACCTTGATCCTAGCTCTCCAGTGGTGGCAGGATCAGAGCAATTTAAGAGCGGGGTCCCTTCATTTTCCCCTTCTCACGACTTGACTCTCACTACAGATGCTTCCCTTCTGGGTTGGGAGCCACATGGCACCTTTCCACTCATGGAGTTTGGTCCCCCAGGAATCTCTGCTCCACATCAATTTGCTGGAACTCAGAGCTGTCTTTTAGCTCTTCAAGCTTTTTCTGCATCTGTCCATGACAAGGTGATACAAGTCAGAACAGACAACACCACAACAATGTGGTACATCAACAAACAGGGGGCACTCGGTCTTCGGCCTTGTGCACCGAGGCAATGAAGTTGTGGTCTCTGGCCATTCCTCAACACTTCCCTCATAGCAGTTCATCTTCCAGGAAGGACAGTGTCCTAGCGGATGCCCTCAGCAGGATTTCCCGGCCATCACGAATGGTCCCTGGATCCTCAAGTGCTGGGGATAGTTTTTGCCAGGTGGGGCATCCCTCAGATAGATCTTTTGCAGCCCCAGACAATCACAAACTTCCTCTGTTCTGTTGCAGGCCTCCAGTGCTGGGCTCAGTTCCCTGGATGCCCTTCTTCTGGATTGGGAGGAAGTTCCTCTATGCTTCCCCTTTCCTCTCTATTCAAAGTACTAGTCAAAATCAGATCTCAGCCTTGCAGGGTGATTCTGATTGCCCGGATTGGGCTAGGCAGCCCTGGTACCACACCTTCTGTCTCTGACAGTCCATCTTCCTGTGCCTCCCAGGAATCACAGTCTGTTGACTTGTGCCCAGGGAAGGGTTTGGTATCCGGACCTCAAATCCCTCAACCTCAAGGCCTGGCTCTTGAGGAGTTAGAGTTGCTGATTTACACCTCTCTCAGGGTGTTCTTGAGATCCTAAAGGCTTCCAGAAAGCCTTCCACTATTGCTACTTATAGTTCCTAAATGGAAAAGGTTTTCCATTTGGTGTGCTAGGAAAATATTTCCCAGAATCTGCTGAATTGCCCATTTTGTTAGATTACATGGTACATCTTAATTCCTTGGGTCTCAGACCAGCTAGCCTGAGAGTTCATTTGGCAGCTGTGTCTGCTTTTGTGTCAGCAGGAAAGTCATCCCCTCTTTCCTCTCATCCTGTGTTTTCCAAGTTTTTTAAGGGATTATTCCATACTAATCCTCCCTTTCGGGAACCGGCCCCTGCTTGGGACCTTAATGTTTGCATTGCTCAGTTAATGCAACCCCCTTTTGAACCTCTGTCTTCTGCGGAGCTTAAGTACCTAACTTGGAAAACTGTTTTTCTAGTGGCTATCACTTCTGCCAGACATAAGTGAATTGCAAGCCTTGTCAGTGGAGACTGACTTTATTTCTTTCCACAGGGATAAGGTAGTCCTTAGGACTAATAGGAAGTTTTTGCCTAAGGTGGTTTCAGATTTCCATCTTAATCAATCTATCTCCCTTCCAGTATTTTTCACTGATCACCTCTTCGGTGAGAGGAGGTTGCACAGCCTGGATGTTAAGAGAGCTCTTTGTTATTATATAGAGTTACCAAAGGTCACAAGGTCTGAATCCTCAACTTTTCCTTACCTATGGTGAAGTTGGGAAAGGCAAACCTGCCACTAAGAGATCAATAACCAGGTGGATTGTCTCTTGTATCCAATTTTGTTATCAGAAGTGGGCAGAGCCCCCCCGGTTTGAGGGCTCATTCTACCAGGGTACAGCTATGCTCTAGCTGCTGCCAGAGATATCCCTTTATTAGAGATTTGCCAGGCTGTTACTTGGAAAACGGTACACACTTTTGCAAGCATTACTCCCTGGATGTCCAGGCCAGGAGAGATGCTCGGTTTGGCACAGCTGTTCTTCAGAGCCTATTCCTAAGTAGGTTCTGCCCTCCTCCATGGAGGGTACTGCTGTGTATTCTGCTAATGTCTATAATATAGCAAGACTTCATGTTGTTTGAAGAAAAATTACTCACCTTAGTAATGTTGTTTCTTCTAATGTAGTCTTGCTATATAGACCTCCCCAACCTGCCCCTCTCAGAACCTCTACTTTGGTGGGTGCGGGCAACTTAGTGTGGGCACTACTTATGTCCTGTTAGCATTTTGTCCCCTTTGGGACTTTGGGGTGTGTGTATGTAGCTGTGTGAGTTTTATTATACTTATGTTCCATTTTCATATTATTAGAATGGTGTTAGTATTTCTGGTCCCCTGACTTGAGTCTTGGGTGTTGGGACCATCAATGGTTGTTATTATTTAGGTAGCCATTTGGCTAGTGTAGGTTACAGCTTCCACACAGACCTTAGTGAGTTTGGCTCGAAAAGATCTGACAGTTCACATTTGAAATGACACAGATAGAGCTGCTCTCGTGCCAAAATTCTATTTTGGAATGGTTTTAACCATTTCACTCCGGGGCAGTTCTAGAGCTGGATCAAACTGCTAATATCTATAATATAGCAAGACTCCATTAGAAGAAACAACATTACTAAGGTGAGTAATTTTTTCTTCTCGGTGGATTGTCCAGTTTATTGAATTCTGCTACAATAAAGCAGGTAAAGAGTCCCCAGCTGGGCTGAGGGCTCATTCAACAAGAGGAACAGCTGCCACTATTGCAGCTGCTAGGGAGGTGCCATTGTTGGACATTTGTAAAGCAGCTACTTGGAAATCAGTACACACCTTTACAGAGCATTATGATTTGGATATTTTGTCCAGAAGTGACGCCAAGTTTGGCACAGCAGTCCTGCAAAGTCTGTTTCCAAAATAAGTTCTGTGCCCACCACCTGGGGGTACTGCTTGGTAGTCTGCACAAAGTTATGAATGGTCTGAGCATTACTGGGGTTAGAAGAAAAAATTACTTACCATAGTAACCTTCTTTCTTCCCAGTGATGCTCAGACATTCATAACTCCCTCCCATCCTCCCCTTCCAGAACTTAAGCCTCTACATTCCGCATGCTAGTGCCACATAGCCATATTCTTCTGGGTACATTTCTCTATGCTAGACAGAGTTTTTACCAGAATTTTCTGTCTCTCAAAATAGTTTTTCTCAATCTATGGTGAACACCGTTATTATATTTAGATATAGCTCCTTACTTGGAGGTTTTTTCAAGTAAGTTGTTTATTAGGCTAATCCTAAAAAAATGTTTTATTAAAAATGTTGTATTAATTAGTTAATAATTAATGGTCAAATTTGTCCATGTTGCCTGACTTCCGGGCTTCTTACAAATCTGAAGGGCTTAGAACACTACATTTGGTAGAGGCAGTATTTGAAAGATGCTCACGTCCAAAGAATTCCATCATTTGCATGTGTTCCATCTCTCCGGGCAGTCCAACCCATCAGGATGACTGCACAAAGTTATGAATGTCTGAGCATCACTGGGAAGAAAGAAGATTACTATGGTAAGTAATTTTTTCTACCACTCCATTGATAGGGGCATGTAGCCCAATAATCAGCTAAAAGCTTTTATAGGCCCCTGTGACACTGCCCCTAGGGTGACTACCATTGGCAGCAGGTGATTAGCATCTCCTTGGCAGTGATTATTGGTTCAAACAACATGGAGTCTTGCTGTATTTAAACATAATGCAGTTAGCCCCAGCGCTTGAACTGCCCCGGAGAGGAAAGAGTTAACTCTATGCAGAAGCATAGAACGTTGAGCTCGAGCTCGGTTTTCAAACCTCTGTCTGTGGTACTTCCCAGTGTAACTGTCAGATTCTTTACTCCGCCTAACAGTGAAGTCGCTCCAGAGGTTTCCTCTGCTCGGTTCAGTAAAAGTAAAGCGTTCGCTTTAAACCGTATATTTTTTTTGTTATTTTTGGATTTCCAGCCTCTGTCTATGGTACAGGTAGTGAGTAGCTAGGTAGTGACTGTGTTTTATTTTGTGAAAAGTTGGAAATTGTTCTTTTCCTCGGTTTCTTTCCGGTCGGTCTGGTTTGGAACCGACCTTGTTCATTCTGTTTAATTTTATTTCTGGGATTTAGAGTGGTGTTCCGGTACCGATCGGTTTCAAAAGAACCGGACCTTTTGCTGGTTCTTTTAAAGAGCCTGTGACATGGTTTGTAACCGATGGGATATTGTATTACCTGGCTTGAAAGCTGCAGTAGGATAATTTGTTAGGTTGGCCATGTCTGAGAAACCCAAGAAGAAAACTGGTCCCACTGGGTTTCAACACTGTGCTGAGTGTGGGGAGGCCTTTGCTAAGGCTGACTCCCACCTCATCTGTGTTTATTGTCTGGGGTTTGACCACCTCAAGTGAGACTGCCAAATCTGTAAAAACTTTCCTAAATCCACTCTAGACAAAAGACTGAGTAGGCTGAAGGAAAGGGAGCCCGAGATGTCTGTAGATCCGGATGGCCAGCCCGGTTCGGTTGCGGCGAACCTGAGGAGAATGCCTACTGACCCTGGGCAATACCTCCTCGGGCAAAAGGAGAGCCGACCCGAGGGGTCGATTCCACCATAAAAGAAGCGTAAGTCTGCCGGTTCGGATCCTGTATCGCACTCTCCAACCACGGATGAAATAGCCAAAGCGATTAGCATTGTTCAATCGCTTAGACCGGTTCTGTCCGAGCCGGTACTGCCGGTTCGGCGGTCAGTTCGGTCGGATCCGTCTCCTCCGGATTACGATCCAGATGCTTATTATGAGGAGTGGGAGGGTGACGAAGACTATCCTGGTGATGATGGAGATACTGATGATGAGGGGGGGTCTGGATGTACCCATTGAACCGGACATCTCCCCAGACAGGCCCTCAGGTGTCTCTTCTCCCAGGCTCTCTGAGTCCCCTTCACATTTTTTGTTCTACGAAAAGGTGGCAGAAACCCTGCAGCTTCCCTTGATTGTAGCCACAGAGGAGGATGAAGAGCCTGATTTTGTGGAAATGATGGACATCCCAGAATCCAAAAGGCTGTCTATCCCTCTTCATAAATCCTTGGGGAAACAGAAACACAAAATTTTACAAACTCCTAATTCAATACCTCCTGTGGATAAGAGAATGGACAGGAGGTATTTGTTATCAGGCTCAACTGCAGAGTTCCTTTATAGTCATTGCAGCTATGTTGGGGTAGTGCAGGCTGCAGCCTGTGACACGGCTAACATTCCTTTGGCTTCACACCCCCCAGATAAGAAAGTGGATGCCATGGCCAAAAAACAGTATTTGGAATCCTCTTTGGGACTCAGGCAAGCTACTTATATGGCCTACACAGCCAGGTACCAGAAATCCAGATGGGATACGGTTCTGGAACTGGCTAAACAGGCCTCTCCCCAGCTAGCCAAGAAGCTGGAGGAGGTGGCTGCTGATGGAATTGAGGCATCCAAAATGCAATTTCATGCTGCTGTGGACTCAAATGATGTGGCATCTAGAGTCATGGCTGCATCTGTGTCTCTCAGAAGACATGCTTGGCTCAGATGTACTAGCCTTTCACAGGATACCCAGACTAAGGCTATGGATTTTCTTGTAGTGGGTAACTCTCTGTTTGGGGAGCAGACAGAGGCTGACATATAGAAAATGGATGAATACAGGACCACGTACAGGAGTGCACAGACCATGGAAAGGCAAGCCACTGCACAAGCAGCAGTCTAGGGGCAGGCCCTTTCAAAGGCCTTTTTACCAAGCCCAGGCCTCCTCTCCCTTCCCACAGAGGGGGTTCTTCAGAGGGAGGGGCAGGACGGGGGTGAGCAGGGTGGCTCCCTCCTCTCAGTCTAAGGCTTCTGCCGAGCAGACACCCTGATGTGTCAGCCCGGGTCGACTCCCTATTTCCAGTAGGAGGCAGGCTGGCTTACTGCTTCCAGGCCTGGAGGTCTGTGACTTCAGACAGGTGGGTCCTGGAGGTAGTAAGCCAGGGACTGGCCCTCAGCTTCAAAAAGTTCCCAAAAAAGAGGGCCAAGTATTTTCCATCTGCATCAGCCTCAGAGACCATTGCCCTAGAGGCAGAGGTTTCCTCTCTTCTAGCTCTCAGAGCTGTAGAAAGGGTTCCTGCTCAGCACAAGGGGAAAGGACTGTACTCCAGGTACTACCTTACCCCAAAGAAAACAGGGGAGTGGCAACCCATCCTAGACTTAAGGTATTTGAACAAACATATTGTAAAGCCAAAATTCAAAATGGTAACTCTGGGAATAATCCTTTCCTCTCTAAGGCCAGGGGATTGGCTAGCATCTCTGGACCTCAAGGATGCCTACTTCCATATTCCTATCAGGTGCTCCCACAGAAAATACCTCAGGTTCGAGTTGCCTTCAGGCCATTATCAATTCAGAGCCATGCCATTCGGCCTAACATCAGCTCCAAGGGTGTTCACAAAGTGCCTTGCAGTAGTGGTGGCTTACCTCAGAAGACAGGGTATCACCATCTTCCCATATCTGGACGACTGGCTGGTAGTGGGTCATTCATCTTTACAGGTCAAGTCAGCTCTTCAGGCTACCCAGGACCTCCTCAGTTCCCTGGGGTTTCTTCTCAATCTTCCAAAGTCTGTCCTCGAACCAGTTCAACTTCTCACCTTTATAGGCATAGAGTTGGACACTTTACAAGCAAAAGCTTTCTTTCCCCTGGCAAGGGTGAAGGCCCTAGTGGATCTCGCTTCCTGCTTTCGACCTCAGGTCTCCCGCCCAGCAAGACAGTTCCTCCAGCTCCTGGGCCACATGGCAGCTTCCACGGCAGTGGTGCAGGGAGCAAGGTTCCAGATGGGGGACATTCAGTTTCATCTAAGGTCTTTTTGGTCTCAAAAGAAGGACTCACTTTCCAAACTGATTCCAGTGACTCAGACTCTGGTCCAAGCTCTCCAGTGGTGGCTGGACCAGGACAACCTCAGACAAGGGGTTCCATTTCTCCCTCAAGTCCCATCAGTAGTTCTGACTACGGATGCTTCTCTCCTTCGGTGGGGAGTCCACCTGGGAGCCCTGACAGCTCAAGGGGTATGGTCTCCATAGGAGTTTCTCCTTCACCCGGGTTGCACCTGAAAATAGGCACTTGGCTGTCTAGCGTGCTTACCCGGTAAACAAAAGCAAATAAATAAATAAATAAATATCAGTCTCCTGGAACTCATGGCAGTTTTCCTAGCCCTGCAGAGCTTCTCAGATTCAGTCAAGGACAAGGTGGTGCAAGTCGGAACAGACAACACCACCACATTGTGGTACATCAACAAGCAGGGAGGCACTCGGTCCTTGGCCTTGTGCACAGAAGCCATGAAGCTCTGGTCTGTGGCCTATTCTCTTCAGACTTCTCTGGTAGCAGTTCACCTTCCAGGGAAGGACAACGTACTAGCAGATGCTCTGAGCAGAATTTCACAGGGACATCACGAATGGTCCCTGGATCCTCACATCCTGAAGGTCATCTTCTCCAGGTGGGGCACCTAGAGATAGATCTCTTTGCAGCACCGACAATCATCAACTTCCTCTGTTTTGTTGCAGACCTCCAGTCCTGGGGATGGTTCCCCCAGGATGCTCTCATTTTGGACTGGAAGGGCAGGTTTCTCTGTGCCTTCCCTCCCTTCCCTCTGCTGTTCAGAGTTCTGATCAAGATCAGGACTCAACCTTGCACAGTGATACTGGTGGCTCCACATTGGGCCAGACAGCCTTGGTATCCTCTACTGCTGTCCTTGTCAGTGTCACGTCCCCTGTTTCTACCCAGGACATACAATCTCCTGTCCTCCTCACAGGGGGCGGATCTGGTACCCCAATCTCCAGTCTCTCAATCTCAAGGCCTGGCTCTTGAAGAGTTAGAATATGCAGCACTACATCTCTCTCAGGGATTTCTGGATATTTTGAAGGTCTCCAGGAAACCTTCCACTAGAAAAACTTACAACTCCAAATGGAAAAAGTTCAGTATTTGGTGCTCTCAGAAAGGCATCTTGCCTGATTCTGCAGACATTTCCGCAACCTTAGACTATCTAGTTCATCTGAATGGTCTAGGCCTTAGGCCTGCCACTTTGAAGGTTCATCTAGCAGCTGTCTCTGCATTCCTCTCAGCAGGGGAGAGCTCTTCCCTGGCATCTC
The DNA here is from genome assembly GCA_016271365.2 of Neoceratodus forsteri. Taxonomy (NCBI): domain Eukaryota; kingdom Metazoa; phylum Chordata; order Ceratodontiformes; family Ceratodontidae; genus Neoceratodus; species Neoceratodus forsteri. The sequence goes on along the minus strand of JADMNL010000026.1, from coordinate 27,573,863 downwards.
ATCTTGTTTTCAGAAAGTTTTTCAAAGGTCTGATTCACATTAACCCTCCCTTTAGGGAGCCCACTCTGCTTTCGGATCTTAACGTCTGCATAGCTCAGCTTATGCAGCCACCCTTTGAACCTCTGGCTTCGGCTGAATTGAAGTACTTGACCTGGAAAACTGTGTTCCTGGTAGCTATTACTTCTGCCAGGCAGATTAGTGAGTTACAGGCTCTGTCAGTTGAACCTGACTTCATTTCCTTCCATAGGGACAAAGTGGTCCTAAGAACCAATAGGAGGTTCTTGCCCAAAGTGGTATCGGATTTTCATCTGAACCAGTCTATATCTCTCCCTTTGTTTTTCACTGACCATTCGTCTTCAGGCGAAAGAAGGTTACACAGTTTGGATGTTAAGAGGGCCCTTAGGTACTACATTGAGCATACTAAGGCACATAGAAATGACTGTCTTCAATTGTTTCTCACTTGTGGTGAAGTGGGGAAAGGTAATCCTGCCATTAAAATAACTGTTGCCAGGTGGATTGTTTCTTGTGTACAATTCTGTTATGACAAGTTGGGTAGAACGCCCCCTTCAGGCCTGAGAGCTCACTTGACTAGGGGTACAGCTGCTTCTCTAGCTGCGGCCAGAGATATACCTTTGTTAGGGATCTGTAAAGCAGCTACCTGGAAAACAGTACATACTTTAACCAAGCATTACTCCCTGGACATCCAGGCTAAGAGTGATGCTAGGTTTGGCACAGCAGTATTGCAGAGCCTCTACCAAAGTAGGTTCTGCATTCCTCCTTATAGGAACTGCTTGGTAGTTCAGACATAGTCTGAATACTGCAAGACTTTATGTTGTTTGAAGAAAAATTACTCACCATAGTAATGTTTCTTCTAATGGAATCTTGCCGGATTCAGACCTCCCCCTCCTCCTCTCTCAGAACCTGGTTTTTGGGAAGTGGGCTGGCAGGTACAGTGTTGCACCTCAGGGGTGTACCTTGTACCCTCCCTCTTGGGTGGGATAGATGTTGTTATTTTTTTCTTTCCTTCTTGGGTTCTTGACCTGAGTCCTTTTGGCCCCAAAAGAATATTTTGCCCTTTGGCTATATATTTGAACAATTTCTATACTATAGTATATTAGTTAGTTTGCTCATAAGAATCTGACGGTTACACTGGGAAGTACCACAGACAGGGGTTTGACAATCGAGCTCGAGCTCAACATTCTATGCTTCTGCATGGAGTTAACTCTTTCCTCTCCGGGGCAGTTCAAGTGCTTGGGCTAACTGCATTATGTGTGAATACAGCAAGACTCCATTAGAAGAAACAACGTTACTATAGTGAGTAATTTTTTCTTTGGCCCTCAGATTGAGCTCTGGAGGGCGCTCAGACTCCTGCTGCCCCTCAGAGGGACGGCACCGTCATCATTCTTGTAACAGGCAGTCCTTTCAAGGTAGAGGCCTGGAAGCCTTTGTCAGGAGCCAACTCCTCAACTGCAAAAAAAAAAAAAAAAAAAATCGCAGCAGAGGGCACAGGGCCGAAAGCACCCAGTACCATCCTTTTGGATCCAGCCCTGGTCCCACCTCAGCTATCTGAGGTGGACGCCTCTCAGCGGTAGTGGGGGGCACTGGATTTGGTTTTATAATAAGTGGAAGTCCAGTCCAGCAGACACATGGGTCATTAGGATTGTCCGAGAGGGATACTCTCACAATTTCACCGAGATTTTTCCTAGACCCGGGCAGCAGCCAGTCTTTATGCCTCTCTGTCAGACCCTCTTTTCTTTGAGAGAGACAGGGCCTCAGAGCAGTAGAAGATGTTCCACAGCGAGTCGGAACACAGGTTCCTACTTCCTTTGCTTGGTTCCAAGATAACAGGTGGCATGCGCCCATTTCTCAGCCTTGAAAGGTTAAACAAGTACCTATTGAGGGAGGATTTCACTACAACCTCAGTATTCAAGCCTTCACTTCTTGGATGTTTGGCTCCAAGCCAGCCCATCTGGGCTAGAGTCTCAGGAAACAGTTGCCACAGCTTCTCAGTTGCCTTCTTGCAGGAGGGGTTTTCTGATTCAGGGAAGGTGCCAGATTCACCTTCCCAGCAGCTCCTTTTCATAGGAACTCTCCTGGATACCTCCAGGGCGAGGGTTCTTCCTTCTGAAGAACGGAAGAAACAACATCTTCAGATGTCTCGTTACTTCACGGAAAGCGACTCTGTCTGGGCCCTTTTCGATGCAGTGGATGCTGGGACTTGTGCCTTCGTTCACAACAAATAGTGGTCTCCGACCACGCATCCTCAATCCTCCGCATAAATGACACAACCTCGGACAAAATTACTTACATGGTAGACACAGTTGGCCTAGCTTCTGCTACGTCTACCCTTACCCTGTAAATCCCAGATCACCATCACCACGGTTGTACTCCTGATCGGTTGGGGAGCTCACTGTCAACACCTCCACATTCAGGTGTGGAGCCAGGAGGAGGAGCATCATCTTCTCATAAATTTCTTAGAGATGAGAGCCATCTTATACGCTTTGCAAGTCCTGAAGGAGGCCCTCTGCCACAAAGTGATCCCACTTCGGACGGATGACAAAATTGTAATGTTTTCATCAACAAGCAGGGTGGAGCACTCTCCTACCCTCTATGCAAGAAGGCCGTGAGGAGGTGAGAGTGGTGCCTTGAGCATGTTGCGTCAGTTCAGTCACTATTCGATGAGTGGGGCAGTCCGGACCTGGTCCTTTTTTCATCCCCTCTCAACGCAAATCTGCCTCTGTCCTGCTTCAGAAATCCAGACCCTGGTGTTTTCTGTCAGGATGTATTCACTGCAGTAGACAAGATGCTTCTGTATGCTTTCCTCCTCTTCCCTTAGTTCAGAGGGTGCTGTTCCAGTTGTAGGCAAACCGGGACAGGATGATTCTCATCATCCCAGACTGACCTTGGCAGATATAATTTGCATAGATAAACAGTTGGTCAGAAGTTCCCCCGAGGTGACTCCCTCCACAAGTGGACCCACTGATACAGGGACTTTGGTCTATCCTTCCTGCGCTCCCTTCATCTCCATGCCGGGCTCCTGAGGAGATGAAAATGGGCAAGTTTTAAAGTTTCCAGACAATTATAGAAATCTTCTTAGCCGCGCATACACCTTCCACCAAGAGGACTTGCACGGCTAAGTGGTTTCACTTTACCATCTGGTGTGCAAAGTTCCATCTGAACCCTTTTGGCTGCCCACCAAGTAAAATGTTGGCGTGCCTCTTGGACCTGTCGAATGCAGGTCTGCATTTCTTGGCAGAGAGTGTTCACCTTTCCACGTTGTCTGACTATCTTGAGCCAGTAGACAACATGTCACTGGCTCAGTTACCGTTAGTCAAGTTTTGTTTCTTCCTACTTACTTTGTTAACTCCAGAATAAAGGCGAGCATTCCCTTTATCTCTCTAAATGTTAAGAGGGTTCTGTGATCCTACATCGACAGAACGAAGAGATATGCATCCGAGCAACTATTGTATCTTTCCGAATGCCTTGGCTGGGTCAGACTGTTACCATGAGATGTATTTCTGCTGGGTCAGTAGCATGTCTTCGACATTACTAATCCATGCCACAACTCAAGTCTGAAGGCCGGGTTCTCACCACTCTACCGGAGCAGTTGCGGTTTTCCTGGCAGAGACTTGAATGTACCTGTTGCAGACATCTGCAAGGCAGCGAGTTGGAGCTCGGTGCATGCCTTTGTAAAGCACTATGTTCTAGATGTCCATGCCTGACAGTTAACTTTCTTGGCAGGACACTCTTATGGACTTCTGTCCTCAGTGAGCGCTGTCTCCTACCACCCTACTGGCGGGGGGTGTGATTTTTAGCCGGTACTTTCTCATTAGTGTGAATGAGTGGTAGAGGCTTATAGTCCAGGAAGATATGGAAATTACGTACTTAACCGTATTTCTTGATCTTCTTGGACGAAGTCTCCACCACTCATTCACACGCCCACCCACCATCCCCCGAGCCCACTCGTTCTGTTTTGGTCTTCACTTCCTTGTTGTTCAGGCTGTGAAGAGATTGTTGAATTGACCCTTCTTACATGGGTCATCCAGGCCTTCACATTCCCTGAAGTTAGGGTAAGGTTTTCTTTCGTTGGTTTATGCCGCACCTCCTCGGTAAAAAAGGTACTGAGGTGGTTGGAGGGTCGATGCCGAGATAGCCTATATGGCACAAGCTAGTCTCGCGGCGCCGCGCATGCGCGGTCTTATCTGGTGCTGGCCCTCCTGAAGATTTTTTGCTCATGAGTCCTATCTCCGGTGTAGTCCCATTTGTGTGAATGAGTGGTGCAGACTTTGTCCAAGAAGATGAAGAATTATGGTGAGTACGTAATTTCCATTTTTTATGGGTGTGTAGAAAGTCTAAATTCTAGAATTTTGCCCCGTTTTCTTTTAAAAAATGAAAATCAACGGCCTTCCTCACTACAGAGAGGCATCTGCGTCCATATTAATATTTTATAAATCATCCGATTTCTAAAATACTAATTCCTAGCTATCTGTAGCGCTTGTAGAAGTCTGGACCTTCCATTGCTTAACTTTGATGCAAAATGGCTGCCAAGGCGAAACTGAGTTGATAAATGTCAAAGCAATTTAAAAAGTGTTTAACAATAAAAATCTCTGTATTGGAAGAGTAGGACAATCCACTTTTTGCAGCTTTGCTCATGGGGATATCTTGTGGTACAGGTACTAGGGATCCTTATGCATAAATAATTCTCAGGCCTGACTGATTGAATTATCCCGTTATTTATAAAAATGTATAAAACTGGGAAGAAAAGGCATACAAAGAAAATAAAACCATGCTGAAAGCACTTTTGAGTTATTGATCTGAAGTTTATTATGTAATGATTTGTTTTATTGGCATTTTGTGTCCATTTTAGGGAAGTCACTTTCCAGAACCCGTCTTAAAAGCCTTTCTTCAGTTAAACACAGATCATCAAGCTGTGCAAGGAACCATACATACAAATGCCAACGATCACCAAAAGGTGCCGCCATTGCCTCTCCTCCCAGCGATGCTGCTTTCAACTCCAAGAGTGTGGCGTTCGCTCCAGCCACTGAGGTGTTGTCCACCGGGAAGAAACGAAGGCAGCGCAGAAGTAGAAACAGAGAACAGTCACTTAGAGCTCTGACAGAGATTCTACTCTTACATCCTTCAGATTCAGAGCTTTGTCCACAAATGGGACAGCTCTCCGAAACCATCCACGGAGATATAAAGAGAGATGTAGACAGGAAAAGCACCATAAACTGTGACAGCGTTCCTGCTGAAAATTCACATCTTTGCATAGCAGAGGACGCATCAAACGAAAGTTTTCCATCTGACTGGAGCCCACCAAGAATCGATTTCCTTTACAGTGGTGGAGAAATGGCATGTGACACCCCCTGGTCAAAAGGGGGCGAACAGGAAATTTGTGAAACTCGGGTTCTAAATGAAATGACTCAGGAACTGAGTGACGGAGATGCTGGCAGGGGCACTATAGACCTGTCAGCTGCCAGTCTGAATGAAGACGCGGGTGACAAACTAACAAATAAAACTGGGCTGGTAAGTTTGTCTGTTGTTCATGAACTGTTTACTACCAATGACGATGTCGGTGAATCCCACGTATCATCGTATGACATACGCAGCACTTTGTTAAAGTCACAGTCAGCTAGCAAGGTCTCATCCTACAGATATCACTCCGGATCTTATGTTGACCTGCCAATGGATGAAGAAAGTTTTGTTCTAAACTCTGATAAGGAGGAGCGTAATAATACTGATGATGATGATGGGGAGGAGGAGGAGGATGGTATATTTTCAAAGCTGAAAAAATTTTTTGAAACCACTAGAAAAACTGACGGTGTTTCAAGAACATGTGATCCACAGATAGAACCCAATCCAGACCTTGTTTCACTCAGTCCAAAGGTAAGGCTAGCATAATTTTGCTTAAAACCAGTTTCCCTTTCCTACCACAGTGACAGTGGCACTTTTTGTGTGTGTGAATAGTTTGTTCAAACAACATGAAGTCTTGCTATATTATAGACATTAGCAGTTTGATCCAGCTCTAGAACTGCCCCGGAGGTGAAATGGTTAAAACCATTCCAAAATAGAATTCAAACAACATGAAGTCTTGCTATATTATGACAGTAGCAGTTTGTCCCACCACTAGAACTGCTCCGGAGGTGAAATGGTTAAAACCATTCCAAAATAGAACTTTGAGCACGAGCTCTAAGAAGCGGCTCTATCTGTGTAATTTCAAACCTGAACTGTCAGATTCTTTACTCCGCCTCAGTGAACAGTCGCTCCGGAGATTTCTTCTACTGCTCGGTTCATTTCGTTTAAACAGTGTTTTCTTGGTTCGATTCAACCGAGAATAGTTTTATTTTAACCACAAAACCGTTCGGTTCAAGCTCTGTCTCTGGTAATCGTAAGTAAATTAAAGGTTTTGTCTGTATGGAACTTGTAAGTTTATCGGTTCGGTTTTGAACCGATCAGCTGGGTTTAAAACTTATTAACTTTAAAGTTTAACATTTTAGAGTGCGGTTCCCGGTTCTTATCGGTTCTAAAAAAACCGGATTTTATTACGTTTTTTTCCAATACCCGTGACACGGTTAGGAACCGATAAAGGGTGTCTTGCCTGGCACTGCCAGTTAAAGGGCAAGTTTTCTGGTTAGGCTGGCATTATGTCTGAGAAACCCAAAAGAAAACCGGCCCACTGTTTCAACACTGTGATGTCTGTGGGGAAGTCTTTGCCAAGGCTGACCCACACACCACATGTGTCTATTGTCTGGGGTTTGACCACCTCCAGTCAGACTGCCAGATATGTAAGAATTTCCCTGCAGCCACCCTGGAAAAGAGATTGGGCAGGCTCAGGGAACGAGAGGCCAAAAAGTCCGCTGACCCGGATGGCCAGCCCGGTTCGGTGCCAACCGAACCGGAGGGAGTGCCCTCTGACCAGGGCGAGACTTCCTCGGGCAAAAGAAAAGCTGGTTCTGAGGAACCAATTCCAGTAAAGAAAACAAGAAAGTCAGCAGGTTTGGAGTCCAAAATCCCTTCTCCAAGTGCTGCAGAGATAGCAAAAGCCATACTAATTGTCCAGTCACTGTCTCAGGTTCCGTCCGAACCGCCACTATCTGGCAAAAGGTCGGTTCGTCCGGTTCCAGTGGTTCAGGAATATGATGTTGAGGAATTTTATGAACCAGAGGAGGGGGAGGATGATTATGAACAGTATGAATGTGGCTGGGAAGGTCTGGGTGTGCCCATTGAACCGACATTTCCCAGACAGACCTCTAGAATCTCCCCTATGCTATCTGAGTCCCCATCTCATTTTATGTTTTACAAAAAGTTGTTGAAACCCTCCACCTTCCCTTGGAAGAAGCTGTGGATGAGCAAGAGGAGCCTGATTTTGTAGAAATGATGGATATTCCAGAGTCTAGGAGATTCTCTATTCCTTTGCATAAGTCTTTTAAGAAGCAAACAATAAAAATTTTAAAAGCTCCTAATTCTGTGCCTCCTGTAGTTAAAAAGATGGACAGAAGGTACACATTGTCAGGTCCTGATACAGAATTCCTTTCTCAGCAATGCTGTCATGTTGGGGTAGTTCAGGCTGCAGACTGTGATAAAGCTAATATCCCCCTGGCTTCACATCCTCCTGACAAGGATTCCAGGAAGATTGATGCCATGGCGAAAAATCAGTATATGGCAGCCTCTCTGGGACTCAAGCAAGCAAATTATATGGCTTATGTAGCTAGGTATCAGAAATCTAGATGGGATACTGTTATGGAATTAGCAAGCGTCCATGGCCAGCTGGCTAGCAACTAGAACAGGTGGCTGCTGATGGCATTGGGGCTTCTAAGGTACAGTTTCATGCTGCTGTGGATGTTAATGATGTTTCCTCTAGGGTCATGGCCACATCTGTAGCTTTTCGTAGGTTGGCCTGGCTCAGGTGTACTCAGTCTGTCACAGGATACCCAGACTAAGGCTATGGATTTTCCTGTGGTGGGAAATCTCTGTTTGGGAGCAGACAGAGAATTACATGAAAAGATGGATGAATATAGGACTACTTTCAAAGTGCTCAAGCTAAGGAGCAAGCCACTCTCAGAGGCATACTCAGGGTAGGGGTAGGCCTTTCAGGCTTTTACCAGACTCAGGCCTCCTCTGCCTATGCTCAGAGGGCTTCTTCAGAGGCAGAGGCAGACGAGGGTGGGCAGGCCTGCTCCCACCCCTCAGCCTAAAGCTCCTAAGCAGGCACCCTGATGGGGTGCCTAGGGCCGATTCTCCTTTCACGGTAGGGGCAGGCTGGCTTACTTCAGTCAGAACTGGGCTTCTTTAACCTCAGACAAGTGGGTTCTGGAAGTAGTAAGCTGGGGTCTGGTTCTCAGCTCAAAAGTTTCCCAAGTTGAGAAGCAGACTTTTTCACCTGCAAGTGCTCAGAGACCCTTGCTCTGGAAGCAGAGGTCTCAACCCTGTTGGCTCTCAGAGCAGTGGAAAGGGTTCCTCCCTGCACCAGGGCAGGGGTCTGTATTCCAGATACTTCCTTACCCCAAAAAAGACAGGAGAATGGCAGCCCATATTAGACCTCAGATATCTGAACAAGCATCTTTTGAAACCAAAGTTCAAAATGGTAACTCTGGCAATGATTTTACCTTCCCTAAGGCCAGGGACTGGTTAGCCTCCTGACCTCAAGGATGCCTATTTCCACGTCCTAATCAGAAGCCCCATCGAAGTACCTCAGATTCTAACTACCTCAGGTCATTACCAGTTCAGAGCAATGCCCTTCGGCCTTACTCTGCCCCAAGGGTATTCAAAGTGTCTAGCAGTGGCAGTGGCTCACTTAAGGAGGCAAAGGATTGCTGTTTTTCCCTATCTAGACGATTGGCTCATTGTAGGCCAGTCCCCAGAACAGGTAAAATCTCACCTGCAAGTTACCCAGCAGCTTCTCACCTCCTGGGCTTCTGCTACATCTACCAAAGTCGGTTCTGGAACCAGTCCAGGTACTCATCTTTATAGGGGCAGAGTTGGACACAAAGCTAGCCAGAGCTTTTCCCTTAGAAAGGGTGACCTAATTTAGTGACTCTGGCTTTCCTTCACCCTGCAGGTCTCTCGACCAGCAAGACACTTTCTGCAGCTCCTGGGACACATGGCTGCATCCATAGCTGTTGTGCAGGGAGCAAGATTTCAGATGAGACATTCAGTTTCACTTGAGAACCTATTGGTCTCAGAGAAGAGACCCCCTTTCCAAGTTGGTCCCAGTGACTCGAACCTTGATCGAGGCCCTCCAGTGGTGGCAGGATCAGAACAATTTAAGATTGGGGGTCCCCTTCATTCCCCTGCTCACAATTTGACTCTCACTACAGATGCTTCCTTCTGGGTTGGGAGCCCACATGGGCGACCTTTCCACTCAGGGAGTGTGGTCCCAGGAATCTCTGCCCACATCAATTTGCTGGAACTCAGAGCTGTCTTTTAGCTCTTCAAGCATTTTCTGCATCTGTCCACAACAAGGTGATACAAGTCAGAACAGACAACACCACAACAATGTGGTACATCAACAAACAGGGGGCACTGGTCTCGGCCTTGTGCACCGAGGCAATGAAGTTGTGGTCTCTGGCCTATTCCCTGAACACTTCCTCATAGCAGTTCATCTTCCAGGAAGGACAATGTCCTAGCGGATGCTCTCAGCAGGATTTCCCAGGGCCATCATGAATGGTCCCTGGATCCTCAAGTGCTGGGATAGTTCTTTGCCAGATGGGGCACCCCTCAGATAGATCTTTTGCAGCCCCAGACAATCACAAACTTCCTCTGTTCTGTTGCAGGCCTCCAGTGTTGGGCTCAGTCCCCTGGATGACCTTCTCCTGGATTGGGAGGGAAGTTTCTTTATGCTTTCCTCCCTTCCTCTCCTATTCAAAGTATTAGTCAAAATCAGATCTCAGCCTTGCAGGGTGATTCTGATTGCCCTGATTGGGCCAGGCAGCCCTGGTACCCACTCCTTCTGTCACTGACAATCCATCTTCCCTTTGCCTCCCCAGGATTCACAACCTGTTAACTTGTGCCCAGGGAAGGGTTGTTATCCGACCTCAATCCTCAACCTCAAGGCCTGGCTCTTTGAGGAGTTAGAGTTTGCTGATTTGCATCTCTCTCAAGGTGTTCTGGATATTTTAAAGGCTTCTCGAAAGCCTTCCACCAGAAAGACCTACAACTCCAAGTGGAAAAGGTTTACTATATGGTGCTCTTGGAAGCATATTTCTCCAGAGTCTGCTGGCTTGCCCACAGTCCTTGACTTTCAAACAACATGAAGTCTTGCTATATTATAGACATTAGCAGTTTGATCCAGCTCTAGAACTGCCCCGGAGTGAAATGGTTAAAACCATTCCAAAATAGAATTTTGGCACGAGAGCAGCTCTATCTGTGTCATTTCAAACTTGAACTGTCAGATTTTTATCTCACTAGTGAACAGTCGCCCGAGATTTCTCCTTCTGCTCGGTTCATTTCTCGGTTTAAAAGTGTTTTCTCAGTTGGATTTAACTAGAATAGTTTTATTTAACCGCGAAACCGCTCGGTTCAGCTCATCTGTGGTAACCGTAAGTAAATGAAGGTTTTGTCTGTGTGGAACTTGTGTTATCGGTTCGGTTTTGAACCGATCAGTGGGTTTAAAACTCATTTAAAACTAAAAGTTACTATTTTAGAGTGCGGTTCCCGGTTCTTATCGGTTCTAAAAAAAACGGATTTATTACGTTTTTTTCCAATACCCGTGACACGGTTAGGAACCGATAAGGGTGTCTTGCCTGGCACTGCCGTTAAAAGGGCAAGTTTTTGGTTAGGCTGGCATTATGTCTGAGAAACCCAAAAGAAAAACCTGGCCCACTGGGTTTCAACACTGTGATGTTTGTGGGGAAGTTTTTGCAAGGCTGACCCACACACCACATGTGTTTATTGTCTGGGGTTTGACCACCCCAGTCAGACTGCCAGGTATGTAAGAATTTCCCTGCAGCCACCCTGGAAAAAAGATTGGGCAGGCTCAGGGAACGAGAGGCCAAAAAGTCCGCTGACCCGGATGGCCAGCCCGGTTCGGTGCCATCCGAACCAGAGGGAGTGCCCTCTGACCAGGGCCAGACTTCCTTGGGCAAAAGAAAAGCTGGTTCTGAGGAACCAATTCCAGTAAAGAAAACAAGAAAATCAGCAGGTCTGGAGTCCAAAATTCCTTCTCCAACTGCTGCAGAGATAGCAAAAGCTATACAAATTGTCAGTGTCACTGTCTCAGGGTCCGTCCGAACCACCACTATCTGGTAAAAGGTCGGTTCGTCGGGTCCCAGTGGTTCAGGATTATGATATTGAGGAATTTTATGAACCAGAGGAGGGGAGGAGGATTATGAACAGTATGAATGTGGCTGGAAGGTCTGGTGTGCCATTGAACCGACATCTCCCTCAGACAGACCTTTAGAATCTCCCCTATGCTGTCTGAGTCCCCATCTCATTTTATGTTTTATAGAAAAGTTGCTGAAACCTCCAGCTTCCTTTAGAAGAGGCTGTGGATGAGCAAGAGGAGCCTGATTTTGTAGAAATGATGGATATTCCAGAGTCTAGGAGATTGTCTATTCCTTTACATAAATCTTTTAGGAAACAAACAATTAAAATTTTAAAAGCTCCTAATTCTGTGTCTCCTGTAGATAAAAAGATGGACAGAAGGTATACATTGTCAGGCCCTGATACAGAATTCCTTTCTCAGCAATGCAGTCATCAATCAAAATCAATCAATCAAAATCTTTATTTATTCAGGCGAACATCATTGAGCATAGCTCATTTACAAGATGGACCTGAGTGGTCATAACAAAAAAGGTTACAGAGTGTATACAAAAAACATGATATTGAAATAGCACAAATACAAACATTTATGAGTGAGATAGATATACAATTATTTACACATATACAAGGCAAAGGACAGTAAACCAAAAACCTATTAAAGGTGAGAAACAAACAGTCTGGTGGGGATAAGCTAGGATAATGGTACATGGTGGGCAATATGTTGTGGTTTGATGTGGAAAGGACCAGAGCAACGATAGAAGAATAGGGATGAGATTTAGAAGGGGTGGGGAGAGAGAGGGTGTGGGGGTGGGGTGTGGGAGGACTAGGCCTTGTGGAAGCAATTGCATGAATCTGGGATTAGGCTGGTGTACAGCTTTTGAAGGATGTAAGGGGATCAGTGTTTCCATTTTCAATGTCTTTGGATAGAATTCCAGATAAGTGCCAGGGAATAACTGATTGCAGCTCTTCCATACCGGGTGCAGGTGATAGGAATCTTCAGCAGGATCAGTTTGTTGATCCTCAAGGTGTAGGGCCTGATGTGATCTGGTTGAAGCAATCTGAGATGTAGGAAGGAGTTTGTTTGTCAGAGCTTTGTAGATCCAGATAGCAGCATTTTTCTTCTTCTATGTTGCAGGGATGTCCAGCTGACTGCATTGTAGAGAGAGCAATGATGGGTGCTAGAGGAAGGTCAGTAATGAATCTAATAGCTCTATGATACAGGATGTCTAGTTTGTTTAGATGGGAGAGGGAGCAATGACCGTGAGGAAGTCAGCATAATCAATGAGGGACATGAATGATGCAAGATTAATCTTTGTTTGGAATCTTTGGTCAGGTAGTGTTTGATTCTATAGAATAGACCAAGTCTTTGTCTTAGCTTTTCAGGAGCTCTTCAACGGGTAGTATAGTCTAGTTTATTGTCTATCCATACCCTAGGTATTTGAATTTGTCAACATATTCCAGATTTTCACCAAGGATGGTAGAGAGTTGTGGAGGGTGAATGATGGATAGTGGAAGAACAGTTCTTGTGGGCAAAGAACATAGCTTTGGTTTTCTTAGCATTTAGTAATAATTTTTTTAATAGGTTATGCTGGAGGAGGGAGAATTGAGACTGTAGGAGCTCACAGGCTTTTGATGGTGAGGATCTCACAAAGTACAGTGTCATCTGCAAAAAGGTGGATATTAGAAGAGAGAGATTGAGTCAATATTGTTGATGTAAATGGCAAAAGGATGGGACCCAGGATGGAGCCTTAGTGTACACCTCTTAGGAGTGGCTTAGGGTAGATAGATCACCATCATTCTTACCAGTTGTAGCTTCCAGAGAGATAGCATCTGAACCATTTAATAGAGAGTGAGTCAAGGCCTATGGAGTTTAGTGAGGTGATTAGAAGATCATGATCCACAGTGTCAAAGGCTTTGCTTAGATCCAGAAACACAGCACAGGTATTATTCTTTTGTCTAGGGCAGTCTGCCAGTCATTTGTGACTTTTGCTAGAGCAGAGATGGTGCTATGTATTGATCTAAACCCAGATTGAGCTGGATTTAGGAGATTGTTGGTATCAAGGTAGGCAGTTAACTGAGAGTTTACCAGCTTCTCAAGCATCTTGGATAGTATTGGTAAGATTGAGATGGGCCTATAATTATTGAGGTCCATGGGATCACCTGCTTAAGTAGTGGAAACACTTGAGCTGTTTTCCATATTGAGGGGATAGTACCAGTGACAAGTGATAGATTGAAGAGATGGGTGAGGGGCGTTAAGGCATACAGTGCTACTTTTAGAAAGTAGGGATCCAGGAGTCTGCACCGCGCTTTTGTGGTATCTAGTTGGAGTAGGAGGTCTTCTACTTCTTTAAACAATATTGGTTTGAATGAGAATGTGGAAGCAACCTTTGATTCTCAGTAGATTGTAGGTTTAGAGATGATCTTAATAGGTTTGCAGGAGAGGAGTCAAAGCCAGGCCAGCTGTAGTGAAATGGTCATTGAAGGCATTCAAGATATTTTGCTTGTCGGTGATTTCAATATTATTTAATTGAATTTTGGATGGTAAGACAGGGGTAGAGGTTTGACCTAGGATGCCCTTTATGGTACCCCAGAACCTGGAAGGGTTGTTATAGGAGGCATCTAGTTCAGCTGTGTAGAAGGTTGCCTTGGCTTTTCTTACTTGTTTTGTGCAGGAGTTTCTGGCTTTTCTGAATTGGAGCCAGTCATTTGGGTCCTTTGTCTTTCTTGCCCTTTTCCAGAGTTTGTCTCTGGCAAGCAGTGTGGATTTAAGGTCGGCAGAGAACCAGCGACAGGATTTGAGTTTGGTTCTGACACTGGTGAGGGGTGCATGTGAATTGAGGGCACTTATGATTATATCATTTAGGATTTGAAGAGCTGACTCTATTGAGGCTGTGAGATAGAATTCTTGCCAACGTGTGGTGTGGCACAGATCATGGAGATATCCTGTAATGTTAAAGTTCTTTTTTGACCTTCGTGGGAGGAATTTTGCAGGATTGGGTGGCTTGATTGTTGATCTAATGGCAGCTATGGGGCAGTGGTCACTTATGTCACTGAGAAGTACTCCTGCATAGGGATAATGATGAGGTTTATTTACCAATATAATATCCAGGAGGTGCTGTTGAGAGTATTCTTGGGTTGATCCTTGTTGGTTCTTTTGATTAATTGAGAGAAACCATAGGTGTCACAGAAGGTTACCAGGGTGCAGATGCATTAGTCAGCCAATTTAAGTTCATGTCTCCTAAGATGATGGTGTCTTCAGGGCCCAGATTAAGTATGGATCCTAAATGGGATAGGAGTTTGAGGCCTGCAGAGGGGCTATAGCAACCAACCAGTTGAAAGGAAGATGTGTCGGAAGGGTTATTTTAATAGACAAGCATTCAATTCCTTTGGTTGAGATGTGGAATTGAGGCAGGATGCAGAGATATTTGCTTTGACATAGATGGCAACCCCACCGCCCCTGGATAGACGGTCAGATCTGAAGAGCTGATAGTTGGGAAGGTTTATTTCACTATCTTTTGTTGCAGATTTGAGCCAAGTTTCAGATATAACCAGACAGTCCGGTAGGGTGTGTGCAACCCAGGCCTGTATTGATGAGAACTTTTTTAAGAGGCTGCAGGCATTGAAGTGAAGAAAACTCAATCCATTTATGGAGGTTAGGTCAGTTGGAGAGATCGAGCTTTCAGTGAGCTTTCAGTCATGTTGGAGTAGTTCAGGCTGCTGCCTGTGATAAAGCTAATATTCCCCTGGCTTCACATCCTCCTGACAAGGATTCCAGGAAGATTGATGCCATGGCAAAAAAACAGTATATGGCAGCGTCTCTGGGACTCAGGCAAGCAAATTATATGGTTTATGTAGCTAGGTATCAGAAATCTAGATGGGATACTGTTATGCACTGGCCAAGCAGGCCCATGGCCAGCTGGCTAGTGAACTAGAACAGGTGGCTGCTGGATGGCATTGAAGCTCTAAGGTTCAGTTTCATGCTGCTGTGGATGTTAATGATGTTTCCTCTAGGGTCATGGCCACATCTGTAGCTTTCGAGGTTGGCCTGGCTCAGGTGTACTAGTTTGTCACAGGATACCCAGACTAAGGCTATGGATTTTCCTGTGGTGGGAAATTCTCTGTTTGGAGAGCAGACAGAGAATTACATGAAAAAAATGGATGAATAGGACTACTTACAAGAGTGCCCAGGCTAAGGGCGGCAAGCCACTCCTCAAAGGCATGCTCCCAGGGTAGGGGTAGGCCTTTCACAGGCCTTTCTACAGACTCAGGCCTCCTCTGCCTATGCTCAGAGGGGCTTCTTCAGAGGCAGGGGCAGACGAGGGTGGGCAGACCTGCTCCCCCCCAGCCTAAAGCTCCTGCGAAACAGGCACCCTGATAGGGTGCCCAGGGCCGATTCTCCTGTACCAGTGGGGGGGGGGCAGGCTGGCTCACTTCAGTCAGAATTGGGCTTCTTTAACCTCAGACAAGTGGGTTCTGGAAGTAATAAGCCAGGGTCTGGTTCTCAGCTTCAAAAGTTTCCCAAGTTGAGAAGCAGACTTTTCTACCTGCAAGTGCTCAGAGACCCTCGCCTTGAAACAGAGGTCTCATCCCTGTTAGCTCTCAGAGCAGTAGAAAGGGTTCCTCCTGCATCAGGGCAGTGGTCTGTATTCCAGATACTTCCTTACCCCAAAAAAGACAGGAGAATGGCGGCCCATTTTAGATCTCAGATATCTGAACAAGCATCTTTTGAAACCAAAGTTCAAAATGGTAACTCTGGCAATGATTTTACCTTCCCTAAGACCAGGGGACTGGCTAGCCTCCCTGGACCTCAAGGATGCCTATTTCCATGTCCTAATCAGAAGATCCCATCGAAAGTACCTCAGATTCGAACTGCTTGGTTTGCTGGCCAAGGCACCTAGCTTCACCTGAGCTCTTTCCTTCTAAGACTGCTTGAAAGGCAGAGTAGAGAACTTACCAGAGCAAGGGAGAAGGATTAAGACTTAGCTTGGCTAAGCAGATTTACTGTGTGGTGGTGTTTTTATTTTTTACTCACAGGGATTGCTACTGTTTGTTGCTAACATTTCATTGCTTTATTTTTTTCTCTGATTCAAATTGTTGTTGCTGGTATACCTTCTTCTGCATTATTACAAGGTGTGCCTACAGGTGTGTGCTAACAGATTACTGCTGTAATCTTCTGATTCAAATTGTCTTTTGCAAGGTATATCTTCTGTTACTGCTTATTTTTTCTGGAGCAAAGTGTTTTTACAGGGTATATCTTCTCTGAAATTACTGTATTACAGGTGGAGCTTACATTTTTGTGACTTTTTATCATTGGGCTAAGCAAATTACTGTTTGACACTGTGTTTTATTTTATTCTTGTTTGTTGAAAAGGTTTGTTGTCTCAGAGGT
This sequence comes from Neoceratodus forsteri, assembly GCA_016271365.2. Lineage (NCBI taxonomy): Eukaryota > Metazoa > Chordata > Ceratodontiformes > Ceratodontidae > Neoceratodus > Neoceratodus forsteri. The sequence continues at coordinate 27,557,216 of JADMNL010000026.1, read as the reverse complement.
GTTTCAGTCTCCTTCTCACATTGAAGGAGCTAATTGCTTTCCTCCCACAGCTCTTCCAAAGGATTAGTGTGTATGTGGGGTGGAGCTGGCAAACTGTCAGTAATTTCCAACAGAAAGAAGGGTTAAAAGTCAGGTTAGTTGATATCTTGGAGGTAGAAGACTTGGTTTGCTGGCCAAGGCACCTAGCTTCACCTGAGCTCTTTCCTTCTAAGACTGCTTGAAAGGCAGAGTAGAAACTTACCAGAGCAAGGGAGAAGGATTAAGACTTAGTTTGGCTAAGCAGATTTACTGTGTGGTGGTGTTTTTATTTTTTACTCACAGGGATTGCTACTGTTTGTTGCTAACATTTCATTGCTTTATTTTTCTCTGATTCAAATTGTTGTTGCTGGTATACCTTCTTCTGCATTATTACAAGGTGTGCCTACAGGTGTGTGCTAACAGATTACTGCTGTAATCTTCTGATTCAAATTTCTTTGCAAGGTATATCTTCTGTTACTGCTTTATTTTCTCTGGAGCAAAGTGTTTCTTACAGGGTATATCTTCTCTGAAATTATTACAGGTGGTGCTTTACAGGTTTTACAGTTTTATCTAACATTAGGTTAAGCTTATAGGGTTACTGCATTTGTTGTTGACTGATTGTTTCTGCTCTTACCTCCTTGTTCTTTCGTCCGTGGTTCTTCTTTTTAGGCAGGGTCCCCTTCATTTCCCCTTCTCACGACTTGACTCTCACTACAGATGCTTACCTTCTGGGTTGGGGAGCCCACATGGGCGACCTTTCCACTCAGGGAGTTTGGTCCCCCCAGGAATCTCTGCTCCACATCAATTTGCTGGAACTCAGAGCTGTCTTTTTAGCTCTTCAAGCATTTTCTGCATCTGTCCACAACAAGGTGATACAAGTCAGAACAGACAACACCACAACAATGTGGCACATCAACAAACAGGGGCACTGTCTTCGGCCTTGTGCACCAAGGCAATGAAGTTGTGGTCTCTGGTCTATTCCCTGAACACTTCCTCATAGCAGTTCACCTTCCAGGAAGGACAATGTCCTAGCGGATGTCCTCAGTAGGATTTCCCAGGGCCATCACGAATGGTCCCTGGATCCTCAAGTGCTGGGGATAGTTTTTGCCAGGTGGGGCATCCCTCAGATAGATCTTTTGCAGCCCCAGACAATCACAGACTTCCTCTGTTCTGTTGCAGGCCTCCAGTGCTGGGCTCAGTTCCCTGGATGCCCTTCTTCTGGATTGGGAGGAAGTTCCTCTATGCTTCCCCCTCCCTCTCCTATTCAAAGTACTAGTCAAAATCAGATCTCAGCCTTGCAGGGTGATTCTGATTGCCCCGGATGGGCCAGGCAGCCCTGGTACCCACTCTTCTGTCTCTGACAGTCCATCTTCCCTGTGCCTCCCAGGAATCACAATCTGTTGACTTGTGCCCAGGGAAGGGTTTGGTATCCGGACCTCAATCCCTCAACCTCAAGGCCTGGCTCTTGAGGAGTTGGAGTTTGCTGATTTACACCTCTCTCAGGGTGTTCTTGAGATCCTAAAGGCTTCTAGAAAGCCTTCCACTAGGGCTACTTATAGTTCTAAATGGAAAAGGTTTTACATTTGGTGTGCCGGAAAATATTTCCCAGAATCTGCTGATTTGCCCATTTTGTTAGATTACATGGTACATCTTAATTCCTTGGTCTCAGACCAGCTACCCTGAGAGTTCATTTGGCAGCTGTGTCTGCTTTTGTGTCAGCAGGAAAGTCATCCCTCTTTCCTCTCATCCTGTGTTTTCCAAGTTTTTTAGGGATTACTCCATACTAATCCTCCTTTCGGGAACCGCCCCTGCTTGGGACCTTAATGTTTGCATTGCCCAGTTAATGCAACCCCTTTTGAACCTCTGTCTTCTGCAGAGCTTAAGTACCTAACTTGGAAAACTGTTTTCTAGTGGCTATCACTTCTGCCAGACGATAAGTGAATTGCAAGCCCTGTCAGTGAGACTGACTTTATTTCTTTCCACAGGGATAAGGTAGTCCTTAGGACTAATAGGAAGTTTTGCCTAAGGTGGTTTCAGATTTCCATCTTAATCAATCTATCTCCTTCCAGTATTTTCACTGATCACTCCTCTTCGGGTGAGAGGAGGTTGCACAGCCTGGATGTTAAGAGAGCTCTTCGTTATTATATAGAGCGTACCAAAGGTCACAGGTTTGAATCCCTCCAACTTTTCCTTACCTATGGTGAAGTTGGGAAAGGCAAACCTGCCACTAAGAGATCAATAACCAGGTGGATTGTCTCTTATATCCAATTTTGTTATCAGAAAGTGGGCAGAGCCCTGTTGAGGGCTCATTCTACCAGGGTACAGCGCTCTAGCTGCCAGAGACATCCCTTTATTAGAAATTTGCAGGGTTGCTACTTGAAAACGGTACACACTTTTACCAAGCATTACTCCCTGGATGTCCAGGCCAGGAGAGATGCTCGGTTTAACACAGCTGTTCTTCAGAGCCTATTCCCTAAGTAGGTTCTGCCCTCCTCCATGGAGGTACTGCTGTATATTCTGCTAATGTCTATAATATAGCAAGACTTCATGTTGTTTGAAGAAAAATTACTCACCTTAGTAATGTTTCTTCTAATGGAGTCTTGCTATATTATAGACCTCCCCAGCCTGCCCCTCTCAGAACCTCTACTTGGTGGGGTGCGGGCAACTTAGTGTGGCACTACTTATGTCCTGTTAGCATTTTGTCCCTTTGGGACTTTGGGGTGTGTATGCATGCGTGTGTGTGTTTTATTATACTTATGTTCCATTTTCATATTATTAGAATGGTGTTAGTATTTCTGGTCCCTGACTTGAGTCTTGGGTGTTGGGACCATCAGTGGTTGTTATTATTTAGGTAGCCATTTGGCTAGTGTAGGTTACAGCTTCCACACAGACCTTAGTGAGTTTGGCTCGTAAAGATCTGACAGTTCAAGTTTGAAATGACACAGATAAGAGCTGCTCTCGTGCCAAAATTCTATTTTGGAATGAGTTTTAACCATTTCACCTCCGGGGCAGTTCTAGAGCTGGATCAAGCTGCTAATGTCTATAATATAGCAAGACTCCATTAGAAGAAACAACATTACTAAGGTGAGTAATTTTCTTGTCGCAATCTAGTCCAAATCATACTGCTGCAGAGGTTGCTGTACATCCTCCCTCTGCTGGTGTCTGTGATAGCTGCGTCTGTAGCTTATGCACAGTTCCACAGGCCTAGCAACCTCTCATTTACAGTGGGAGGCCCTGGCTTTTATCTAGTTGTGCAGCTATTTAAAGTCACACGGGGGAGCCTACTAGTTGTAGTGGGGTTTTAGCATGAGGCCCTGCTTGTTTACAGCTCACTGCTCTACTGATAAATACATGTTTATCTCATTTCCAGGCCCTGAATAAAAAACAGGCTAAGAGAAATCCTATTTATTTATTTATTTAGTTTTTGTTAACTGGGTAGGTACACTAGACAAGTTTTATGCCTATTTTCAGGAACGACCCGGGAGAGTACAATAGGGTATAACAGGTACGTCAATACAACAAAGCAGGAGAGAAAAACAGTTTTACATTTGATTGGAAGGTATACCCAGTTAACAAGACTGGGGGCAAGATACAGTTGAGAATTAGATACAATATCCAACAGGGCAGGCAAAGAATAAGGTGTGTAGGATCACCGTAGAGACAGGCAGTAGGGTAGTGAGTGAGATCAGGTAGCAGCACGGGAGAGGTGAAGCCATCTGGCTAGTGACAACCAGGAACTACGTGCTAGGGTGGCTTTAGGCATACACAGTGAGAGGCCAGCTTGAGGTGTTCCCACAGGGAGGTCCGGAAAAGCTTGTGGGAAAGGGCAGTGCGGACCCTTTCAAGGAGGGAGTTCCACAGCCTAGGTGCATGAGCTCACGAAGCTCGATCACCCATGAGGGTGCAGTGGGCGGTGCATTTAGTAGACCAAGAGACCTGAGATCTCAGAGGGTAGGGTGAGAGGTCAGCTGGGAGGCGAGCCGGGCCAGTTCGGGGGTGCGGAGAGCTGATTACTTTGCTCGTTGGGCACCCAGTACCCAAAGTTAAGGTGATTAGCCGGGATAGCCATCCAAGCTTATCATAGAGTTCACAGTGATGCGTAAGACGGGGGGCGGCCAGAGGAAACCGACAGATGTTGTACGTCGTGCTCCACTTGTTAAGGAGGACCTAAGTGTGAGGAAATAGGTGGGAACCATAGCTGAGGGAAGGGAGTAATACTCCCCTGGCAAGAGCCAGACGAGCCGCAGGGGTAAGGTTGTACCTAGCCCTGTAGGCCAGCCCCAGCTTGCAGTTGACCCCACTACAAACGTTGTGGATGTGACTTCCCAGGTCCAGTTGGGGGTCAAGCGTCACACCAAGGTATTTGAGGGAGGTCACAGTAATAAGAGGGGTACCATCTTCACAGTTGATTTGCAGAGGAACTGAGGAGGCCCGAATTTTGGATGATGAGCCGAATAACATGGCCTGGTTTTTTTTCTGGTTGAGGACCAGCTTCTGGTTGGAGAGCCATACCTGGATGCTCCTGAAGTCCTCTGATAGGTGGTGGTTTAGGGTGGCTGTGTCTCTGGAGTGGGCCAGGAGGACCAGATCATCCGCGTACATGGTAACCCGGCATCTGGAGGCCGCAGCGGGGAGATTGTTAATAAACAGGGAAAAGAGTAGGGGTCCCAACACTGAGCCCTGTGGGACACCAGAGGTTACAGGCAGGGGGGCAGAGAGGACTTTATTGAATTTAGTTAATTGTTCAAACACCATGAAGTCTTGCTATATTATAACAATAGCAGCAGTCAGCCACTGCAGCTGAACTGCCCCGGAGAGGAAGGAGTTAACTCCAGAAGATCTGGAGTTCTACAGCCGAGGGCGCCAGTGCCCAAAGTTTCATCTGGCAGTTTCAAATGAAACTGTCAGATTCTTTACTCCGCTTCACTGAACAGTCGCCCGAGATCAGCCCTTCAGCTCGGCTCATTCTCGGTTCGTTGGTATTTTCGGTTCATTTGAACCGCAAAAGTTATTATTTTTACCGCGATTTTCGGTTTTAAAGCTCTATCTGGTAACTGTAAGTACTAAAATTTAAGTCTGTGTGGAAAATTAATTATCGGTTCGGTTTGAACCGATCGGTTGAGTTTTCTGCATTTTAAAAGTGTACAGTGGGTTTTAGAGTGCGTTCCTGGTTCTTATCGGTTCTAAAAACGGAATTATAACGGTTTTTTCAAATACCGTGACACGGTTAGGAACCATAAGGTTGTCTTGCTCTGGCACTGCCATCAAAAGGGCAAGTTTTGGTTAGGCTGGCATTATGTCTGAGAAACCCAAAGAAAAACCGGGCCCACTGGGTTTCAACACTGTGATGTTCTGGGGACGCCTTTGCCAAGGCTGACCCACACACCACTTGTGTTTATTGTCTGGGGTTGACCACCTCCTGTCAGACTGCCAGGTGTGTAAAAATTTCCTGCAGCCACCCTGGAGAAGAGATTGGGCTGGCTCAGGAACGAGAGGCCAAAAAGTCCGCTGACCTGATGGCCAGCCCGGTCCAGTACCCACTGACCAGAGGGAGTGCCCTCTGACCAGGCGAGACTTCCTGGCAAAGGAAGGCTGGTTCAGAGGAACCAGTCCCAAGTAAAAAGACAAGGAAATCAGTAGGTCTGGAGTCCAAAATTGTGTCTCCAACTGCTGCAGAGATAGCTAAAGCCATTCAGATTGTCCAGTCACTGTCTCAGGGATCTGTAGAACCACCAACAGCTGGTAAAAGGTTGGTTCGTTCAGTCCCAGTGGTTCAGGATTTTGAAGTTGAGGATTTTTATGAACCACGGGGAGGAGGAATTTGATCAATATATGTGTGGCTGGGGGTCTGGACGTGCCATTGAACCGGACATTTCTCCAGACAGACCTTTAGAATCTCCTCCTATTCTGTCTGAGTCCCTTCCTTCTTTATTTTTTACAAATGGTTGCAGAAACCTCCAGCTTCCTTTAGAGGAGGCTGTGGATGAGCAAGAGGAGCCTGATTATGTGGAAATGATGGATATTACAGAGTCTAGGAGGTTGTCTATTCCTTTGCATAAGTCATTTAGGAAGCAAACAACAAAGATTTTAAAAATCCTCATTCTGTCCCTCCTGTAGATAAAAAATGGACAGAAGGTATACTTTGTCAGGCTCGGATACAGACTTCCTTACTGAGCAGTGTAGTCATGTAGGTGTGGTACAAGCTGCAGCCTGTGACAAGGCTAATATTCCTCTGGCCTCACATCCTCCTGATAAGGATTCCAGGAAGATTGATGCCATGGCGAAGAAACAGTATAGCGCTTCTTTGGGACTCAGGCAGGCAAATTATATGGCTTATGTAGCTAGATTTCAGAAATCTAGGTGGGACACAGTATTGCAAGTTAGCCAAGCAGGCCCATGGCCAGCTGGCTAGTGAGTTGGAACAGGTGGCTGCTGATGGCATTGAAGCCTCTAAAGTTCAATTTCATACTGCTGTTGATGTTAATGATGTTTCTTCTAGGGTCATGGCCACTTCTGTAGCTTCCGTGAGGTTGGCATGGCTCAGATGCACTAATCTGTCCCAAGATACCCAGTCAAAGGCTATGGATTTTCCTGTAGTGGAAATTCTTTTGGGGAGCAAACAGAAAACTATATGAAAAAGATGGATGAATACAGAACTACCTACAAAAGTGCCCAGGCTAAGGAGAAGCATGCCATGCCACAAAGGCATGCTCCCAGCGGTGAGGGCAGGCCCTTTTCCAGGCCTTTTAGCAATTTCAAGCCTCCTCTGCTGTCTCACAGAGGTTTCTTCAGAGGCTGGGGTAGACGTGGCACAAGTAGACCGTCCCTCCCTCAGCCTAAGGCTGCTGCTAAGCAGGCACCCTGATGGGGTGTCCAGGGCCGATTCTCCTCCACTAGTGGGGCAGGTTGGCCTATTTCAGCGGAACTGGCTGTCCCTAACTACGGACAGATGGGTTCTGGAGGTAATAGGCCGGGGTCTGGTTCTCAGCTTCAAACACTTTCCAAAGATGAGAGCCAGGCATTTTCCACCTGCAAATCCTTCAGAAGCCCTTGCTTTGAAGCAGAGGTTTCTGTTTGCTGGACTGCAAAGCAGTGGAAAGGGTTCCTCCTTGCCATCAGGGCAAGGGGCTTTATTCAAGATACTTTCTTACCCCAAAAGACAGGAGAATGGCGCCATTCTAGATTTAAGATACTTGAACAAGCATCTGTTGAAACCAAAGTTCAAAATGTTGACTCTGGCAATGATATTGCTTTCCCTAAGGCCAGGGGACTGGCTAGCTTCCCTGGACCTCAAGGATGCCTATTTTCATGTTCTGATCAGGCCTTCTCACCGAAAGTACCTCAGGTTGAACTGCCCTCAGGCCACTACCAGTTCAGGGCAATGCCCTTGACCTTACCTCTCGCCAAGGTATTCACAAAATGTCTCGCTGTAGTAGTGGCTCACTTAGAGCAAGGCAGTTGCTGTGTTTCCCTACCTGGACGACTGGCTCATTGTGGGTCAGTCTCCAGGTCAGGTGAAATCCCACTTGCAAGTCACCCAGCAGCTTCTCACTTCCTGGGATTCCTGCTAAACTTACCAAAGTCAGTTCTGGAACCAGTTCAGGTCCTAACTTTCATAGGCGCAGAATTGAACACAAGGTTAGCCAGGGCTTTTTCTTCCTCGGAAAGGGTGGACAGACTCATCGCCTGGCATCCTCCTCTTACTCCGCGGGTCTCTCGACCAGCAAGGCATTTTCTGCAACTCCTCGGGCACATGGCTGCTTCCACAGCTGTCATGCAGGGAGCAAGATTCCAGATGAGGACATTCAGTTCCATTTGAGGCCTATTGGTCTCAAAGGAAGGACCCCTACCAAGTTGGTCCCAGTTACTCAAACTCTGATCCTAGCCTCCACTGGTGGCAGGTCCAGAGCAATTTAAGACAGGGGTCCCTTCATTCCCATTTTCACTCCCTCACCCTCACCACGGATGCCTCCCTGTTAGGGTGGGGCTCACCTGGGCACCTTGCCACTCAGGGGTATGGTCTCCTCAGGAGTCTCTGCTCCACATCAATCTTTTGGAACTCAGAGCTGTCTTTTAGCTCTTGGTGTTTTCAGATTCTGTCCAGAACAAAGTGGTTCAAGTCAGGACAGACAATACCACCACAATGTGGTACATCAACAAGCAAGGGGCACTCGGTCTTCAGCCTTGTGCACGAGCAATGAAGTTGTGGTCTCTGGCTTACTCCTGAACACCTCCCTGATAGCGGTTCATCTCCCAGGAAGGACAATGTCCCGTGGAGCCTTCAGCAGAATTTCTCAGGGCCATCACGAATGGGCTCTGAATCCACAAGTGCTGGGGTCTGTCTTGCCAGATGGGGCACCTCAGATAGATCTTTTCGCAGCCCCAGACAACCACCAACTTCCTCTCTTCGTTGCAGGCCTCCAGTTCTGGGCTCGTCCTCTGGACGCTCTTTCTGTTGGACTGGAAAGGGAAGTTCCTGTATGCCTTTCCCCTTTCCTCTCCTTTTCAGGGTACTAGTAAAATCAGATCTCAACCTTGCAGAGTGATTCTGATTGCCCCAGATTGGGCCAGACAGCCCTGGTACCCTCTGCTCCTGTCCTTGGCAGTCCACCCTGCCCTGAGCCTGCCCAGAGTCCACGACTACTGGCCTGTGCACAGGGAGAGTGTGGTATCCGACCAAATCCCTCCACCTCAAGGCTTGGCTCTTGAGCTAGAATTTGCTGACTTACACCTTCTCAAGGTGTCATGGATATTTTAAAGGCTTCAGGAAGCCTTCCACTAGGGCCACTTATAATTCTAAGTGGAAGAGGTTTTCCATCTGGTGCTCTGAGAGGCAGATTATCCCAGAATCTGCTGATCTTCCCATTCTACTGGACTATTTGGTCCATCTGAATTCCCTAGGCCTTAGACCAGCTACCCTGAAGGTTCATCTGGCAGCTGTCTCTGCTTTTGTGTCAGCAGGAAGCCTGCCTCCTTTCTTCTCACCGGTGTTCTCCAAGTTTTTTAAAGGGTTACTTCATACTAACCTCCTTTTGGGAACCAGCTCCGCCTGGGACCTGAATATTTGCATTGCTCAGTTAATGCACCCCCTTTGAGCCTCTGTCTTCTGCAGAGCTCAAGTATTTAACTTGGAAACTGCTTTCCTAGTAGCTATCACCTCTGCCAGACGATAAGTGAGCTACAGGCCCTGTCAGTGGAAGAAGATTTTATCTCTTTCCACAGAGATAAGGTAGTCCTTAGGACTAATAGAAAGTTTTTGCCTAAGGTGGTTTCTGATTTCCACCTGAATCAATCTATTCTCTCTCCAGTATTTTTCACTGAGCATTCTTCCTCAGGTGAGAGGAGACTGCACAGCTTGGATGTCAAAAGAGCCTTAAGCTACTATTTAGAGTGCACCAGAGGTCATAGGTTCGAATCCCTCCAACTCTTTCTTACCTATGGCGAGGTTGGCAAGGGAAACCTGCCACTAAGAGAACAATTGCAAGGTGGATTGTTTCTTGTATCCAATTCTGTTATCAGAAACTGTAGAGTACCCCCTCAGGATTGAGGGCCCACCCACCAGGGTACAAGCTGCCTCTAGCGGCTGCTAGAGACATCCCATTCTGGAGATTTGTCAAGCTGCTACCTGGAAGACAGTTCACACCTTTACTAAGCATTATTCCCTGGATGTCCAGTCCAGGAGAGATGCTCAGGTTTGGCACAGCTGTGCTTTAGAGCCTATTTCCTAAGTAGGTTCTGACCCTCCTCCATGGAGGTACTGCTGTGTAATCTGCTATTGTTATAATATAGCAAGACTTCATGGTGTTTGAAGAAAAATTACTCACCTTAGTAATTGCTTTTCTTCTCATGGAGTCTTGCTATATTATAACCACCCTCCCTCCTGCCCTCTCAGAACTTCTACTTGGGTAGGGTGGTAAATTGCGCAAGCACTGTGTCATGCCATTGTAGTTTTCTCCTTACCTCTTTTCCTTTGGGTTAGGGATCTAGATTGTTTCATTTAGGTTATTTATATTGGCCCCTTCCTGGACTTGAGTCTTTGGGGAAGGGGGGTTTCATGTGCTTGTATGGAGTAGAAACGAACCATAATACCATCAATTTTGTTATTATGGCTCTGAGTGTTTCTTTGTTCTTTATATTGTTGTTATTACTACTAGTAGGTAGCCATGGACTAGTGTAGTTTTTTCACACAGACTTTCCGTCCTTTGATGTTAGCTTCGTAAAGATCTGCAGTTTCATTTGAAACTGCCAGATAGAGCTTTGGGCACAGCGCCCTCTGCTGTAGAACTCCAGATCTTCTGGAGTTAACTCCTTCCTCTCCGGGGCAGTTCAGCTGCAGTGGCTGACTGCTGCTATTGTTATAATATAGCAAGACTCCATGAGAAGAAAAGCAATTACTAAGGTGAGTAATTTTTTCTTCTCTGCCATGCAGGTAGTCAGAGACCCAGTTTAGAGCAGGGGGGGACAGGCCAAGGGACCTCATCTGCGAGACGAGCAGGTCATGATCCACGAGGTTGAAGGCCTTGGATAAATCAATGAACACAGCACCTGAGAGTTGCCCCCAGATCCATTGCTGCTCTGACGCTGGAAGAGACAGAGATGAGTGCCGTGGTATTACTGTGCCCTTTGCGAAAGCCATGTTGGGCAGGGGACAGCAGTCCGTGGGTGTGGATATACTTCGAGAGTTGTTTGGCTACCACCTATTGACGGCAGCCTGGGGTGATGGGAACTGCCGTTTGGACAAGCTAAATTAATTTTGGAAAAAAGATAGAAAAGACTGTTGCACAAAGAACATCACTAGAAACCAAAATGTAAAATGCTGAAGTGCTTTTCATAAGAAAACGGGTGCACAAATACAGAGGCAAAAAAAACTCGCAATACACTCCCGGCTCTTCGGATCGCTCTGATCCTTTTTCAGGGGGGCGAAGAGTGACTACTGATCGATACTGCATTTATACAGGTAAATTCAGGTCATGGTAATAATTACATCAATCATGTTTAAGCCAGCTAAGCACACATCAGTTGAAGACACAGTTAAATTTCATTGTCATACATAAAGTGAGATATATAGTTTAATATACTAATCTCTAACGTGCTATATAATACTAAAGTATTTAATTTAATTTAATCACCACTACAAAGAGCAGAAGAAATTTTAAAAAGGAGAAGCAGCATAAACATGTGAAGAGTTCAAAAAACTTGTTTGATTTGTTTTGCAGGGTTCTTGCAGGCTTGTAAAAGATGAAAGGAGGCTTTGTGCTTCTTCCTTGTTATAGGTACATGGTAGTCCATTCAGCCTGTTTTTTGTTGTTTCTCTAGGCTTGATCATCTTAGACTGCAAGCTGCAGAACTAGGGCAGATTGAGAAAGAGAGAGAGAGAAATAAATAGACATGACACAATTACTGGAACAAAAACACAAGTGCATAAAAAGACTTTTATAAAGCTTATTTTAAACATCAATTTGAAAGGTTTTCTACTAATGAATTGTATTTTAAATAGTCTATTTAAATAATAAACCTAGGCAATATATATGATAGGAATGAAGATAAATGCAAGAAATATATTCTATAGTACATTAATTTTTGGCCTGGAATGAATAATAATACATCCCCTTCCCCAGCAAGGACATGGTGTAGAAATTGACCTCCTGCTTCTGACAGTGTTGCTGAGAGCGGAGTAGGCTGCCACTTTAGACACTGTGGCGCGACCCCTGCTCCGCTCTTTCCGTTCCTCAGTCAGTCAGTTTTTGAGAAAGCATGGCCTTATTTTTTTAATTATTATTCACATTCCCCCTTCCCCCTAATTTTATCTCCATTTTCCACTCCTACTGTACTCTCATCAGGTTGTGTCTTCATTCATCTTCCCATCTGGACACTGGCCTATGTCTCCCAGGCTCTGATCAGACCACCGTCCCCCATTCCACCCCCTACGGTATTCTGACAGAGCCTGCGCTGAATGGGAACAAGCTCTGTGTAAGGTATGTTTGCTCAGAGGGAGTTGGGGAAAGCCTGGGGCGGTACTGGGGCTGGTGACATAGGTGCCTGGATCAGCAGCCTGGGATTTTCTTCTTAAAAGGCCCCTCCTGCCTCTCTGCATGTCACGCTGGGCCTGACTTGCTGAGAGCAGCCTCTAGGTTATGTGGGGTGGGGGTGGGGGGTCATGTGGGACCTTCTGCCTCCCCCTTGAAACTGTAAGTGCTGCCTTGGTTGAATTAGTGCAGATATTTTATAAAACACGTTCTAAACTTGTCACGTTACCTTGTGATTTATGATAAATTCTATTCTTTTTTTTATTGTTAAAATGAAAGTATTATTCCCCCCGTCATGCTGTTGAAATGGAATGTTCAACTTCAGCGCCTCCACACAAGACAGCTGTGTGCTGGGTAATATATCTGGTGGATCTTCCTGGACCATAACTTCACCATTGATTCACACTGATGGCTTCACAGCTGGAGGCGCCAGTACACTGTAGGAGCCAAAAATCTTCAGGAGGGTAGGTGCCGAGTTAGGCTGTGCGCATACGTGGCACCATGAGAGCTAGTCTCACGCTGCATAGCCTGTCTCAGCAATGGCCCCCAACCGCCTCAGTTCCTTTTTTCCCCGCCATGGAGTGCGCTTCGGTGATGACACCGCTCATCTGCCTGGAGTCAGATCTTCACGTCTATACGGCAACAGTGTTCGGTTTCATTCCGCTTTTCTATTTTACTTAAGTGTTTATTATTTTTGTTTGTGTTTTTTGTTTTTTTAAAGGGAAGAAGAAAGAAAGATCTTCCTGGATTCAAGTCTCCCACCACTCATTCACACCAATGGGACTACGCTGGGGCGCTAGGACCTTGTGGGAGCCAAACATCTTCAGGAGGGCCTGTGCTGGGATAGGACTGCAGATGCGCGGTGCCGTGAGGCTAGCTCACACTGTATAGGCTGTCTTGGCGTCAACCCTCCAACTGCCTCAGTTCCTTTTCTCCCGCCGTCGAGTGCTCTTTGATGATGACGTCGCTCGCCGTCAGGAGTCTAGTCTTCGTCTATACGACAGCAGCTATATAGCCGTTCAGTATTCGCTTAACTTACCATTTTTAGTGTCCTTTTCTTTAAAAAAAAAAAAAAGAAAGAAGAAAATGAAGAAGAAGTTTTTCTCAGTCTGCTATCAATGTAGTCGACCTTTGACGGTAGCAGTAACGGTAGGGAGACTTCGTTTGAAAGCTGTGATGGCAGTGGGGCTGTCTGCCACCCTTTTCGGGGGGGGAGTCCTACCACAGGCAGTCTGGTGCTTGAGGGGGAAGAACAGCCCACCCATAGCACAAATGTAGCAGTTCTGGGACCTGGCTCCGCTTGACCTCGAGCTCGAATCAGTACCTCTTGCGGTCACCCTCTGGTATGCCAGCGCATTGATTGTCGCTGGTTGAGAGTGGTTAGCCTGAACTGACTCTGGTGGGTTCCCCTGTGGCTCCGCGCTTAATAGCCTTGATCCTCGACACCGTTCACATCTCTGTCCTCGATGGTTCCGTGAGCAGTTTCGACTGCTGGTCTGCCTTTTAGAGCAGGGGGTACGGCGTCTGCCCAGTTATCCTGACTAGTGGTCCTGGGTCCGGGGCCTTCGGACCTTGGGCCCGCTGGGCTGTGGCCGGGTCTGCTAGGCCAGAATATGCATGGTGCCCTTTCTGGTGCAAAAGCCATCAACGCCGACCCTTTGTGCCTACCCCCACATTTTCTGTGCAGGGACCGGCATGGGTACCGCTTCTTTCCTTCTTCCCCTTACTTCAGGTCTAGGTCCGGTAACGATTCTGGTGCCGTGCATTGTGCCTGCTCCGTGTGGTGCCGTGTCTGGCGCTGGTGCTTTGGGTGCTGCCACCTTATGCGGCGCCATGTGGTACGGTGTCATTTTGTGTCACCTTTGCTGTCCATGGAGGTCGTGCGGTGCCGTCAGCGGCGCTGTGCATTGGCATCGGTGGCGCCAAGCTGCTCTGGGTGTGGCGCCATGTGTGGTGCTGGCACCGTAGATGGCACTGAACTCCTTCCTGATCCAGGTGGTGGCGTCTCCCTGGTCCTGACCTGTCATTGGAGGCTATTTTGGGGTAGAAGTGGATCTGGATGAGTCTGTCCCTCTTCTGCTTTGTCGAAGACTCAGTGGATGACTCATTTTATAGGCTGGAATGCATACCCTCTGTATCAGTGTGATGGAAGATCTTCTTTCCACTTCCTTTTCCTCAGGGATATGGGGTCCACTCCACCATAACATTTCAGTATTCATCTGTGGACCAAAGCAGACTCCTATGTCTTAAGTTCCTACATTCCTCAATACAAGTACACCCTGTGGAACACACTTAATAAAACGGCCAAGAGCTTCCCAAAATCTAATGCTCATTGCTAGGGGCATATAGCCCAATAATCGGCTAAAGCTTTTATGGACACCTAAGTCTCTGCCTCTAGGGCAGCAGCTGCTGACAGCAGGTGGTTAACATCTTCTTGACTGTGCTTGTCTGTTCGGCTAAAGGCCACTTAGAACAATAGGGCTGCCATTTAACCACATGACGTCCTCATGACGAGCAGTCCTGCCAAAGTAGTGGCCTAGGTTCCCTTTTCAGGACCCAACCTCTTAGCCACTAAGAGAACGCAGTAGAGGGCACAGATCCGAAACCACCCTATACTACCCTCTGTGGATCCAGCCCAGACCCACCCCAGCTCTCGGGGGGGGGGGGGGCACCTCTCGGCTGTAGGAGGGGCATCTAATTCAGTTTTACAGCCAGTGGAAGTTCATTACAGTGGACCTATAGGTCATCAGGATTGTCTGAAAGGGATACTCTCCCAATTTCGCAGCCTTCCCCCAGACCTTCCACCCAGACGGCAGCCAGTCTGTCGGCCTCTCAGTCACACACACTCTCTGCTTCTGAGATACGGGGCCTTTGCGGGTACTGGGCAGTAAAAATCATTCCACAGCGGATTGGAGCACAGGTTCCTATTTTCGTTGCTTCTGGTTCTAAGTTAACAGATGGCATGTGCCCATTTGTCAACCTTGGAAGGTTCAACAAGTTCCTGTTCAAGGAACAGTTCCCTAAATCTCAGCGTCCAAGTCTTCACTTCCTGGACATTTGGCTCCTAGCCAGCCCTTCCAGTTAAGAGACATAGGAAGCAGTTGCTGCAGTTCCTCGGTTGTTCTCACCAGGTTCGGGGAAGGTGCCAGTTCATCTTCCCAGCAGCTTCTCTTCTTAGGAGCCCTCCTGGCTATCTCCAAGGCGTCAACTTCATTCCAGAGGATGGGAGAAATGACATCTTAGATGGCGTATTACAATACGGAAACGACTCTGTTCAGCCTCTTTTTTGCTTGAGCGGATGATGGTACTCAGGTCGCCCTCCGCAGCAAGCAGTGGTCGCCGACCGCGCATCCACAGTCCTCCATACAAGATGACAGAGCCTCGGACAAAACCCATGGAGGATTCACTGCCAAGGCCTCCACACTCAGGTGTGGAGCCAGAAGGATCCTCATCTTGTTATAAATTTCTTAGAGATGAGAGTTATTTTATAGGCAAAGTCCTGGAGTATGCCCCCTGCCTCGAAGTGTTCCTACTTCAGAAGGATGGCAAGCTGTGATGTATTACATCAGCAAACAGGGTGGGGTGTCCCCCTACCCTCTCCGCTGTAGGGCTGTGAGGTTGTGAGAGTGATACCTCGAGTATGCTGCGTCAGTTCAGATTTTGTGCAGTCGCTTTTGATGAATAGGGCAGTTCGGACCTGGTCCTTTTGCAGCCCCTCTCAACGCAAAACTTCCTCTATCTTGCTTTAGAAATCCTGACCCTGGTGTTTTCTGTCAGGATGTGTTCACTGCACTATTCAAGACGCTCCCTTACGTTTTCCTCCTCTTTCCTTAATTCAGAGAGTGCTGATCAAGGTGTATGCATTGGGGGAGCAGGATGATTCTCATCGTCGCAGACTGGCCTCAACAGATTGCTTTGCATTGATCTACAGTCTGTCTGAAGTTCCCCTGAAGCGACTACCTGTACGAGCGGACCCTCTGACACAGGGACTTTTGTCAATTCTAGTCTGCACTCCTGTCATCTCCATGTTGGGCCTGGAGGAAATGGAAGTGGGTAAACTCTGTTTTTTCCCAGACCATCGCAGATGTCTTTGAAGTCACGCATAGGCCTTCCACCAGGAAGGCTTACGTGGCTAAGTGGAAACCCTTCTCCATCTGGTGTGCAAGTCCCATCCGGACTCTTCAGTTACCCACCAAGTAAGGTGTTGGAGTGCCTCTTGGATCTGTCGATCGCAGGCCGGCTGTACTCAGCAGTGAAGGTACACCTGTGCGCATTTTCGGTCTATCTTGAGCCAGTAGACATCTTGTCACTGGCTCAATTACCGTTAATCAAATTTTGCTTTGTTAACTCCAGAAGGAAGGGGAGTGCTCCCTTCACTCTCTGGATGTTGGGACGGTTCTGCGATTCTTTATTGAAAGAACGAAGAGATACGCATCCAGACAACTACTGTATCTTCAGCATGCCTCGGCTGGGTCAACCTCTTGCCATGCGATGTTTCCAGCTTGGTTAGTAGCATGTCTCCAACACTAATAATCCATGTCACAGGCAAATTGAAAGGCCGGATTCACACCACTCTTATCAGAGCAATTACGGCTTCCTGGCGGAGATTCGTAATGTACCCATTGCAGTCTTCTGCAAGGCGGTGAGTTGGAGCTCAGTGCATACCTTTGTAAAGCACTGTGTTCTGAATGTCCATACCAGACAGCTCTCTTTCTTTGGCAGGACAGTCCTTTTGGACTTCCTTTCTGAGTGAGCTATGACTGCGACTGCCCTCATTGGGTTGGGTTGATTTTTAGCTTGGTACTCTCCCATTAGTGTGAGTGAGTGGTGTAGACTTGAGCCCAGAAAGATATGAAAATTACATACTTACCATAATTTTTGATCTTCTTGGATGGAGTCTTCACCACTCATTTACATGCCCACCTACCATCTCCCGAGCTCACTCCTTCTGTTTTTGGTTTTCACTACCTTGTTGTTCGGACTGTGAAGACGTTGTTTGATTGACTCTTCTTACATGGGTCATCTGGGCCTTCACATGCCTGGAGGTTAGGGACAGGTTTTCTTTCATTAGTTATGCCGCACCTCCTCAGTTGAAAAGGTACTGAGGTGTTTGGAGGGTCAACACCGAGATAGCCTATACGGTGTGAGCTAGCTTCGTGGCACTGTGCATGCGCGGTCATATCCTGGCGTCGGCCCTCCTGAAGATTTTTGGCTCCCGCGAGGACCTAGCACCCGGCGTACTCCCATTAGTGTGAATGAGTGATGGAGACTCTGTCCAAGAAGATCAAGAATTACAGTAAGTACGTAATTTTCATTTTTTCTCAGTCCTGCCAAACAACAGCCTGCAACTATGGATGGTGACAGTGATGGTGCGGCAGGGAGCCTATTCAGGCATGTTGCTCAGCCATGAGGGCCATGTCCGGTTCACCTCCCTCTCTGAGGGAGGGTTCAGACAATTGGCGGTCCGGTGTACAGGGGGGTAGGCGGTCCACCCAGAAACACAAGAAGAAATGGTCCTGTTCCTGATCCTGGTTGGGAACCTGGCACCATTCAACCACGACTTCTTCCCCTTCCTGTTGGAAGGGGAAGAAATGGTAAAGCTTGAGGTTGCCCTCTGGTACATCTGCCACAAAATCTTTGAGAGCTGAGAGCGGGAGGCCTTCTCTGGTGCTGGCATCCCCAGCCTCTCCTGCTCGCGGTCGCTCAAAGTGTTGGGCATGGAGACCCTCTCTGTCTTCTTGTGGGGATTGCAGTGGGAAGTTTCACCACTGGGTAGCCGTTATGGAGCAGTGGGTACAGCGTCTGGCCTGTTTGCCCCTTCCTGCAGATCGGGGTCCTTTGGATCGCGGTAGGGGCTTTTAGGCTAGTAGAGCATTTGGCTCTTCCAACAGATCATGATCCGTTAGCAGTGACCATGCCACCAATGCCGGTTCCACTGGTTGTTCCCCCTCAGTCTGTCTTTCCACAGGGGCCTGCCCAGGTACCTCTGCTAGCCACTTCGGTACTGGTTAAGCCTTGGCCAGGTGTGGCATCGGGTACGGTGTCGGGTTCAGGCCTCTTTGGGCCTGTGCCGCTACTGCGTCCAGTGACGCCTGCGGCTCCGGGGATCTCCTCGGTGCCGCGTCCTTTTTCTTTGGACTCGGGGCCGGTGTCGGCTTCTCTGTTGTCTCAGTGCTGGCTCCCTTGGGGCCCAAGCTGGCTCCATTCGGGCTGGTGCCAAGCCCGCCACCAGTGCCAGAGTCTCCTGTTTATCCAACTCCGAGGATTGGATTAGGTGTCTCTAGGTCTACTCCTCTTTCTGCCCCCTTCCCCCTAGAGGAGTTGGAGGAGGAGGATGAGTCTGACCCCGACCTCATTATCTCTGAGGATGGGGATGATGACTTCTTCTATACCCTGGATTCTTCTACTCCAAGCGCTCCTCCTGTTCCACAGGAGGACCTCTGTTTTTGGACTTTGCTTCGCAACGTACGTGCTACCCTAGCACTCGAGAGTTCTGCCCCAGATCCAGGTAAGTGGTTATGTCTCGAATGGCTTCATGTTCCTAACTTTCCAGTTAACCTCATACCTCCTATCCTTCCAGGTTTTGAAATGCTTATGGAGATGGTGTGGGTCAGGCTTGCTACCATTCCCTCTGCCTCTAAGCAAATAGACTGAAAGTACATTGTTCCTAAGGAAATACCTATTCTAGCTTCTTTAGCCTATTGCAGACAAGCTTGACGTTTTTAGCTGAGAATGATAAGGCTGTCTTTCCTCAAGAGGTTACAGCTCACCCCATCAATAAGGAATCTCACAAGACTGATACATTGGGTAAGACAGCCTGTGTTGTGGCTACCTTGGATACAGCTAGCTACCAAGGATATTTCTCTCAATATGAGTATGCCCTCTGTACTTCTCTCAATCTTCTGCTGAGATCTTGCAGACTCAGACACTAAGCAGAAGATCCTACAGACTGTTACTCATGGCATAGAGTCTAATAGTCACCAATTGAAGGCAGCCATGGATGCATAAGATACTGCTTCCTATGTTACTGCCGCCAATATCTGCATTAGTAGACAGTCTTGGCTTTGGAAGTCTGTTTTTTCCAATGATGCCCAGCAGCAGATCATGACCGTTTCTTGTGATGGCTCTTACTTGTTTGATCAACAATGGAGCAATCCCTTGAGGCCTCTCAAAAGATCCGTACGGTCATCAAGTCTGCTAGGCCCATCTCATCCTCAGAGAGGAAGGGGTAGGGTTTTCTGCCTTAATAAACAGTCCATTCGTGATAGGGAAAGAGGACACCAAGTCAGGTCCCAACCTCCCCAACAGCAGAAGAAAATGCACCAGAAGGTACAGGCCCCGAGAACACCTTTCGCCACCCTCTGAAGTCTTGGGCCCGACTCTGCCTCAACTGTCCGAGGCACACCTCTTCTCTTCAGTAGGAGGGCGTCTGATTCAGTTTTACAGCTAGTGGAAATCTGTGACTACCAACAAGTGGGTTCTGCAAATCATCTGGGAGGGTTACTTGCTGAATTTCATGGACCCACGGACTCCCCACCCAAAAAGTCGCAACCCTTGTCCACTGCCAGGTCGGACCTTCTTGCTACGAGATAGCAGGCTTTTTGAAGAACAGGGAAGTGGAAGTAGTGCCAGAGTCAGAACGCAACACAGGTTTCTACTCACACTACTTCCTCATTACGAAAAAGTCAGGGGGCATGCATCCCATCCTACACCTCAGAAAGCTGAACAAGTTTCTCCTCTGAGAGAAGTTCAAAATGTTCTCTCTGGGGACTGTACTACCACTTCTCAAGTCTCAGAACTGGTTGGCCTCCCTGGACATGCAGGACTCCTATCAGCATATTCCAATGCACCCCAGTCACCACTGGTTTCTTCGCTTCATGGCCCTGGGTCAGCATTATCAATTCCTGCCCTTTGGGCTTTCCTCGGCGTTTCAAGTCCTTACAAAGTGCTTCGCCATTGTCATGGCACACCTTCAAAAGCTCAGGCTCCAGGTCTTTCCTTATCTGGATGACTGGCTCCTAGCCAGCCCATCCAAACGCAGTGCGGAGCAAGCCATTTCTACAGCATCTCAGTTCCTAACCTCCATGGGAGTTCTGCTGAATATGGAGAAGTCACAGATTCAATCCTCTCAGCAACTTCTCTTCATCGGGGCCCCCTTGGGCTCAACCAAAGCAAGAGCTTTTCTTCCAGAGGACAGGAGAATACACATCCTCCAGATGGCACCCTTTATCATGGGGAGCAAGTCCATCCGGGCTCACTCCATGCAGCGGATGCCAGGCCTCATGGCCTCCTCAGACTTCAGAGTGCCTTTAGTGCGATTGCACATGAGGACAACTCAGTGGATGCTCGGCACTTAGTGGTCTCTGACAATGAATTCTCAGTCTTACCATATCAAAGTAACAAAGCCTTTGCTCCAGTCACTTACATGGTGGACACAGGAGAACTATCTCCTCCAAGGGTTCCCCTTCTCACCCCCAGAGCCTCAGATAACCATCACCATGGATGCGTCTCTGTTAGGCTGGGGAGTCCATTGTCTCAGCCACCATGCTCAGGGAGTCTGGAGCCCAGCGGAATCTCATCTCCACATCAATATCTTGGAGATGATAGCAGTCCTGTATGCCCCCCGGGCCCTGGTAAACTGTATCCACAACCAGGTAATCCTTTTGCAGACGGACAACAAGACCGTCACGTACTACTCCAACAAGCAGGGCAGAGCACTCTGCAGGGAAGCTATGAGAGTGTGTCAGTAGTGTCTGGAGCACAACACTCTGATCCAAGCGATATGTTTGCCAGGGGATCAGAACACTCTAGCAGACCAGCTCAGTTGGACAGAAGCAAGTCCTCATGAGTGGTCAGTAGCTCTAGGCATAGCTGGGCTCTTTTCAACAAGTCTTTGGACCAGTCCTGTTAAATGTCTTCATTAGTGATATAGCAAAAGGGCTGGAGGGAAAGGTCTGCCTGTTTGCAGATGACACCAAGATCTGCAACAGGGTAGATACTCTGGATGGGGTGGAGAAAATGAGGAGAGACCTGGGGAAGCTTGAGAAGTGGTCAGAGGTGTGGCAGCCCGGGTTCAGTTCAAAGAAGTGCAAAATAATGAACCTGGGAAGAGGGAACTCTGGTGAGAGCTACAGGATGGGGATGGGGAGTTGCTGTCGATCCCCAAGCATGAAAGGGATCTGGGGGTTATTTCAGATGACCTAAAGGTGTCTAAGAGAGAACAGAGGCTGCAAGGAGGGCCAGTGGCATGCTGGGGTGCATAGGCAGGGGTATCACTAGCAGAAGGAGGGAAGTGGTGATAGGGAGGCGGTGATGCTATTGTATAAAACACTAGTGAGGCCTCACCTAGAGTATTGTGTGCAGTTCTGGAGGTCACATCTTCGTAAGGACATACGAACATACGAAATTTGCCGGCAGATAAAGGCCTAGAGGTCTATTAAGTCTGCTCGAATGTGCAGTTAGCACCCCTTATTCTGCAGCTGCCCCTTCCTTCCACCCTTCCCCTTCATTAACCCTCCCTCTTGTCCTGTCCCATCCTCGTTTGAAGCAGTCCACTGTTCTACTGCATACCACTTCTGCAGGTAACGCATTCCACCCAGCCACCACCCTCTCTGTAAAAAAGTGTCTCCTCATCTCCCTCCTGAACCTTCCTCGCTCCAGTCTCATATCATGGCCCCTGGTGGCCCTCCCTCCTTACTTTGAACAGCCCTCTGTACCCGTCCTTGTTTATTCCTTTCATGTATTTAAAGGTTTCAATCATGTCACCCTGTCTCTCCTCTCCTCCAGTGAGTACATGTTCAATTCCTTCAACCTCCTCTCGTATGATAAGTCCCCCAGCCCCTTGATCATCTTTGTCGCTCTGCGCTGCACCCCCTCTAGTAACTTATTGTCCCTCTTCAGATACGGACACCAGTACTGCACACAGTACTCCAGGTGTGGTCTAACTAATGACCTATACAGTGGCAGAATCACCTCCTCCCTCCTCGAGGATATACTCCTTGCAGTACAACCCAGCATTTTGTTGGCCTTTGCAGCTGCCTTCCTACATTGTGCTGAGTTGTTCATTGACCCTGTAATGAGCACACCCAGATCCTTCTCCTCCTCTGTCTGGGCTAGCTGCACTCCCCCTAGCTGGCAACTCCTTGGGTTCTTCATCCCAAAATGCAGCACCTTGCACTTTTTGGCATTAAAGCTCAGTTGCCAGGTGTCTGACCAGGTTTCAAGCTTTGCCAGATCATCCTGCAACCCCTGCCATCCCCCTAGGTCATCCACCACCGCGCCTACCTTGGTATCATCAGCAAACAGACTGATCTTGCTCTTGATGTTCCATGATATGTCTGCAGTGAATATCCCAAACAACAGTGGTCCCAACATAGAGCCCTGTGGAACACCGCTCGTCACTGCCCTTGACATTGACGGATGGAGGCAGTCCAGAGAAGGGCGACAAAGATGGTGCAGGGCTTGCACCAGAAATCGTATGAGGAAAGATTAATGGACCTCAGTATATACTCGCTGGAGGAGAGGAAGGATCGGGGAAACATGATAGAAACATTCAAGTACTTCAAAGGTGTAAACAAGGTGCAGGGGGGGCACATCTTCCAAAATAGGAGGAGCACTAGAACAAGGGGTATAATATTAAATTAGAAGGTTAGAAGGGGGGGCAGGTTACGAGGGATATGTGAGGAAGTTTTCTTCATGGAGAGGGTGGTGGACGCGTGGAATATTCTGTCACTGGAAGTGGGGGGAGCAAGCACAGTGGAGGGGTTTAAACATACATGGGACTGACACAGGGGAACCCTATAATGGAGAAGGAGAGGAGGAACCCCTTGATTAAGCAGGATCGGGGCTGCAAACAAAGGGAGGGCTTACGGGCAGACTGGATGGGCCTAGCGGTCCTTATCTGCTGACAATTTCTATGTTTCTGTGTAACTGGGGAGCCCCACAAGTGGGCCTTTTTGCATCCCCACTCAGTACAAAACTGCCTCAGTTCTGCTCCAGAAATCCAGAACGTGGTGTTTTTTGTCAGGTTGCATTTAGGCTGCGGTGAACAAATCATTTTCTTCACGCATTTCTGCTCAAGCTGGAGGCACATGATGGCGAAATGATTCTCATTGTGCCATACTGGCCTCAACAGATAGGGTTTCCTCTACTCAGCAACTTGTCGGTTGTCCCTCAGAGGCCTCTCCCCTGTGGATGGACCTTCTGATACAGGGGGCCCTGGTTCATCCCAACCTGCGCTTCCTTCACCTCCATGCCTGGCTCTTGAAGAGAGATAGAGGTGAGCAGGTTCAAGGTGTCTCAGAGGGTCTCTGAGACTTTCCTGGCTGCTTGTAAGCCCTCTACCAGAAAAACGTGCAGAGCTAAATGGAGATGTTTTTCAGAGTGGTGCTCCAAATCCCATTTAGATCCATTCCAATGTCCACCTGACAAGGTTTTGGAGTATTTACTGGACCATTCAGATGCTGGTTTGCAGTACTCCTCAGTTAAGGTCCATTTATGTGCTTTTTCGGCATACCGCAAGCCTGTCCTGAGCCTTACTCTGGCTCAAATGCCTCTTTTCAAGAGGTTTTTGAAAGGGATTTTGCACACCAGGCTCCCAGTAAGAAAACCTATTGCTGCCTGGGACATTAACCTTGTGTTGGACTTGCTCACTCATAAGCCTTTTGAACATCTGGCTACCTGTGAACTTAAATTCCTGACTTGAAAAACTGCATTTCTAGGGATGTGGATTATGATGTTCAATCCACACTTCTAGTAGTTTTTTTTACCCCTTTAAAGGCTTGCTGGAACGTCTTTAAGCTGGCTCCTCCCACCCACCTGAGCGGTAACTCCCTCGGCACCACCCCATAACATCAGATTCATTCATTTATTTATTGTAGACATCGGAATTACAACCCTTTGAGTCAGGGACTCGTTTCTAAAGGCTCCACGTCAGAGTTACAGAGAAGTAAAGTCAATTATTTTATTTATTTTTTTATTTATTTCATCATTTGGACATAACCTTTGAGCAAAATGCTCTTTTTCAAAGGTTCTACGTCTTGACAGGAGGACAACACAGAAAGGTAGATCTTCCTGGACATAAAGTCTCCACCACTCATTCACACTAATGGGAGTACACCGGAGGCGCTAGGACCCAGCGGGAGCAAACTTTTTCCAGGAGGGCTGGCGCCTGAGATGGAGCCGTGATGAAGCAGCACCGCGAGCCCGGTGTGTGCGGTAAGGACTATCTCGGCGTCGACCCTCCAACCGCCACAGTTCCTTTTTTCTCGCCATCAAGTGCGCTTCTGTGACAACGTCGCTCGCCCACCGGAAGTCAAACTTCAAACTCACAGCTTAGTTTTCAGTTTATTGTTTTGTATTTTATCTTTGATAAGTACCGATTATATTTAATAAATTTTATTTATAAGAGAGAAGTCTTCAGTCCTCCATTGATGGAGTCAACCGTGAGTGGGGCAGGCGACGGTAGAGAGACTTTGTATGAAAGCTGTTCAGTTAGCGGGGCCGGGTCTGGTCTGACAACGGATGGTCCAGTGCTCAGGGAGATGGGCAGTATCCCCGAAAGCATAAAAAGAAACGGTCCCATTCTTGGCACCAATCAGCCTTGAGTTCTTCTTCGACACACAGGTCGAAGAAGAAACAGCATCACTTGAGGTCGCCCTCTGGTACGTCTGCACGTAGATGGTCGTTTTTTAAGGTCAGGAGCCCGTCTCTGTCTCTATCGGAGTCGCCAGTTTCTGTCTCTGGTGGTCGACCTCTTCGACACCGGAGCTCCTCCCTGCCTATTGGAGGGGCTTCAGATGAGCAGTTTCACCACTAGGCTGCTCTTATGGAGCAGTGGACTCGGAGGTTGGCCCGATTTCCCGAACCGGCCAGTCCGACACCGGGGCCTTTGGACCCTTCGGTTCCGGAACGGCAGGTGGGGTGGTTAGGTCCTCCTAGTCACGCGGCGCCTTCTTCCGTGCTGTCAACTCTTCGCTTTATTGTCTATCCCCTCACATGGCTGTGGCACAGGGGTCTACACCGATGCCCTTATCTCCTGGCATTTTTCATCCTGTAACTTCAAATCGCAGTTCTCAGACTTCGGTGACGTTGCTGTGGTCTGCGGTGCCGACTTCTCTGGTGCCGAGGTCCCTTGCGGCGCTACGAGTGTTGTCGGCACCATCTGCGGCGACACGGGCTCTATCAGCGTCGTGGCTGGTGGCGGCACCATGCTATCTGGTGGTGCCTCTGGCGCCGGGGATGGCATTGGCGCCGAGTGAGGTTTTGCACTCTTTGTCGGCACCATGTGCGATGCCATTTTCTATGACAGCTCCTTCTTTGTTCTCGGCACTGTTTGCTTCGACGGTGCTGGGGATGGGTGTGATGCCATCTGGTTTCCAGAGGTTTTCGACTCCCAATTCTTTCTCCTTCTCTTCTTCCTCTTGGTTTTCACTCCGTTCCTGTCTATACAGTCCCCCCTGGACTGTCAGGAGATGATTTTGAGCCCAATCCAGATCTTCGACTGGGTGATGATGCTGATACTGCCCTGGGGGCAGGGATCAATCCTCCTGCAGAGGCTGTTATTGAGGACCTTTCCTTTAAGTCTCTGCTCAAGAATTTAAATTCTACTGTTTCTCTCCAGACTACAGAAATTGATCCTGGGACGCTTCTGCGTCTCCAATATCTTCATGTCCCGGAAATCCCTATGGATTTAACCCCTCCGGTACAGCCCTCTTCGAGACCCTTTCCAGATGGTGTGGAAGAATCTGGCTCTATTCCTTCTGTTGACAAGTCCATAGATAGGAAATATGCCCCTCCCAAGGATCGCCCCATCTTGGCCTCACAAGCCTTTGCTGATGCCATACTGGTCCTGGTAGAGAATGATAAGGCTGTCCTCCCTCAGGAATCTACAGCCCTTCCTATAAAGAAAGAATCTCGCAAGGTAGACACCTTAGGTAAGAGAGTCTTTGCTGCCTCAACCCTGGGTATGCGCATTGCCTGCTACCAGGGCTGTTTTTCTCAATATGAGTATGATCTTCCCTTGTCAATCTTCACCATTCATTACTGCTTGGGTTAAGCCGGAGGCGCGCACCCACCTACGGAGTTTTTTTTGAGTCGGCTTCAACGGCGCTACCGAGCTACTTAGCCAAGGCCATAAGCGTGAGGGGCAGGCCGCTAGGTGCCGCAGACTCCTTCTCTATCTCAGTTCTGTTTCTCCCGCCGTCGCATCTTCACCTGCCGCGGTAGCGAAATAGTTTAACGGTTCCTTGTAATCCTTCAAGACTCCTCGTTTTTTCCTCAGTGTCTCGCTCAACGCCGTATACCAGTAAGACCATTCTTATTTTTCTATCAATGGCACCGAGTGCTTTATTGCTGTTTTTTTGCCTTGTTTAGTTCGCATCATGTCAGGTTCGGGAGCAAAGCGTAAGTCAAGGCGGCTGTGCCCCTATCGGGTGTGCTCCTGTGGCTGCATTCTCTGTCTCGACCTGCATGATGTCTGTCTCCGCTGCCTGGGACCCAACCACTTACATGGACGCGGCGACGCCTGTTTCTCCATGGACCGCCGTGGTCCTCAAAGTCCGCTGCTCAAGATCGGAGTAAGGCCCCGCCGACTGGGACGGCGTCAAGCCCAGGATTCCCAGGTAAGGTCTCTAGGCTCCTCCTCTGGGTCCTCCCGCCTATACAGTCCGTGAGGAGGAGGCTTCCTCCTCTCTTGCCAAGAGGAAGCTTCTCTCTGTGTCGGAGGAACGCCGTGGTCCTCCGGGCCGCGACGGGACACCGCTTGGCAGTCACCTCCCTGAGGTGCAGGCTCCCCAGTGTCGAGGCCCGCGCC
Organism: Neoceratodus forsteri; assembly: GCA_016271365.2. Lineage (NCBI taxonomy): Eukaryota > Metazoa > Chordata > Ceratodontiformes > Ceratodontidae > Neoceratodus > Neoceratodus forsteri. The sequence continues at coordinate 27,530,360 of JADMNL010000026.1, read as the reverse complement.
TGCTGGGCCCGCACCAGTGGACCTCGACACCCTCCGGCGCCGTTCGGATCTCGCGGCCCGGTGATCGAGACAGCGCTGCTCTGGCCTTCAGCGCTAGAGTCGGTTTCTTTCTTGGCGGCGCTGGGTTGGGTTCCGACACGAGGGGGCGGCGCCAGGCCTAATTCGACACCAGAGGGGAGCTGGGGCTGGCCCAGCGGTTGCGGGGGCCAGGGTCGTCCGGGCGCTGTTTGTGGCACCGGGCGCCATTCAAGGGGCGCTGCTCGGGGACCCCTGCTGCCAGCATCGAGGTTCAGCTGGTCTCTTCCTCTTCGGAGGTCGATGACTCGGACGTGAACCCATCCTGGCACCCTGACTCTTGGGAGTCGGGGGTCCCCGGTGGCATGTGGTGCTAGGCAGCACAGCGGGCCCTCCCGCTGTCCTCCGCCCTGCCCTCTCCTGAGGGCCCGGGTTAGGGGGCCCCGGGTCCCGGGGCGATGGGGTGGGACGGAGGGGGCTCTCCTCCTGGGGCCTCGTGACAGCTACCCTTCCGGTGCTGTTACTGCCTCTCGGGTGGGAGAACGCTGGAGTCGAGGAGGAGGGTGCTCGAGTCCGAGGGTCGAGGGCAGGGACGGCTGTCACAGTCCTGCCGGCCACCGTGGGTGGCTAGGAGCCGAGCGCTGAGCCCCGCCTTCCTCTTGGGCCCCGGGTCCCTCCGTGGCGTTGTTATGACTGCCCTTCTGGATCCATGCAGTCCCAGGTTCGCCATGGGAGGATCCTCCTGGGCTCTTCCAGGTTTCGCATGCCCAGGGTTCCGCTTTCGACCTGGTCTGTTGTCTGAATCCCAGCCCGGGCTCTGTTCTCCGGATTTCAGAGCCCTAGCAGAGGTCAGTCGTCTTCAGGTGCCCATCTCCAGTACCTCTGCAGCCACCCCGCTCTTCCAGGCCATGTCGGTCCTACGGGTCCGTTATCCTGGGAGCAGTTCAGAGGTTCTGCTGCGGCCTTCCCCTCATATGTTAGGTATATGCATGAGCGGGTCTTTCGCCTCTCCCCACCGCCGCAGGAATCTTCTGGACACTCGAGCTCTCCATCATCCTCGTCTCCCTCCTCTGAGGGAGAGGAACCCCTTGCTCATATCTCCTCCGATGCTGATTTCACTGAATATCAGCGATTCCTTTCAAGGATGGTGAGGGATCTTCGAATCTCCTACGTTAGGCGAGACAATACCGAACGTGAGACGCAGGAATTCCTTGGAGAATTCAGTGCCCAGCACCTGGTGGTACCTTCCTGGCCTATCCCCTTCCAGGAGGCATCTATCCGTTCCTGGCAGTCGCCAGCCGCCCCTTCCCCAGCCTCGGCAGACTGTCGACGAAGGTATTGTGCCCCTTCGGAATCCCTGGGTACCCTTCCCAACCCGTCCTCGGGTTTGGTATACCTAGAGACTCCTTCCGGGCGCCGCCGCCTGGCGCACGACCGTCCACCGGATTCGGATTCCCTACAGTTTGACCGGTGGGGGCGAAGAGTGTTCTCTTCCTCTCGTGCGATGGCTTGCATTGCGTCACATCAGGCTCACCACGCTGCTTACAGTAGGCATCTGTGGTCGATGCTCTCTCAGCTCTTAGCATCAATGCCTGATACAGAGCAAACCAGACAGGCTATTGCCCTCTCCGCTATAGGCCTGGAGCTGGCAAGACACCAAGCAAGGGCATCTTATGACGCCAATGAGGTGGCTTCCAGGCTTGCGGGGACAGCGATCTGCATTAGGCAGATAGCATGGCTTCGTCTATCAAGGTTGTCACCCCTGGCCTGGCGTAGGGTGATTCGCTCCATCTTCCGGGGGACCCGTCTCTTTTCCTCCAGAGCTAGGAGACTTCTGCAGGGGCTTCCTCCGTCTCCCCATCCTCGGGGGACACCTCCTAGCTCTTCTCCCACATAGGCTTTTTCTGGATTAGCCCAGGGTCTTCCCTTCTGTTTCTCACCAGCAGGAGGCTGGGGTCTTGTTCCCTCAGGGTTCTACCCCCTTTGGGGGCTTGATACTCACCACAGTAATGAATGGTGAAGATTGACATGGGAAGATATGAAAATTACGCACTCACCGTAATTCTTGATTTTCTTTGTATCGCCACCATTCATTACTGATACCCACCCACCTTCCCCTCAGTGGCCTCCTTCTGTATGCCTCCTCCCGCCTCGCTCCTCTCCTTCCCTTGGCCTTTATGCCAAAAAAAAAAACTTTCTGTTTTCCATTCTAGTGAATGGATCCTTTTTTCCTCAATGTAAAGAGGAACAGCATGGTTGTACTTTCTCAATTCTGAGGGAACTCTTTCTGACCGCTTTAGGTGCAATTCCTAAATACCTTCTTAGGTTATGCAGTTTTCCAGCTTAAGAGGCCATGTTCTGACGCGGCCTCGGCAAAATTTAGAATCCCCCTGGCAGGTATTATTTTGAGCTCTCCAGCTGCTGATTGAACTTGTCAGCTCTGAGCGTCTGCTTGCCTTGCCTTAGGGAGTCTGATTGAGTTCCACTCTATCTTTCATACAAACTGCCTTCGTGAAGGCATAGTCTTTCCCATACACTGCTGTGTTAGCACTTAACAAGGTGCTAAGGGACTTAGTCCCCTTCCTGGGTGGGCGCTTTTCCCGGAACAGGTTCTGCCCGGGCAGTCTAAGAGCTCTCAGCTAGGATTAGGGACTTGGCATGTTGAGAGGTCAGAGATGTTGCCATCATTCGAATCTGTTCAGGTGGTTTGGTTGAACCTCCTCTCAGTCCTAGCAACTGGGATTCTTGCTCCCTTGTTAGTCTCGAGCCTGTAAGCCTCTCAACCAATGCTCGATGGGCACTGTTCTCCCTCTCAACATGCCTCTTTTTCTTCTTCTTCTTCTTCTTCTACTTTCCCTTTCCTTCTCTCTGTTCCTCCCCTAGAGCCGCCCCGGAAAGGAGGCCCTGAGGTCCCTTTGGGTAGGAATTCTCTCTCCTCTGTCTATTCTCTACCGACTTATTCCTTTTTCAGTTTATATCCTTCCTTTTTCTATCCTCGGCCTCTTGCCTCGCCTTTTTTTTCTCCTTTATTTTCGCCTCCGCTACCAGAACTGAGATAGAGGAGGAGTCTGCGGCATTAACTGCCGCCTCTCAAGATGACGCAGCACGTCACAAGACGAGGGCGGATGCCGCTAGAGCCGACTCCAAAAAAGAAAAAAAAACCTCCCGTAGCGGGTGCGCGCCTCCAGCTTAACCCAAGCAGTAATGAATGGTGAAGATACAAGAGAAGATCAAGAATTATGGTAGGTACGTAATTTTCATTTCTTTGGCATTCGCTCAGAGCAATGGTAGAAGCTGTGCCCGAATCGGAGGTTAACTCAGAGCTACTTCAAACCATTACTAGGGGTATCGAGTCCAGCAACCAGCAGGTTAAAGCTGCAATGGATGCCTTCGATACTGCATCCCCAGCGGCTGGCATTTGCACCCATCGCCACTCTTGGCTGCGTGCTTCGGGCTTCACGAATGACGCCCAATAGCAAGTCGTGGCCTTACCTTTCGATGGTATGTATCTGTTCGAACTTTAGGTGGAGCAAGCACTAGAGGCCACATGCAAGACTAAGTCTGCCATTAAGACAGCCAGACCTACACCCGCCCCCTCTCGAGGGGGTGGGAACAAGTGTTAGTTTCACAACCGTCAGTCCTTTCGGGGCAAAGGCAGAGGGGGTTTTAACAGAAACCAGAACCCTCAGCCGCAAAAGAAAGTGCAACAGAAGGCACAGGGCCCAAAAGCGCCCTGTGCCACCTTCTGAGTTTCTGGCCCTGGTCCCACCTCAGCTGCCTGAGGGGGACTCCTCCTCCTCAGCAGTGGGAGGATGTCTGACTCAGTTCTACAACCAGTGGAAATATATAACATCAGACAAATGGGTCCTCAGGATAATCCGCGAGGGGTACTCTCTCGATCTTTCGGAAACCCCTCCAGATCATCCTCCCAAACGACAGCCCAGGCTGTCGGCGGCACAGTCAGACCTTCTTGCTTCTGAGGTACAAGGCCTTCTGAACAACAGGGCAGTAGAAGTAGTTCCGCTGGATCAACGGAACACAGGTTTCTACTCCCATTATTTTCTGGTCCCTTAGAAAACTGGCGGCATGCGCCCCATTCTGGATCTCAGAAAGTTAAACAAGTTCCTACACAAGAAGTTCAAGATGATATCACTCGGTACCCTGCTACCTTTGATTCATTGACACGATTGGCTAGCCTCCCTGGACTTGCAGGATGCCTAACAACACATTCTCATACACCCAAAGCACCACAAATACCTAAGGTTCGTGGCTTTGGGTCAACACTATCAGTTCAGAGTCCTGTACTTTGGGCTTTCCTCGGCGCCTCGAGTTTTTACAAAGTGTTGTGCAATTCCTGTGGTGCACCTCAGGAAAATTGGTATACAAGTATTACCATATCTGGACGACTAGCTTCTAGCAAGTTCCTCCAGGCAAGAGACTCTGGAGGGCGTGGCCATGGCCTCAGACTTCCTCACGTTCATGGGAGTTCTACTGAACCTCAAGCAGTTGCAGTTGCACCCTCCCAGAAGCTCCTCTTCATAGGAACTCTTCTGGACACCTCCTGTGCAAAGTCTTTTCTTCCAGAGGACAGAAGGAGCGATATCTTACAGATGACCCGATACATCCGAGAACATGGCTCGGTTTGAGCTATCTCGATGCAACAGATGCTGGGCCTCATGGCATCCTCGGTGTTCACTGTACCCTTGGCTCGTCTTTACATGAGCACCTCTCAGTGGATGCTCAGTACTCAGTGGTCCCCAACCACTCACCCTCAGTCCTTTCTCATCAAGGTGATGGAACTGCTGAAAAGGTCACTCACCTGGTGGTCTCAGGAGGACAACCTTCTGGAAGGATATCCCTTCACCCCTCTGGACCATCAGATCTCCATTACCACGGGTGCGTCCCTGATGGGTTGGGGTGCTCACTGTCGGGATCTGCACACCCAGGGTACGTGGACCTTGGACGAGTCTCAACTTAACATAAACATCCTGGAAATGAGAGCTGTCTTCTATGCAGTCCGAGCTTTGAAGGACATACTCTGTCACAAGAACATTCTCCTTCAAATGGACAACAAGGCGGTGATGTATTACATCAACAAACAGGGCGGCGCACACTCTTACCCATTATACAGAGAAGCAGTGAGAGTGTGGGAATGGTGCCTGGAGCACAAGGCTCTGGTTCAGGTGGTTTACCTGCCAGGAGTACAAACCGAGCTGGCAGAACGGAAGTTGATCCTCACGAGTGGTCTCTCGACTCAACCGTCGTTCAGTCACTCTTCAAAGAGTGGGGAACTCCAGACTCGGACCTTTTTGCGTCCCCACTCAACACAAAACTGCCTCTCTTCTGCTCCAGAAATCCAGGACCTGATGTTTTTTTGTCAGGATGCATTCAGGCTGCGGTGGACAAAACGCTTTCTATGTGCATTTTCTCCTCTTCCCCTAATTCAGAGGATAGTGCTCAAACTGGAATCCCGGGGGGCAGAATGATTCTCATTGCCCTCTTCTGGCCTCGGCATGTATGGTTCCCGCTCCTCAACAGGCTATTGGACCCCCCCCCCCCCAAAAATGCTTCCCCTTCAGACGAACCTTCTGACCCAGGGTCCTGTGGTCCATCCCAACCTGAGGCCGCTTCACCTTCACACTTGGCTCCTGAAGAGATAGAGATGAGTAGGTTTAATGTTTTTTGTAGAGTTTCAGATATTCTTTTGGCCATGCGTAAGCCAGCCACTAGAATAACCTACACAGCTAAATGGAAGCGTTTTTCTATCTGGTGTACAAAATCCTCTTTGAATCCTTTTTCCTGCCCACCGAATAAAGTCTTGGAGTATCTCTTAGACCTCTCAAACACAGGTCTGCAGTACTCCCACAGTCAAAGTTCATCTTTGTGCCATTTCGGCATATCATGAGCCGGTAATTTCCATGTCGCTGGCTCAGTTGCCTGTAGTTAAGAGGTTTCTTAAAGGTGTTCTGCATACTAGACCTCCTATTTGACGTCCAGTTGCAGCCTGGGGCATCAACATTGTGCTAGACATGCTCACTCGTAAACCTTTCGAGCCTCTAGCTACTTGTGAGTTGGAAGTTCCTCACTTGGAAAGCGGCCTTCCTGGTGGCCATTACTTCGGCCTGTAGAGTTTCTGAAATACACGCACTGGTCACAGACCTCTCGTACACTGTATTTCACAAGGACAAAGTAGTACTTAGGACTCATCCTAAGTTTCTGCCTAAGGTTGTCTCAGAATTCCATCTAAACCGACCTTTAGTCCTTCCTACCTACTTTGCGAACTTCCAGAATGAAGAGGAGCGTACACTTCATTCACTGGATGTAAAGAGAGCATTCCGGTTCTATCTCGATAGAACGGAGGAAATTTGCAAGGCTCAACAACTGTTTGTTTTCTTCAGCGCGACCCGGCTGGGTCAATCTGTTGCTATCAGGTGCATTTCAGCGTGGCTGGTGGCATGCCTTCACCACTGCTATTCTATGGCACAGGTCAAGCTAGAAGGCAGAGTGTACGCTCACTCTACCAGAGCAGTCACGGCATCTCTGGTGGAAATCTATAATGTGCCATTGCAGATATTTGCAATGCAGCTACCTGGAGGTCCATGTATACATTCGTTAAGCACTACACCTTGGCTGTCCATGCCAGACATCAGTCATTTGGCAGGACAAATCTCAATGGACTTCTGTCCTAAGCACGTGAGCTCTTTATTTTCTGCCACCTGTCTCGGGGATTATTTATTCTGTACTCTTCCGTTAGTGTAAATAAGTGGTGGAGACTTTATGTCCAGGAAGATATGGACATTACGTACCTACTGTAATTCTTGATCTTCTTGGACGAAGTTTCCACCACTCATTTACACACCCACTCACCATCCCCCAAGCTCACGTCTCTGTTTATGGTCTTCACTCCCTCAATGGCTGAGCTGTGAAGACTTTGTTGTTGACTCTTCTTACACGGGTCATTCGGACTATCTTATGTCCGATTTTTAGGTTAGTCCTTTTAGGTTAGTTACACTGAACCTCCTCAGAAAAAAAGGTACTGAGGCAGTTGAAGGGTTGACCCCAAGATAGTCATTACTGCACTCGCCGGGGTCGCCGTGCCGCTTCCTCGCAGCTCCATCTCAGGCGCCGGCCCTCCTGGAAAAAGTTTGCTCCCGCTGGGTCCTAGCGCCTCCGCTGTACTCCCATTAGTGTGATTGAGTGGTGGAGACTTCATCCAAGAAGATCAAGAATTACGGTAGGTACGTAATTTCCATTTACAGAGTATGGGTGCACAAGTACAGAGACAAAAAAATACAAGAAATAACAGCAATTGGTGTGACTATTTACAATTGTAAGCTATCTCATATAGAGGTACATGTTGCAGTTAGTACAGTCCAAGGTACATGGTGAGTGCTGTGGGTTTAAGGAAGTAATTTAGCAGGAGGTAAAGCAGCCAGGGGAGGCTTTGTCGTTATTTCATATAAAGTCAGGAGGGAAGAGACTCAAAATAGGCTTTCACACCCTGTATGTTAATGCAGCTAAGAGGAGACTTTGTCATTAATTCAAATCAAGGGTGGTGGGGTGGGGAGTAATGTTCTGTGCAGGACTGACCTAGTAGAAACATACTAGAGAGCAATGTGAGGGAGGAATGTACACAGAATAAGCTGGTGGGGAAGACAGATGCTTTGAGACAATCACATTTGTGAAAGGTCAAAGGCAGGGGAGGGACTTAAAACAGAGTGCTGAGTTAAGGACAGTAGATAGAAGGCTTGTTGACAGGCTGTGGCTATGGAAGGCTCAAGTTCGAGGGTTGGCAAGTAGTAGTAGGAAGTAGAAGTTTAAACTCAGGGTTACTTGGCAGTTGGGTAGCAAACTGGAGAATGCATCCCAGGAGCAGGCTGTCTCCGAGCTACCGGGTGCTAACGCTACAGGTTACCTGCAGCTACATACCTCAGCCTTGGCAAGGTGACGTCTTAGTTCCACCTTGAAGACAGGGAGGCTGTTAATGAGTAAAAGACGTGCTGAGATCTCATTTAGCCAAGAAGGAGCCCTGTATGTGAAGGACCATTGGCCAAGCACCTTTTTTTTGATGGGGACAGCAAGTGGGCTGTGAGTCTGCCCTCTAGTGCGGTACCCTTATCTACCTCACCGGAGCAGTTCTTTGAAGGCCAGTGGAGCTTTACCTAGGAGAGATTTCATGCCAAGCAGGCACGTTTGGTATTTGATTCTGCTGGCAAGAATGAGCCAGTTAGTGCGCTCGTAGAGGGAGCAGGTGTGTAGGAGATTATCAGCCCCTAGATCCAGCATGCAGGCCTTGTTGAGGGCCGTGCTTACTCGTTTTAGTGCAGTATCTGATGCTGACCCATAGACCACGAGTCCGTAGTCAATAACGGACAAGATGGAAGAGGAGACTGCCAACCTGAGTGCTTCAGGAGTTAGGTACTGTCTGTGCCTGTAGAGAACTCCAAGTTTGGTGTTCACTGTTTTGACGACCTGATCGATGTGCTGCATGTACGAGAGGGTGTCATCAATGATCACGCCCTAGTATTTAAAAGAGTTGACCTGCTCCAGTGGAACAGCCTTGTTGTTAGTAATAGTAAGGGACTCTTATGCTTGTGAGTGGTTATCAGCATCCTCTTCGTCTTCTTGTAATTGAGAAGCAATTTCTGAGAGCTGAACCAGTCCTCCAAGCTGTGAAATGAGTCCTGCAAATCATCCTGTAGGTGCTGAAGCTGGGCACTACTACTAAGAATGACAGCATCATCTGCATACAGAATAATCTTGCTATTGCAGGCCTCTGGAAGTCTGTTGATGAACAGGCTAAAAAGGAGGGGGCCCAGTATAGACCCTTGTGGGACACCCAGTACTATATCCCTAAACGAGGAGATAGCTGTCCCAGTTTTTACACTCTGTGCTCTTCTGGATAGGTAATCCTGGAACCAGAGAATGGCTTCAGAGGCTATCCCGAGGTGCTGAAGCTGGTCAAGCAAGATGTGATGGTTGACCGTATCATAGGCTTTGGTGAGATCTATGAAGATAGATCCCACCAGGCTGCCCCATCCAAGGCCTTGTGAACGTAGTCTGTGAATTCAGCTAAGGCCGTAGCTGTGCTATGCCACTGATGGAATCTGTGCTGTTGTGGGCACAGTAGACTGTAGTTCTGAAGGTACTCTGTGATCTGGTCAGCCACGATCCTTTCAAGCGCCTTAGAGAGGGGGAAGAGGAGAGATACTGGTCTATAGTTAGCAGTGCAAGACCAGTCCCCACGTTCTAGGCCAGGGGTGACTAGAGCTACCTTCCAGGTTGCAGGAATTTAGCCAGGGTGAGAGACTTGTTAAAGATCTTGGTGATGGGAACCACCAACTCGTCCAAGGCAACTTCCACCAATTTCATGTTGAGTGAGTCACTACCAAGTCTGGTTTTACCCAGCACCTTAGTAATGTAGGTCCTAGCTTCCTTGGTTGTGACACACTTGAAGTAAAAATTTGGATGGGTCAAATTATCTCGGGCTTTGGGCAGGTGCTGTGGAGGGGTCAAGGTAGCTGGGTGGGAGGACAGAACTGAGGTTGGAGAAGGCCACATTGAAGGCTTCAGCAATTGTGTGTAGATGTAGGGTGGGGGGGTGCCATTTAAGATGAGCATGGAGGGGTGCCTTCTATCTTCCCTGCCCAGCAGCTCATTAATGTTTTCCCAGAATTGCATCCCATTGTCCCAGTTATGTTCTGATTGCTCCTTGTAGTAAGCTGCCTTAGCTTGCCTGGCAAGAGCAGTACACTTGTTCCTGGCTGCCTGATACTTTTGGAAATCAGATTGGTTGCCCATGCCTCTGGCAAGTTCCCAGAAGTTGTCCTGCTCCTTCATCAGATGAAGGAGGTCCCTGGAAATCCATCCATTGGAAGCAGCCCTTATATTTCTTTTTCCCAGGGGGGTCGTAGGCATCACAAATACCATTGACTGTGGACACAAAGAATTGCAAAACCTGGTCAATGTCTTGGAGACTATCGAGAGGAGACCAGTCAGTGTTGGCCAAAGCTGTCTTAAAGTTGCGCTTTGCACCCCTCTTCAGGACTTAGCTAAAAACCAGAGTTGGGGGGGGGGGGGGCTTCTTTACCTTATATCCCACATACATGCAACTAGTGAGTGGTCACTGAGGCAATTGGGAAGCACCTGGACATTTTTAATACTGTTGGGGCAGTTGGTCAGGATCCAGTCAAGCAGGGTGCCCTTTCCTGTTTTGCGGTTTAGCCTGGTGTCCGAACAAATCATCTATGTGAGGTACAACTGTGCAACTTGATCCTTAAGATGGTCAGTGCCCTTGTTAGTCCAATTAATATTAAAGTCTCCAGTGACAATAACCTCTGAGTTTTTCTTCAGTCTAGATATGGCCTTCAGGACAACACCTAGCCCCTGGTTTGCTTTTTCAAATTACATATGAGCATTCCTTATAGACATAAACAATACAGGGGTACAGAGTACAACTATAGTAGGAACACAGCAGGATTTTAAGAACTGTTACAAATTGTATACAGATGGTGTTATAGGCCTATACGTCGAGGTAGCTAAGGACACTTCTCAAACTTGCCAGCTGACCAATTTTGAGACTGAGGGCTGATTAAGCTGGCTAGGAAGCCATTGTCATAGACTCTGAGTCATGATGGAGGAGGGGCCCAGAGGACTTGGGCTCACTGGGAGGTACCCACGCAAGAGGCAAGGCACCAGGTAAAGCAAATAGGATGTTGGGATGCATAGGCAGGGGCATCACCAGCAGGAAAAGGGAGGTCATAATTCCACTATACAACACACTAATGAGGCCCCACCTGGAGTACAGTGTACAGTTCTGGAGACCTTACCTACGTAAGGACATAGACAGGGTAGAGAAGGTTCAGAGGAGGGCAGCAAAGATGGTGCATGGATTTCATCACAAGTCCTATGAGGACAGGTTGAAGGAACTGAACATGTACTTCCTGGAGGAGAGAAGGGAGAGAGGGGATATGATAGAGACATACAAGTATCTTACAGGGAGGAACAGGGTGCAGGAATACAGTATTTTTAAGCGAAAAAGATGTTCCAGGACTAGAAGGCATGGGATGAAGTTGGAGGGAGGACGATTCAGAGGAAACGTGAGGAAGAATTTCTTCACAGAACGGGTGGTGGACAAGTGGAACACCTGCCAGAGGAAGTGGTGGGGGGCTGAAACAATCACGGGATTTAAGAATGCATGGGATAGACATAAAGGAATTCTGGAGGTCAGGGTAGGGCACAGACTTCTAGGAAAACATAAACTGAACTTACAAGCTCAAGTGGGCAGACTGGGTGGGCCATAGGCTCTTATCTGCCGACACTGTCTATGTATCTATGTAAGAGCGAGTAGAGAGTATATGATTCCTGAGGGCCTCTTTAAATAGTCCTAGGTTGGGCAGACTAGTTACTGAAGTGGGCAGAGAGTTGAACCAGGTTGGGCATCTGTAGCTGAATGTCCTTTGGGCTAGGGAGGTTCTAACCGTAGAGACTACTAGAGAGGATTTGGAGGCACTGCGGGTATTGACTGAGGAGACGGCTGGGAGAAGAGCAGAGGTGACACCTGGAGGGGTGAGACCAAGGAATATTTTTTTGGCCATGAGGCAGGACTGGTATTTGAGCCTCTCTTCAAAATTAAGCACATTTGCAAGGGAGTAAAGTGCGTTTGAATGGGTTCGATGTTCAGCGCCGGTCAGAAGCCCACAGGCCTTGTTTATGGACAATTTAATTTTGCTGAGGGCAGTATTGTCAGCTGCGCTATAGATGAGCAGGCTGTAGTCGACTAAAGAGAGGACTGACGAAGTGATGGCTAATCTCAGCGCTTCAGGCGGAAGGCAGTCCTTGTGCCGATATAGGAGACCAGTTTGTGAATTAGTAGCCATTGTGAGGGTACTGATGTAATGGTGGAATGTGAGGGCAGAGTCAAAGTGGATGCTCAGGTATTTGTAGGAGGATACTTGTTCTAGGGGATGGAGAGAGCTGGAGGAGACCTGTAGGGGGTAGTCTTTATGTTTGCTTTGGTGGTGGGCAAAGAACATTGATTTGTTTTTGTTTTTTTAGGTTGATGACCAGTTTTCTATCTGTGAACCAGCGCTCAATCCGATTGAAGGAGTGTTGGAGGGAACATAGGAGGGCAGTGGGTCTTGGGTCACAGGCAAAGAGGACCGCATCATCGACAAAGAGAAGGATCTTTCCAGGGCAGGAGCTGGGTAGGGAGTTGAGATAAAGGCTAAAAAGTGGAGGACCAAGGATGGAGCCCTGAGGGACCCCAGAGCAGAGGGGGCCGGAGCTGGAGAGAGTGTTGTTAAGTTTGATGCATTGGGACCTGGCAGTTAAATAGCTAGTGAACTAGTCAGCGGGTCCTTGGGAGAGACCAGATTGTAGTAGGGTGTCCAGCAGTAGTGAGTGGTTGACCATGTCAAAGGCCTTTGACAGGTCGATGAAAACGGGGCCCGCAAGGTGACCTTTGTCCAGGGCAGAGTGTAGGAAGGTAGAGAACTCAAGGAGAGCGGTGGTGGTACTGTGGCCCGACCTGAAGCCATGTTCCTTCCAGCAGAGTATGTTGTGGGTGGCAAGGTAGTTGGTAAGTTGGTTTGTCACTATTTTTTCTAGGGCTTTTGAGATGGGGGGAGAATAGAAGTAGGTCGATAGTTGCATGTGGAGGAGCTGTCACTGCTTTTATGGATGGGAGTGATGACTGCTGTTTTCCAGGCCTGGGGAAAATGGCAAAGGCATAGGGAGTGATTGAGCAGGGCAGTGAGTGGTGGGAGCATTATATCAAAGGCCAGTCGAAGGAGCCGTAGGTCAAGCGGGTCGTTGCTAGGGCTGGTGGCATTCAGGGCTTTAACTAGGATCAGCCGGGCTTCCTGCAGTGAGATGGTACAATGGTGGAAGGGAGGTCGAGGGAGGGTGGTAGGTAGGTGGGGAGGGAGCAATTGGGTCAAAAGAGTTGCTGGGGAGGACCGAGCTGAGGTCGGTGAAAGTAGTGTTGGGGCAGTAAGTGATACATTGGGGGTCTGTGGAGAGAGTGCCGTTGATGTTCAGTAGAGATGGAGGGGGGTACGGGACTTCCCATTTAGTTCTTTGATGTTGTCCCAGAAATTACGGGCAGACCCCCAGGAGAAGGCTAGCATTTGATCTATAGTAATGAGCCTTGGCCTTGCAAATGGCCCAAGTGCATTTCTTGCGCTTAGCATTGAAGGCCTGTCAATCTTCCAGTTTACCAGAGGAGATGGCTTTATGCCTTCCTTTCTTTCTGCTGAAAGAAGAAGGTCCCCCCCTTACCGCTCTCACGCTGAAGAGGCCCTTTGCTTTATTTTTTCGGATTTTCAATAAAAGCTTTGTTTTCCGGCTCTTCTTCTTGCTGTCGACATGGACGACGCAAAGTCTGCTCTGGGATTCCAGAAACGTGCCTGCGGGCACAAGATGTCCCGGAAGGATCCGCACGCTATGTGCGTTTACTGCCTGGACTACAAGCATGATCCCCTGGCCTGCAGCATTTGTCGGACTTTCCACCCATCCACTTTGAAGGATTGTCGTGCCTGCCTGCTCTTAGGTCGTTCGGATGATCGGGACCTGCCGATCAAATCCAAGGACACCCGCACCAGGTGGTCTCTGTGGCTGCAGGGTTCGCCAAACAACTTGTGGCGTTCGAGGGCTGCAGGTTCACTTCCTAGGTATCTTGCCAAATAAACTAGCACTTGATTTTTGAATTCAACCAAACCACAAGTGCCGAGCTTTCTTCAGTTTTATTCCAGCTTCAACCCTGGCCATCACTTGGCTTTTGCTACAGAGGTCAACACCTTCTCCAGCTCGGCCTCCCCTGGCCTCTCCACTGATTTGGGTAGAGCTACCACCAAAGCAGCCGAAGACCAGCGCACCAACCGAGGAGGTATGCCCTGCCTCGGGTCTTCTGCATCAGCTGTCAGTCACTGTCACCCCTGACCTTCTTCAGAGGGTCAGCGAGGATTCTGGCAGTCTACCCCCTCTTTGATGACTCCTCAGAGTTGGAGGGCTCCTCCTTGCACTCTCATCCGGTGGATGTTGAGTCAACAGGGGCTCTCTCAATGAAGGAAGGTCCTGCCTCCTTTATGGGTCTGCTTCGCCTTATCTCGGAGTCCACGGGTCTCCAGATGGAGCCTGTTCAGAAGTGGGCTTGGTACCCGATCACCGAGATCCTGGACTGGGATGATTCCCCTTGGGAAGCATTCCCGGTTGCAGAGGCCATTCTTGGCCCTGCATTGGAGCTGTGGCAGCATCCAGCCTCCTGCCTTGCGCCGTCAGCCCAGATGGCCCGCAAGTATGCGGTTCCTATCGGTTCCCTTTTGGGGTTCACGGCACACCCCTCGTCCAAGGACTTTGTGGCTGACATCATGTTCAGGTGCTTGGGCAACGTGGACGAAGTTGACAAGCCGCTCAATAAGGAGTCCTAGAAACTGGACCATATGGCCAAAAAGGTCTGTGCTGCCTCCTCTCTCGGTCTTCCCCAGGCAGGTTTGGCCCTTTTGATGGCCCACTTCTCCCATGCCCTTTTGGGCACACGGGATTCTTCCTCATCTCCCAGTGAACTTCCAGACCACGGTCAAACAGGTCCGGGACCAGGGCCGAGCTGTAGCCAGTCAGCAGCTCCAGACGGCCATGGACGTTGGCGACTCGTGCGTCCGGTCTGTGGTGGCTGCGGTGACCATGCGCCACAGGGCTTGGCTCCAGATCCCGACCTTCACAGCGGATACCCAGCACAAGCTGGCGGATGTCCCTTTCCTCTGTAGTGATTTGTTCGGCCCCTGGGTCAAGGGGCACATCACCTGCATCGAGAAGTCCAGTGCCACCTTGGACTCAGTGACATCTGCCCAGAGGGATCCCAAGGGCTCCAAGCAACCAAAAAAGAAGCATTCCCAACCCCGCTCGACTCCTGCGGCCAAACCAGCCCAGCCCCAAGCTGAACAGCAGGGTCAGGCCTGGCGACTTCAGCCAAAGTCTGTGGCCGCAGTCATCCTCAAGCCTGGAAAACGAGGCCCTGGTGACTCTTCATCCGGGCCCTCCTCTGCCTTCAAGCCTGCCCAGTGACGGGATGAGGGGTGTCTCCCTTATGCCCGTCATGCCTCCCCTGGGTCCTCTCCATGGGGGGCCAGTTCCTTTCCACCTGGTTTACTGTTACCACGGACAGCTGGGTCCATGAGGTGGTCAGTCAGGGTCTGCTTCTGTACTTCAAGGTATACCTTCCCTGCCAAGTCTGGGCCCCACAGGAGGGCATAGTGTCTGTCGACATCCTGTCGGCCCTTCTGGACAGCATCATCCAGCTCCTCCGCAAGGTCGTGGCTCCTGTCTCGGAACCTCCGGAACACCCAGGGTTTGTCTCCAGGTACTTCCTGGTCTGGTGCAAAAATGCACAGGAGACTTGCGCCTCAGCTTAGATGTGCACAACCTGAACAAGTTCATCAGGCCACACACCTTCAGGGTGGTTATTCTGTCTCAGATCATACCATCTCTTGAGCAGAACATGTGGTTTTGCTCCTTGGATCTTCAGGACGTGTTTTTTCACGTCCCAATCCATCCGTCCCACCACTGGTTCCTTTGGTTCCAGGCGGAGGGGATCCTCTACGAGTTCTGGGCCATGCCTTTT
This sequence comes from Neoceratodus forsteri, assembly GCA_016271365.2. Taxonomy (NCBI): domain Eukaryota; kingdom Metazoa; phylum Chordata; order Ceratodontiformes; family Ceratodontidae; genus Neoceratodus; species Neoceratodus forsteri. Next base: position 27,514,726 of record JADMNL010000026.1, on the reverse strand, counting down.
GGCCTCTCCTCTGCCCCCTGGGTCTTCACCAAGTGCATCACAGTGGTGGCAGCTTACCTGAGGTGCTGAGGGGTCTGGGTTTACCCCTAGCTGGACAACTGGCTGATTGTGGGTCCCTCCAGGCAGGAGGTGGAGAGGTCCAGGGACCTGGCTCTCCAGACCTGCGTCTCTCTTGGCCTGCTGGTCAACGAGGCCAGGTCGGAACCCATGTCCTCACAGGTGATCAGTTTCATTGGGGCAGGGCTTGACTCTTGCAGAGTCAGGGCTTGGCTCCCAGCGGACAGGGCGGAGGCTTTCTCCTCCTTTACCCGATCATTTCAGGTTGAGCAGTTGCGCCCTGCTCGGCACTTCATGAGCCTCCTGGGATACATGGTGGCTTTCACCAGCATGGTCCACTGGAGAATGCACTTTCTGCAGTAGGTGCTCGACCACCAATGGTCTCAGCGCAAGGGATACTTTGACTGGCCAGTCACTGCGACCCAGCTGATGTGGGATGCCCTCCAGTGGTGGTTAGTCCCGGAACACTTGCAGAAAGGTATCCCGTTTGTCCACTCAGAGCCGACGGTCATCCTGACGACCAATGCCTCTCTCATGGACTGGGGTGCCCTTCTAGGTGAATACAGAGTCCACGGGCTCTGGACCCCCGAGGAGTCCCGGTGCCACATCAACCTGATGGAGCTCAGGGCAGTTTTGCTGGCGTGCTTTAAGAAGCAGGGCGGGATGCAGTCCCTTCCTCATGCAGGGAAGCTCTCCATGTGTAAACTCTCATGCGCGCTTGGAGGCCGACCCCCTGGCCATCCACATGGCCAGTGTCTCCAACCAGCTGGCAGACACTCTCAGCCGTGTGAGCGAGGCATCTCACGAGTAGCCTCTCCACCCAGAGGTTGTACACAGCCTGTTCTCCCAGTGGGGCATCCCTCTGGTGGACCTGTTTGCCTCCAGGGAGAATGCAAAGCTGATGCTGTTCTGTTCCCGCCCCCCTCAGCAGGGAATGCTGCAGGGGGATGCCTTCTCGAAGCCCTGGACCTCAGGACTTCTCCATGCCTTCCCTCCATTTCCCTTGATCCACAAGTTGTTGCTCAAGGTGAGGAGGGACAAGGCACGGGTGATCCTGGTGGCTCCAGACTGGCCATGCCCTTTCTGGTACCCCGGTCTCCTCAGCCTCAGCAGCAGGCCCCCGAGGCTTCTTCCTCTGTGCCTGGCCCTGCTCTCAGCCAATCAGGGGAAGGTACTCCATCTGGACCTTCAATCCCTGCACCTGACAGCCTGGTTCCTGAGCGGCTAGAGTTCCAGGCTTTGGGTCTCTCTCTGGCGATGTCTTCGCTGTAGTCTAGGCATCTCGAAAGGAGTCGACCAGGAAATGCTACGCCTTCAAGTAGGAGAGGTTCTCCATTTGGTGCCAGGACAAGTGACTGGACCCCTTATCATGCCCAGTGGCTAGCATTCTTGACTAACTTTGGCCTGTCTCCCAGTCAGGCCTTTGGTCGACGACCCTTAGTGCACCTTGCAGCCATCTCTGCCTACCAGACGCAGGCTGGTCAGCAGTCGGTGGTGCAGGAGAAGGTGGTCTGGCGATATTTTAAAGGCCTTGACCACATTTCCCCTCGGGTGTGTGAACCACCACCACCACCTTGGGACTTGTTGCTGGTGTTGGCAAAGCTCATGGGCAAGCCATTTGAACTGATGCACAGATACGAGATGTCTCACCTGTTGTGGAAGACTGCCTTCCTGGTGGCTATCATGTCAGCCAGAAGGATCAGTGAACTCCAGGTGCTTTCAGTGGAGTCTTCTTATCTGGTCTTTCACAGTGACAAGGTTGTCCTTCACTCCAACCCGAAGTTCCTCCCAAAGGTTGTGTCGGATTTTCACCTTAACCAGGTGATTACTCTACCAGTGTACTTCACCAACCACACCTCGGTGGCCAACCATAGGCTCCATACATTGGACCCATGGCGAGTGCTAACCTACTATAAGGAGCGCACGTCTGGAGTTCTGGGAGAGATTCTCCAGCTCTTTGTCACCTACGCTGAAGCTGCACCTGGCAGACCGGCAGCTAAGTGGACAATTAGGAGATGGATTGTATCCTGCATTGACCTCTGCTATAGGTTGGCAGGTAGGGAGCCTCCCGTAGGGCTAAGGACTCATTCCACCCATCATACCGCTGCCTTGGTGGCTGCTTCCAGGGACGTCCCTATCCAGGAAATCTGCAGGGCTGCTACATGGAAGTCAGCACACCTTTATTTCCCACGACCTCATTGACCTTGAGTCTTGCTAGGATGCTGGCTTTGGGGCCTCGGTTCTCCAGTCTCTCTTCCCTAAGCAGGTGGTGTGTGCCTTACCTCCCTTCTCCCAAAGAACTGCTAGGAGTCTGCCAGAAGTGTGGATTGAACATCATATCCACGTCCCTAGAAAAATAGATTACTCACCTGTAACAGTAAGTTCTAGGAGTGGTATATGATGTTCATCCACAGTGACCCACCCTACCTTGCCTGGCAGTGCTGAGGGAGTTACCACCCGGGGGGGTGGAAGGAGCCAGCTTGAAGACGTCCCAGCAAGCCTTAACGGGGAAGGACACTGCCAGAAATGTGGATGAACATCATATAGCACTTCTAGAACTACTGTTACTGGTGAGTAACCTGTTTTTCTAGTTGTCATCACCTCTGCATGAAGGGTCTCTGAGATGCATGCTCTGGTCACAGACCCCGCGATACATGCTCTGGTCACAGACCCTCCATATACTGTCTTCCATAAGGACAAGGTGGTTCTTCGCGAACACACCCCAAGTTCTTGCCTAAGGTGGTCTCGGAGTTCCATCTGAACGAGCCCCTGGTGCTGCCCATATACTTCTCCAACTTACAGAATGAAGGAGAGTGCACTCTCCACTCTCTGGGTGTTAAACGAGCCCTCAGGTTCTACATTGATAGGACCAAGGACACCCGTCAGTCCAACCAGCTCTTCTTCTCTTTCAGTTTGAACCAGCTGGATCAGCCAGTTACAATCAAATGCATCTCCACATGGATAGCTGCTTGTCTTCGTCAGTGTTATTCCATGGCAGAGGTCAAGTTGTAAGGGCAGGTTCGTACCTATTCCACCAGAGTGGTAGCTACATTTTTGGCAGAGATCCACTCAGTCCCCATCACTGAGATTTGCAGAGCTGCTACCTGGAGCACACTGCACACTTTTGTTAAGCACTACGCCTTGGATGTCCGTGCCAGGCAGCATGCCTCTTTTGGCTGGACAATCCTTAATGGATTCTTATCCTGAGTGAGCTCTGGTTCCTACCGCCCTGCTTGGGGGTTTGATGTGAATCAGTGTGGTGAAGATACAGTCCAGGAAGATATAAAAATTAACGTACTCACCATAATTGTTGATCTTCTTGGACCATCTTCACCATTAATTCACATGCCCACCCACCGTCCCCTGGGCTCACTCTTCTCTGTTATTGGTCTCGACCTCCCTTGTTTGGGTGGGCTGTGAAGACACCGTTATTGTTGTTGACCATTATTTCACAGATTCCAAAGGCTGTCTTATGCCCTTGTTAGATTAGGTGTTTGCCTAGTTACATTACATTGCACCTCCCCAGTAAAAAAGGTACTGAGGCGGTTGGGGGCCATTGCTGAGATAGGCTATGTAGCATGAGGTAGTGTCACGGTGCTACATGCAGCCTACCTTAGTGCTGGCCCACCTGAAGACTTGTGGCTCCCGTAGGGGCCTGGTGCCTCCAGCTGTGAACACATCAGAGTGAATCGATGGTGAAGATGGTCCAAGAAGACCAACACTTACGGTGAGTGCATCATTGTTATTTCTGGATGATAACTGGCTGAAAACATGTTAGTGATTTTATAAATTACTTCATACAGTATGTTAGGTGGAGATGTTGCACAAAGCAAGTGAGAGATAAAGAGCGCCTCGCTTTTTTATATTCGACAGGTCTGTTTGAGAGTCAGTAAGACTCTTTCTCGCTTCCTTTTTTTGGAGGTGTGGTTTGTTTGCAGTTTACCTAGGAGAGCCCATTTGAGATGCATTTCATTTTCAGTGGGGTCCTACTTGTAGCCACTTGTAATGCTGGGTGGACAGAAACAGTGAGGGGTTAAGCAGACGTTATATTTAACCTTTTTTTTTCCTTTTTAAGACTGGCTGGCCGGGAATGTAGGACCCATGTCCCACTGCTGATTGCACATGTCTGTGGTCTACGATGAGAAGTTTTTTTTTGATGGGACTGAAGTGCCATACTGCTTCTTCCGATGCCACAGTTCTCACTTCTCTGTTGATCCTTGAGCCAAAAAAAAACTGGCCCCATTGGGCAACCTAGAAATGTATCACACTAGCCAGAAGCGGTCTGGACTAGGCCCCAGGCCTGTAAAACAATCTTTAAATTCATCCATGGTTAAGTGACCTGCCCTATCGCACAGTTTGTAAGTGGCTGTGGTGGATTTGAACTTGTGTCTCCTGGTTCCCAACACCTCTGCTCTAGCCTTTCATGCTGTACTCTCTTGAACAGATGGTTTTCCACACAGGCGCATGGGTTATTTATTATTTATTTATTTTTGCTCATTTATGTGTAATTCTCTGCATGACACTTGCTAAGCATTTTGTAACCAATTGGTTATGTTGCATTTGAAGTGGTGTATTGCATTAACTACCTTTTCTTCAGTTCTGTTTATCCCCATCCCTTCTGACCAGGCTGTCTTTTGGCTGCTACCATCTCCTGTCCATTGAAGCCCCCCTCCTGGGCGTCCTGGGACTTCTTGGAGACACACCGCTGCCATGCTCCCTTGGATTGAGCCCCCTTGGGTGGAACCTGCCTGTCAGCTCCGTGACACTTTCCCCCCTATATCCAGTCACTCAAGGCAGAGGTGAAGCCCTGGAGTGGACCAGGAGCCAGGAGAGGATTCTCGATGATGGATGTGGTGGAACAAGCAGAGTGGCATTTGCCCAGCTAGTGGATCTTTTCCCCCATTTTTCATCCCATGTGTCATGGCCATCACAGGTTCATAATACTGTAGGAAAAACAGTGCGGCAAAACTATGCCGGAGTCAAAACAACTCATGTAAAAAACAGAGTTGGTGAAAACACTGACAGAAACAATTACAGCACAGACCAAACGAACAAATGGGAAACATTCCATTTCTTTTTATGCTCTGCCACCCGCGCCTGATGGGGGACTCTCAGAGTGCCACCTAAAACTAAACTAACTCCGAGGGGAGGATGGACAGAGGGGATCAGGAGAAACTCAGGAAAGGGGAACTTAATTTTTCACTGGGGGAAAAAAATATGTCGGGAGACGGGGAACCAAACCCCGATCACCAGGTCTCCACTGCGCCAGGTGCTTGTGCCTTAGCCACTCCACCACGGGAGCGGCTCGACCAGGCACAGCACCTGTGGCTTCTTCAGCCCTTTGTTTAGCTGGCAGTGAGCGACAGGGATAACGGTAGTTTCCTACCGCTATTATATCCCTTTTGCTCTAATTCATTCTGTGCTATAGACCGCACGGTTTTTCCTACACTGTTTCGGCAGCACTATATTGACACAGTACCATCGCGGCCATGCAACAACCCACAGGGCACACTCTTGCAAATGCGCGGTCCATGTGGGCATCGGCCGCAGCCTAGCTCTCTCTTAGCCTGCCATCCCAGCCATGCTGCCATTCAGCCTTCACTAGGTGGCAGGCTGACATCAGGTCATGTCAGTTCCCCCCAAAGGAGGAGTGCAGTCCATCATAGGCTCCATCCTTCTTTTCCTGGCCAGTCCGTGACGAGTGGAGCTCGTTCCCAAGCTTTGGCCGCTAGCATCCCGAACAGTAGCGCCAGCACTGTGCCAACAGGTTGACTCAGTATTTACCAACTTACACCACATTCAGTCAAACCAAAATTGCTCTGACGAGTGGGTGGGGCATGGGGGGATGCTGACCACAAATAATGAGTGATTGTCACCGATTTAAATTTGCTCTGTTTCAATTAGTTTGCAGTACCTACGGATGAGCACAGTGTGAACAACCTTGATTACTTCCTCAAAGAAAGCACACCAAGGTAAGAGCTGCTGTTTTGGAACAGTAATTGATACATAAAGTGTTGGGGTTTTTGTGATGCCCAGGGGTCTGTACACCTAGCACAGAGTGCAGAAACAAAGTTAAAGTTAACAGAAAGCCACAATGCATCTACTACAATAAAAACACAATTTTATTTTTTATAGTGTTTTTCATACAAATGAGCTTTGCAATACCTAAAGAGGACGAGAGAGTGAGAAGAAGTTTAAAATAGAGCAATCTGGGGAGACCCAGCCTTGTGGCCTGACTCCCACGCCCTGAGCTGGCGGAGTGCTGGACATGCTGCGGAGGCATTGTGCTCAGGCTGTGGGAAGGTGGTGTCCAGCGCTACACTTGTGTCTCCTCGGATAGAGGCATGGCATAAAATAAATAAGTTTGCGATGTCAGTTATCAGTAGCTGCCATAATTAGCAGCAGTTGCTAATCATTTGCTTACTCTACAGTAAAAATATCTGTAAGGGAAAACTACACCCTTATATCTTATAAAATGTTATTTGTTTCCATGTCAATAGACAACTCTCTTCATGGTGCTTAGAAATGCATGTGATTGCTTTAGTTTATTTTCACTGTTCATCCTAGTCCCTGTAACTATCCGGGGGAGGGGGGGCTCCATTTTCTGGTTGTTGAACTGGGAACCTTTCCTTGCATATTTAGGTGCTACATAATTAATTATTATTATTTTCAGTCCTGATCCAACTTCCAATGTCAAACTCTCATTTTTTTTTATTAACACGGATCCTACAGTATAATGAATCTGTGAATATTTAAGTTTAACTGTATGTAATTCCTTATATGAGTTCTGACAATTTCAGTTATTGCATAAGCATAGTTTTTGTATTATTACAATCTGCTCTTTTCTGTTTTTTCCTACGTGATGTATTGTTTTTTTACAATAAACAAATAAAAACTGTGAAGGAAAAAAAAGAAATCTCATTGTCCCTGAGAGCACATCTACCTCTATTTGCCTTAGAAATACAGCCCGTTTTTTTCTGTCGGAATGTTTTTTTCCACAGTGGACATGTCCTCCTGTACATTTTTTCCTTTCTTCCCTGAGTTCAGACTGCTGCTACAGATGTACACACAGGGGCAGGATGATTCCTTTGGAATATGCAGTGGGTAGGATCTGGTTCTACTAGACCACCACGAGAGGCTTCTAAGTCGTGCTTGGCCTTCCATCAGGAAGGTTCCTGTGACTAAGTGGAGACCATTCTCCTTGATGGGCTAACCCCACCTGGACCCCCTTTGCTCACCAAGTAAGGGGTTCAAGTGCTCCTGGACCTGTTGTTCACAGGTCAGCCATACTTGATAGTGGGAGTTTCTATCTGCACTTTCCGGTCTACCCTGAACCAGTAGCCTTTACCTCCGACTCTTTCGGTTCCGGAGGTCCCTTTAAGTTACATTAGTACATGTCTTTGACACTATTAATTTTGGTCCTAGACCAAATTGTGAGGCCAGGTTCTTGCCGCTCTCCTAGAGTGGTTGCGGCTTCCTGGCAGACTTTCATTTTTGTGTCCATTGCAGTCGTCTGCAAAGTGGTGAGTTACAACTCGAGCGCTTATCTTATAGGCACTGTGTTCTAGTTGCTCTTTACAAGACAGCTCTTTTTATTAGCAGGACAGTCCTTGGCTGTCTTTTCTGAGTGAACCCTGTCTCCTACCATCCTGCTCTGGGTTGTTGGTTTTAGCTTGGTACTCTCCCACTAGTGTGAATGAGTGATGGAGACTTAGTCCAGGATGATATGGAAATTACGTACTTACCGTAATTATTAATCTTCTTGGACAGTCTCCATCACTCATTCACACGCCCACCCACCATCCCCTGGGTTCACTCGTTTTTTCTTTACTGGTCTTGATGGTCCTATGGTTTAGACTGTGAGGACATTATTCTTTGACCTTTCTTGCAAAAGTCATCTGGGCCCTCTCAGGCCCAGAAACTCAGGATGAGTTATTCTCATCAGTTAAGCTGCACCTCCTCGGTCGAAAAGGTACTGAGGCAGTTGGAGGGTCGACGCCGAGATAGCCTACATAGGCGAGAGCTAATCTCGTGGCGCCGCACATGCGTGGTCCTGTCTCAGCGCCATCCCTTCAGAAAATTTTAGGCTCCCACTTGGTCCTAGCGCCTCTGGCGCTATCCCCACTAGTGTGAATGAGTGATGGAGACTGTCCAAGAAGATCAATAATTACGGTAAGTACGTAGTTTCCATATATGTGTGCTTGATGTGTATGGTTGTGGTATGTATGAAGTGTGAATGAGTTTTGTGTGATTTTTTGTTATTTTATAGTTTTGGCTGAGGCTTGAGCTGTTTAAGGGTTGGGTTGGATAGTCCAGGTTGAAATGTGTTTAGGTACTAGCCCTGCGAGACTCACCAATGCTGCCTGTCTGCTGCTCAACCTCCGCCCCATATCCAACCTCCCTGTTCCTCTGTCTGCAGCTAGACGCTGCAGAGAGGTCGGAATAACAAGGTGGTGGTTGAGTCGTTGCTGGCGGAGGATGAGAGGGTGAGGGGCATTGAGGTTGTAAGGTTCAGGAGACACCATGGGTTTAAGCAGGGCCGTGGGAGATGCGTGACGTGTTTGGTTCCTGTACCCAGGGGTCTCACCAGATCAAGTGGGCAGATAGCTATAGGACCATCTGCCTTCCCTAATCCTCTCCGGGCGGTGCTTTGCAACGCCAGGTCGATGAGGGACAAGACTGCTGTTTTTGCGGACTTGATTTCCTCTGTCGACCTGACTTGCATTACGGAGACTTGGTTGGGTGACGATGCTGGCCCAGTTTTAGCGTCTGCCATCCCCACGGGTACTCCATGGTGCACTGCCTGAGGAAGTATCGCGGGGGCAGTGGTGTGGCCATCATTTTAGAGCCAACCTGGGCTTCACAGTGCATTCAGTTGATAACACCAGGTTCTTTGAGTGTGTCACCATTCATGGGGGTCCAGGAGTAGGCTGCAGGGTTCTCCTCATTTATCACCCACCTGAGCCTGGGGTAGAATTCCTGCAGGAGGTAGCGGACTTCGTCGTCAACCAGGTGTTGGAGTCCCCCAGGTGTTTAATCCTGGGGGACTTCAACGCCTGGGTCAACAATTAATCCTTGTGTTTCGGTTATGACCTCCTCCAGTTAATGTCTTCACTGGGCCTGACACAAGCGGTTGTTTCTGTGACCCACCAGCACAGTCACTCACTCGGTCTGGTGTTCCAGCTGGGTCTTGAGGTTGATAACCTCAGGATTGATCCAGTTTCTTGGTCTGATCACTGCACTGTGGAGTTCACATTTGGGCACCCCCCCCCCAATAGTCCTGTCCCTGTGGAGATGGTTAGCTCTCACCCTTTAAGGGGGCTACACCCAAAAGGACTTTTGGCAGTAGCTGACCTATCTAGGGTCGAGGCGGCTCGTGCGATTGGTTCTGGGGAGGCAGTGGCCACCTATAATAAGGTGGTGTCTGAAGCTCTGGATGCCATAGCACCAGTTCATATATGACCCAGATCTTTTCACTTTAGATCCCCGTGGTTTGATGGGGATCTCAAGGCGATGAAGATCAAGAGTTGGAAGTTGGGAGTATTGCTGGCGGAAGTCCCAGCTAGATTCTGACAAACTGGTCCTGCACACTCACAATCATGAGTACCAGGAGGCAATCTCCTATAAGAAGGCAGAGTTCCTCTCCAGGGAGATTGCGGCAGGAAGAAACAAACCTGCTCAGCTTTTTCGGACTGTGGACAGGCTTCTTCATCCAAGCTGTCTTCAGCCGAAAAAAGCCTTTTCATCCACCTTGTGTGAGGAGTTTGCTCTGTTCTTCTCTGATAGGGTGTCAGCTGTCCAGTCGGGGATTCCATCGGGTAGGTTTCCACCTCACAGTTGCCGGTCTGTTGGGAGCGGAGGAACTCTGCCTGCCTGGGAAGAGTTTAGGCCAGTGGAGGTGTCTGAGGTGACTTGGGTGATCTTAGAGCTGAAGCATACCTCTTATGAACTGGACCCAGCCCCAACATGTTTCTCGATGAGATGCGCCGAGGCTGTTGGCCCAGTCTTCGCTGGGATAGCTAGGTGTTCGATGGCGGTGGGGTGTTCCTGGCTCCTTTGAAAGAGGCGCTGGTGAGACCCCTCCTAAAGAAACCTTCCCTTGACCCAGACATCCTAGCGAATTACCGCTCTATCTCCAACCTGCCTTTTTTGAGCAAGATTGTTGAGAAACTGGTAGCACAGCAGCTCTTCCACATCTGTGAGCCATTTCAGTCGGGTTTTCGGGCTAGACACAGCACAGACACTGCACTAGTCAGAGTGCATAATGACTTACTCAGGGCTAGAAATAGAGGAGACAGGTCAGTTCCTGTGCTTCTCGATCTCTCTTCAGCTTTTGTCACCATGGACCACATTGTGCTTCTCGATAGGCTATGTAAATTTTGTGGACTTGACGGGGGTTGCCATCAGATGGTTTGAGTCCTATCTTTCAGATTGGGTGCAGCAGGTAATGATGGGGAATTTTCCTCCTCTCCAGTGCCTCTGTCTTTTGGAGTTCCACAGGGCTCGATCTTATTGCCAATGCTGTTCACAGTGTATATGCTGCCCCTGGATTAGATCATTCAACAGTACAGCATGGAGTTTCACTGCTATGCGGATGACACCCAATGGGACATCCGGTGCAGTTGATGTGCTTAACATCTGTCTGGCTAAAATCAATAACTGGATGGCTTCCAGCTGGCTGCGACTCAACCTGGACAAGACAGAGGTGCTGGTGGTCAAGCCGGGTTGCGGGCGTGATGGGTTGCTACCTGGAGCAGACACTGGTCTTTTTCTAGGGTCTGTTCCATTGGTTGCTTCCCCGAGGGTGCAAAATCTTGGTGTGATTCTGGACAGCAGACTGACCTTCGAAGATCAGGTATCATCTGTTGTGAAGAGTGTTTTTTACCACTTACAGAACGTCACCAGGATCAAGCCCCTCGTTCCACCCAAAGATCTGCTGACCCTAGTACATGCCTTTGTGACCTCCAGACTCGACAGCTGTAATGCTGTTTACTTCCGGGTCACGAGAGGGACCCTCCGCAGACTACAGCTGGTGCAGAACGCGGCAGCCCGGTTACTGGTGGGACTATCTCGGTTGTGTCTTGTGACCCCAGTCCTGTGTGCTCTGCACTGGCTGCCGGTCAGGTGGAGGGTCCTTTTCGAGGTGGGCTTGCTCACTTATAAGGCCCTATACGGGCTGGGCCCTGGCTGCCTGTCTGAGCTCCTGTCACCTGCGACCTCTACCTGCTCCCTCCACTCTGCTTCGAGGGGCCTCCTGGATGTTCCTAGGGTCCAGCTCAAGACCTCTGGTGACTGAGCTTTTAGTGTCTCTGGGCCGACCCTATGGAACACTCTTCCAGCTGCAGTCCGGGAGGCCCCATCGATTGGTATTTTTAAGCAGAGGCTTAAGTCCCACCTTTTCTGCCAGGCTTTTGGGGATTAAGCCATCTACCCCTTACCCTATCTTCAGGTATCGCATGTTTTATATTTTATATTTATGCTTTTAAGAATGTTGTTTTAAATATGCTGCTACTGCACAAATGTTATGTTTGTATTTTGTATTCTGTTTTTATTGTGTGCGGTGCCCAGAGCCTCCGGGATTGTGCACCTTAGAAATAAATTTGCCTTGCCTTACTAGAAAAGCCTTCTAACGCAGCCAATTATTTCATGAAGTAGAAGCAGTTTCATTGGCCGCATCTCATCACTTAGATCCCTTTACGTGTCCAATAAATCAGGTTCTAGACTATCTACTGTCCTTGTCTGATGCAGGCCTGCAGTATTCTTTTATCAAAGTGCACTTGGCTACCATTTCAGCTTTTCATGTGCTGATTGAGGGTCATATGGTTGTCCAATTGGAGGTGGCCTGTACGTTTTTGAGAGGCATTCTGCATTTGAATCCTCCTATCCATAATCCAGTCCCAGCTCGGGACCTGAATTTTGTGTTGGAAAAGCTTACTTTGGCTCCTTTTGAGCCAGCCGTGACTTGTGTCCTATACTTTCTTTCAAACCCCAGGAAATCTTACTGTATTCTGACTTAAGCAGTATGGACTCACCATAGGACTGCCCCAGAGCCGAAGCGGTTACTAGAACCAATGCAAATGATGGAATGTTAGGCTCGAGCTTGGTTTTCAAACCACTGTCCCTGGTAAACAGTTCTAAACTGTCAGATTCTTTACTCCACTTGCCTCAGTAAAACACCTCCGGAGGGCTCTCCTTCAGTGCTTGAAAACATTTGCTTTTCCCAGTTTTATCTAGTACTGTTTTAGTTTATTTGGTATTTAAAGTACTGTCCTTGGTTTTCAGGTAGAATTAGTTTAGATTTTAGTGCTCGTTGGGTAAGTAGCCCGGTTCTGTTTTAGGTTCTCTTACCGAGAGGAAACCGGCATCTCCCTTATTTTCTTTATATTAATAAAAATGTCATAGCCTGATTTAATTTAAATTGTACCGACTCAGGTATAAGTCGGTTTTTGGCTAACTTGTTACCGGGGTAACTCCTGGTTTCTTATCGATTAGCGTAACGAAAAAAAGAAAAACAAATATTTATATATAGTGAAGCTTATAGAGTAGTTTTTTCTGGGTTATGTCACAGAAAGCCAAGAAGGGACCGGGACCTACAGGTTTCCAGCACTGTACTGAGTGTGGGGAACCTTTTGCCAAGGCTAATCCACATTTAATTTGTGTATTCTCTCTGGTGCTTGAACAACTCAAGACAGACTGTGAGGTCTGCAGAAACTTTCCTCAGTCTACGGTCGAGAGGCGGTTGAAAAGACTGCAGGAAAGGATGGCTGACAAAGCTGCTGACCCAGCCGTTGAAAAATTGGTTCCTCCTCAAAAAGAACCGGAGGAGCTGCCCTCTGAAAGGGGCAATAGCTCTTTCAGCAAAAAGCGTACTGCAGACATGGCTGCTGAACTGGCCGTTGAGGGGGAAAAAGAAGAGAAAAGAAAAACATCAGGAACTGCAACCGAAAAAAGCTGCGGTTCCTACTGCAGAAGAGATCGCTAACACAATCAGAATTATTCAGTCTCTTCAGATCAGAACCCCGGTTATGGTTGGAAGGCAACCGTTATCTACAGCGGTCCAGACTCTTGGTTCAATCCAGGTCTCCAGTTCATTAGACCTCGGTTGTGACCAATTTGGAGAAGAGGATGAGGATTTCGGAGAGCCCACTGAACCAGACATTTCTCCTGATCCTCACCGGCCAGATTCCCCTGACAAGGGAACCGAGGATTTTACCTCTTACTACTCCTTCGTGAAACAAATAGCCCAGACCCTCATCCTCCCCACTCAAGAGTCAACTGAAGATGAGGAAGAGGAATAGAGAGAAATGATGGATGTGCCAGTATCAAAGAGGTTATTGCTGCCAATCCACAAGTCTCTTAAAAACCAGACATTTAAGCTTTTGCAGACACCCACTTCAGTACCTCCTACAGAAAAAAAAGGTGGACAAGAAGTGCTGGGTAGCCAAAAATGGGGCTGAATTCTTTTTTGGGCACCCTAGTCATGAGGGGTAGTGCAGGCTGCAGCTTGTGACAAAGCTGGCATCCCCCTGGCCTGACAACCTCCAGACAAAGACCCTAGGAGGGTGGATTCAGTAGCAAAAAAGGCATACCTGTGGTTGTCCCTTGCCATCAGACAGGCCACATACATGGCCAGGTATCAAAAGAATCTCTGGTCTACTGTCCTAGAGATTTCAAAAGCAGTCCCATCTCCCATGGCAGCTGACCTAGAAGAAGCTGCAAAAAGAGGAATTGAGGGCTGATGAAATGCAATTTAGAATGGCAGTGGGCTCCAATGATACTGCATCCAGGCAGATGGAAGCATCAGTGTCCCTTAGGAGGTTTGCCTGGCTCAGAACTACTAATCTGATGCAGGACACACAAACCAAAGCCATGGACCCCTTGTGACCCTATGTCTCTGGAGAACAAACAGAAGCATATATGAAGAAAATGGATGAATATAAGGCTGCCTGTAAGAGTGCAGCAGCAAAGGAGAGAGCATCTGCACCCCAGGAACACCAGACCAGAGGTGGCAGGGGCAGAGCTCACTACAGGCCTTTTTTCCAACCTCAAGCTTTCCCACAGTATCAGCAGCAAAGGGGATACTTCAGAGGCAGAAGGGGCGGTGGCCATACTAGCCCCAGTACTCAGCCAGCAGCCCAAACAAAGCAGACACTCTGAGGTGCCTGTCCAGGTCACTGCCCCAGTCCCAGTAGGGGGCAGGCTGGCCTACTGCCTCCAGGAGTGGGACGATATCACCACAGACAAGTGGGTCCTGGAGGTAGTGGGCCAGGGTCTTGTCCTCAGCTTCAAGTTCATAGCACAGCTGAGGTCAAGGGTCTTCAAACCCTCTTCCCCATCACAAACAACCTTGCTAGAGGAGGAAGTTTCAAGCCTTCTGTTACAAAGGGCAGTAGAGCCGGTTCCCTCAGACCAGAAGGGAAAGGGCTTATACTCAAGGTACTTCCTCACAATGAAGAAAACGGGAGTGGCAACCAATTCTGGATCTCAGACACCTAAACAAACATTTGTCAAAGCCAAAATTCAAGATGGTGACTCTGACTACTATCCTACCAATCCTAAGGCAGGGAGACTGGCTAGCATCCCTAGACCTAAAGGACGCTTGCTTTTACATCCCTAAAAGGTGGTCACACTACCTCAGGTTCAGACTGCCATCAGGCCATTATCAATTCAGAGCAATGCCCTTCGGACTAACCTGCTCCAAGGGTGTTCAAAAAATGCCTAGCTGTGGTCGTGGCACACCTAAGGAGACATGGGATAACAGTGTTCCCCTATCTGGACGACTGGCTGATAGTAGGTCAGTCATATCAGCAAGCGAAAGAGGCATTGGCACTCACACAGGATACCCTGCATTCACTGGGGTTTCTGGTAAACCTAAAAAAGTCTGTGCTGGAACCAGTTCAGGTACTCAAATTCATAGGAGCAGAGTTGGACACAAGGGAAGGGCATTCAACAACATGAAGTCTTGCTGTATTCTGACAATTGCAGTTAGCCCCAGCCTTTAAACTGCCCCGGAGACAAAGGGTTAACTTTTCTATGCATGGCATAGAATGTTCATCTCGAGCTCGGTTGAAGCCTCTGCCTGTTGTTATTCGAACTGCAACTGTCAGATTCTTTACTCCGCCTCACTGAACAGTCGATCCGGAGATTTGTCCTGCTGCTCAGTTCAAAGTCGGTTGAAGTGTCAGTTTTCGGTTGTTTATTCTCCGAAATTGTTGTTTCCGCATAGTCGGGTCAAGTCTCTGTCTGTGGTACCGTGAGTACTAGATAGGTTTTGTTCTGTTTTCCGTGGGGAACTTGTAAAAGTGTCTATCGGTTTGGCTGAACTGATCATTTTGAGGTAAAATTTGTACTTTATTGTGTGGTTACTGGTCCGTATCGGTTCTAAAAAAAAATGGGGTTTTAGTACAGTTTTTTCCAAGACCCATGACACGATCAGGAACCAATAGGGAAGTCTTGCCTGGCAGTTGTCGAAAAAAGGGTAAGTTTGGTTAGGTTGGCCATGTCTGAGAAACCCAAGAAAAAAACCGGGCCCACTGGGTTTCAACACTGCAGTGTGTGTGGGGAGGTCTTTGCTAAGGCCGATCCCCACACCACCTGTGTTTATTGTCTGGGGTTTGACCATCTCTATTCAGACTGCCAAATTTGCAAAAATTTTCCCAAATCTACCCTGGAAAAGAGATTAGGTAGACTGAGGGAAAGGGAGGCCGAGAAGTCCGCTGACCCGGATGGCCAGCCTGGTTCGGTTCCGACTGAACCAGAAGGAGTGCCCTCTGACCAGGGCGATACTTTTTCGGGCACAAGGAGAGCCGATTCTGAGGAATCGGTGCCGACTAAAAGAAAAGACAAGTCGACCAGTTCGGATCCAGAATCTCATACTCCGACCGCCGATGAAATAGCCAAAGTGATTCGTATTGTGGAATCGCTTCGATCGGTTCCGACTGATCCGGCACCTTTTGGCAGGGGCTCAGTTCGGTCGGTTCCCCCAGTTCCGGATTATACCCTGGAAGAATTTTATGAACCGGAGCTTGAGGAGGAAGGAGAGTTGGAAGATGATTATGGTGATGGTGAAGGTCTGGATGTGCCTATTGACCCGGACATCTCCCCAGACAGACCTTCAGGTGTTTCTCCTCCTAGGCTTTCTGAGTCCCCTTCACACTTCATGTTTTACAGAAAGGTGACTGATACCCTCCAGCTTCCTGTGGAGGAGGCATGGAGGATCAGGAAGAGCCTGACTATGTAGAGATGATGGACATCCCAAAGTCCAGGAGACTGTCTATTCCCCTCCACAGATCTTTTGGGAAACAGACACAAAAAGTTTTTAAGTCTCCCAATTCCATACCTCCTGTGGACAGAAGAATGGACAAGAGGTATACTCTTTCAGGCTCAGATACGAGTTCCTTTATCAGCAATGCAGCCATGTTGGGGTTGTACAGGCTGCTGCCTGTGATAAGGCAAGCATTCCTTGGCATCACACCCCAGACAAGGACTGTGGGAAGATTGATGCCATGGCAAAGAAGCAGTACATGGCATCATCCTTGGGACTTAGGCAGGCTAATTATATGGCCTATGCAGCCAGGTACCAGAAGTCCAGGTGGGACACTGTACTGGCACTAGCTAAGCAGGCTTCCCCCCAGCTTGCCAGGGAGCTGGAGGAGGTGGCTGCGGATGGGATTGAGGCATCGAAAGTTCAGTTTCATGCTGCTGTAGAACCCAGTGATGTATCATCAAGAGTCATGGCTACATCTGTGGCTCTTCGGAGAATGGCTTGGCTCAGATGTACTAGCCTCTCACAGGATACCCAGGCTAAGGCCATGGATTTTCCTGTAGTCGGTAATTCTCTGTTTGGGGAGCAGACAGAGAATTACATGAAGAGGATGGGTGAATACAGGACCACTTACAGGAGTGCGCAGGCCAAAGAAAGGCAAGCAACTCTTCAAAGGCAGCAGTCCAGGGGCAGGCCTTTCCAAAGGCCTTTCTACCAAGCACAGGCCTCTTCTTCCTTTTCACAGAGGGGGTTCTTCAGAGGGAGAGGCAGAAGGGGGATGAGCAGGCCTGCATCCACCCCTCAGCCTAAAGCCCCTGCCAAGCAGACACCCTGATGGGTCTGCCTGGGTCGATTCTCTTATCCCAGTAGGGGGCAGGCTGGCTTACTTTGTCCAGTACTGGATATCTGTTATATCAGACAAGTTGGTCCTGGAAGTAGTAAGCCAGGGACTGGTTCTCAGCTTCCAAAAATTTCCCAAGATGAGAGCCAGATCTTTTCCACCTGCAAATCTCTCAGAAACCCTGGCCCTAGAGGCAGAGGTTTTTTCTCTTCTAGCTCTAAGAGCTATAGAGAGAGAGTGCCTACCCTACACAGGGGCAAATTATTGTACTCCAGGTACTTCTTAACCCCCAAAAAAGACAGGAGAGTGGCGACCCATCCTGGACCTAAGATACCTGAACAAACATCCTTTAAAGCCAAAGTTCAAGATGGTAACTCTGGGAATTATCCTTCCCTCTCTAAGGCCAGGGATTGGCTAGCCTTCCTGGACCTCAAAGATGCCTACTTTCACATTCCCATCAGGTGCTCCCACAGAAGGTACCTCAGGTTCAAGGTGCCCTCAGGCCACTATCAGTTCAGAGCAGTGCCCATTGGCCTAACATCAGCCCCAAGGGTATTCACAAAGTGCCTGGCAGTAGTTGTTGCCTTCCTAAGAAGACAAAAGATTTCCATTTTTCCTTATTTGGACAACTGGCTCATAGTGGGCCATTCCCCAGACCAAGTCAAGTCACACCTGCTAGTGACCCAGCAAGTGCTCACTTCTTTAGGATTTCTTCTCAACCTGCCAAAGTCAGTTCTTGAACCAGTGCAGCTCCTCACCTTCATAGGGGCAGAGCTGGATACGGTAAAATCAAGAGCCTTCTTTCCCCTGGACAGGGCAAGGGCTCTTATAGAGCTGGCCTCTTCATTCAGCCTTCAGGTGTCTCGACCAGCAATGCACTTCCTTCAGCTATTGGGCCACATGGCAGCTTCTATAGCAGTGGTCCAAGGCACAAGATTCCAAATGAGGGACATTCAGTTCCACTTAAGAGCTTTTTGGTCTCAAAGAAAGGATTCCCTTACCAATCTAATTCCAGTGACTCGAACTCTGATCCAAGCCCTGCAGTGGTGGCAGGATCAGGACAATTTGAAGCAAGGGATTCCATTTACCACTCAGTCTCATTATGTGGTCCCCACCACAGATGCTTCCCTGCTGGGCTGGGGAGCTCATTTGGGGGAACTTACCAACCAGGGACTGTGATCACCTCAGGAATCTCTTCTACACATCAGTCTCTTGGAACTCAGGGCAGTGTTTCGGGCACTGCAAGCTTTTTCCAAATCGGTACAGAACAAGGTGGTTCAGGTCAGAACAGACAACACCACCACCACCATGTGGTACATCAACAAGCAAGGAGGCACTCGGTCTATGGCCTTGTGCACAGAAGCAATGAAGTTGTGGTCCCTGGCTTATTCCCTGCAAACCTCTCTGATAGCAGTTCACCTTCCAGGAGAGGACAATGTTCTCGCAGATGCACTGAGCAGAATATCCCAGGGCTATCACGAATAGGCCCTAGATCTTCTGGTGTTGAAGGTGATTTTCTCAAGATGGGGCACTCCAGAGATAGATCTTTTTGCAGCCCCAGACAATCACCAACTTCCTCTTTTCTGTTGCAGACCCCCAGTCTTGGGCTCAGTTCCCCTGGATGCTCTGATTCTGAACTGGGAAGGAACATTTCTGTATGCTTCCTCCCCTTCCCTCTCCTGTTCAAAGTGCTAGTCAAGATAAGGTCACAACCATGCAAAGTGATTCTGTTGCTGTCCCTAGCAGTCCATCTTCCACTGCCCCTTCCCAGGAATTACAACCTGTTAACATCTTCTCAGGGGAGGATTTGGTACCCCAATCTTCAGTCTCTCAATCTCAAGGCTTGGCTCTTGAAGAGTTAGAGTTTGCTTATCTGCATCTTTCCCAGGGGGTTCTGGATATCCTTAAGGCTTCTCGAAAGCCTTCCACCAGAAAGACTTAACAACTCCAAATGGAAAAGATTCAGCATTTGGTGTTCTAAGAAGAATATTTCTCCAGTCTCTGCTAAATTGTCTACAGTTCTGTATTATATGGTCCATCTCAATGGCTTAGGTCTCAGACCAGCTACTCTCAAGGTACACTTGGCAGCTGTTTTTGCTTTCCTGTCAGTAGGCAAGTCTTCCTCTCTGTCATCCCATCCTGTACTCTGTAAGTTTTTCAAGGGATTGCTTCACACCAATCCCCCCTTTAGGGATCCTGCTCCTGCTTAGGATCTTAATGTTTGCATTGCTCAACTTGTGCAACTCCGCTTTGAGCCTTTGTCCTCAGCAGAGCTTAAGTACTTGACTTGGAAAACTGTGTTTTTGGCAGCCATTACTTCTGCTAGATGTATCAGGGAATTGCAAGCCCTGTCAGTGGAATCTGATTTGATCTCTTTTCACAGAGATAAAGTGGTCCTTAGAACTAACAGAAAGTTCTTACCTAAAGTGGTTTCAGATTTCCACCTCAATCAGTCTGTATTTCTCCCTATTTTCTTCACTGATCATTCTTCCTCGGGAGAGAGGAGGCTACACAGTTTGGATGTTAAAAGAGCCCTTAGCTACTACATAGAGCGTACCAAGGGTCACAGGTTTGACTGCCTCCAGTTGTTCCTCAGTTATGGAGAAGTTGGGAAGGGCAAACCTGCCACTAAGAGATCTATTGCCAGCTGGATTGTTTCTTGTATACAATTCTGCTATGAAAAACTGGGTAAAATTCCACCCTCAGGCCTGAGGGCTCGTTCCACAAGAGGTACAGCTGCTTCCCTGGCTGCTGCCAGGGTATCCCTCCTCCTAGAAATTTGTCAAGCAGCCACCTGGAGAGAGCAGTCCATACTTTTACAGGCATTACTCTCTGGATATCCAGGCTAGGAGTGATGCTCGGTTTCAGCACAGCAGTACTCCAGAGCCTATTTCCAAGTAGGTTCTGTCCCTCCTCCATGGAGGTACTGCTTGGTAGTCTGTAGATTGTCAGAATACAGCAAGACTTCATGTTGTTTGAAGAAAAAATTATTCACCTTAGTAATTATGTTTTTCTAGTGGAGTCTTGCTGTATTCTGACCCCCACCCCGCCTCCCCTCTCAGAACCTAGATTTTTGGGAGGGGGGGGGCAGGCACAGTGTTGGCACCCTAGAGGTGCCACCTTTTTACACCCTCTTTTTTCTTTGGGTGGAATGTTATTTCATTTGATTGGTGTTTGTTTTTGGGTTTCCTGACTTGAGTCTTCCTTTGAGGACCCAAAACATTATTTTTCTGCCAGTTGGGTAGTTAAAAATGTTAGTTTCTACACAGAACACCTAGTGAGTTTTGCTCGTAAAGATCTGACGGTTGCAGTTCGAATAACAACAGGCAGAGGCTTCAACCGAGCTCGAGATGAACATTCTATGCCATGCATAGAAAAGTTAACCCTTTGTCTCCGGGGCAGTTTAAAGGCTGGGGCTAACTGCAATTGTCAGAATACAGCAAGACTCCACTAGAAGAAACATAATTACTAAGGTGAGTAATTTTTTCTTCCTTCCTCAAAACAGAGTGAACAACCTGATACAGGTAAATTTGAACAAAAAAACTAGGAAATGTGCTCTGTATATCTCAGGGCTGCTCGACCAAAAAGAGCTTCGGCTCAACTGCTCTCTCTCAGACAGTGCTAGAGCAGAAATATTGGTGAGCAAATAATATGGGTGGTTTGGTTGTAGTAAAACCTCAAAGGCACTTTAAATATGCAAAAAAGTAAAGGGCCCCCTAAGGAAGCCGTACTGGCGTAGCACAGGGGTTTTCAGAGGCTGGTGCACTGGACTGGGTTAGGTTGTTGTTTCATATGGTTGTAGACAATGCATATTTTTTTCATGAAGCATTGTTGTTGAAAGTTGTAAATATTGCAGTAGCAAGCATGACACTTTATTGCAATTGTTATGTGAGTGGAAAATAAATATTTCCTTTTTTACATATTTATAAAGTGCCTTTGAGTTTTTACTACAACCAAACCACCCATATTATTTGCTCACCAATATTTCTGGTCTAGCATTGTCTGATATAGGTAGCCAACTCCTTCAAACTACACGTTCCAAGGCCAGCAAGGCATTTTCTGCAGCTGTTAAGCCACATGGTAGTGTCCACAGCAACAGTGTCAGGAGCCAGGTTCCAAATGACAGACGTTCAGTTCCACTTGAGAGTTCACTGGCTTCAAAAAAGGGATTATCTGTCAAAGCTAGTGCCCGTCACAGTAACATTTCTCCAAGCTTTACAGTGGTGGCAAGACAAGGCCAACCTCAGGCAAGGGGTGCCATTCTTACAGCAAGCCCCCTCACTGGTACTGACCACAGATGCATCCATCCTGGGTTGGTGGCATATCTGGGGGATCACACAGCACATGGCACATGGACAAAACAGGAATCACTCCTACCCATGAACTTGTTGGAGCTCAGAGCAGTACTCCTGGGTATCCAATCATTTACCAATCTAGTAAATGGCAAGGTGGTTCAGGTCAGAACAGACGATACAACCACCATGAGTTACATAAACAAACAAGGGGACATAAGGTCAACTCCACTGTGCATGGAGGCAATGAAAATCTGGACCTTGGCATACTCCCTGTAGGTTTCCCTCTCTGCTTTCCATCTCCCAGGAAAGGACAATGTTCTGGCACTCAGCAGAATCAGCCAGAACCACCACGAGTGGTCACTGAACAAGCAGGTCCTGGAGGCCGTCTTCAGGAGATGGGGCACTCCACAAGTGGACTTGTTTGTAGCTCCAGGCAATCATCAGCAACCACAGTTCTGCTACAGACCCCCTATCAAGGGCACAATCCCTCTGGACGCACTTCTGCTGGATTGGACAGGGAGGTTTCTGTATGCATTCCCTTCCCCTTGCTGCTAAGGGTGCTGAACAAACTCAGAGCCCAGACAGCAGCAGTGATTCTCATTGCCCCAGACTGGGCCAGACAGCCCTGGTACTTCATGATTCTATCAACCAAACCAATCAGCCTTCCCAGGAGGCACAGCCTACTGTCATCCTTTTAGGGCAGGATTGTGTATCCCAACCTGCAATCCTTCAGGCTCAAAGCCTGGTGCTTGAGGACTTAGAATATGCAGATCTGCATTTGTCAGAAGGGGTTATGGAAATACTTCAGATATCCAGAAAGCCATCAACTAGGAAAACCTATTCTTCCAAATGAAAGCGATTTTCCATCTGGTGTCAATGCAGGGATGTGGACCACAACCAGGTCAGTTTTCCAGTAGTTCTGGATTACCTAACCCATCTCCATTCTACGGGCTTAAGGGCCTCTACTCTGAGAGTGCACCTGACAGCTGTCTCAGCTTATTTATCTGCTGGTAGGAGGTTTTTCCCCTAGCTTCATACCGAGGCCCAGATATTCAAACTGCACCCAAAAAGTGCGCAATAGCAGGAGCAAGCGCAAGTCCATTGCGCCCATGCGCAAGAGGCGCGATATTCAAAAAGTGAGCCGGCCAAACTGCGCCTACAGCCGACGACTGAATATCGCACCACCTGCGCCATAGCGCAACTAGGGAAGGGAAGCTGAGCAGATCAGGTGCGCCATAGCGCAACAAGGGATGTGCAGCTGAGCAGTCCAGAGGCGCCATAGTGCAACCAGGGATGCCCCCCCAGCAGCAGGGCAATGCAGCTGCACAACCAGGGAGGTAGGGGCCCACCACCCATGCCACAGATGGGCACAGGAACACACAGCAGAACAGACTTCGTCCCCCCACACCCCATGCACTGCACAACTGGGGGAGGGCTGGAATAACCGACGGCCCATGGAGACAAGCAGACAACCCACAGCTGGGCCATGGTGCCCCAACACAGCCCCCGGAAAGCTGTGACTGGCACACAAGGAGGGCTGACCACCCGTGCCACACCATCCCCCCCAATGCAGAGCACATCCTGCACCGTGACCCCTAGACACCCTGCCCAGGAGCAGCGACCACCACTGCAGGAAACCCCATGCATGCCACCACCCCCACTATGACACTGCAACCCTATGCACCACAGAACCATGCAAGGCAGCCCCACACAATGATGCTGGAAGGGTTCTGGAGAGCTGTTAGTATAAGAGAATCTTAGTGCAGTCAGTCCAGCGTGGAAGCAGGGTGGCAGGATGGTGGCACCTGGATGCCAGTTAACCAGGGGACGATGTTGAGGTAACCCAGTGGTGGAGGTGGTGTGGTAAGGAGGAGGGGCTGCCCTATTGACTGTAAAACTGAGGTTTGGCTGTGGCACAGGGTAGGAT
Source organism: Neoceratodus forsteri (assembly GCA_016271365.2). Taxonomy (NCBI): domain Eukaryota; kingdom Metazoa; phylum Chordata; order Ceratodontiformes; family Ceratodontidae; genus Neoceratodus; species Neoceratodus forsteri. Next base: position 27,491,342 of record JADMNL010000026.1, on the reverse strand, counting down.
GTATGAGGGAGGGATGTTAGGGGTGTGAGCATGCACAGCATGGTAAGATAAAGTTCTAGGGACATGGATATGTTGTTCATCCACACTTTCTGGCAGGTATCCTTGCCGCTTTAATTCTTGCCGGAAGGTCTTCAAGCTGGCTCCTCCCACCCACCCGGGTGGTAGAACTCTCGGCTCCGCCCCATGATGCCAGATCTTCCTTACCGCTTGGAAGCTCAGGTTCCCTCCTTAGCGCTCTGCGTTTTAGACTGGATCCTAACTCTCCGGTTCGTCCGAAACTGGTTTTGAAGTTTTCTAAACTTCGGTCTTCATCTTCCCTCGCGGCTGCGATGGACAAATCTATTCCCGGCTTTCGGAGGTGCCCTTGTGGGCAGAAAATGTCCAGGACGGATCCGCACTCCATGTGCGTCTACTGCCTAGGCCTAGATCATGACCCGCAGGCCTTCGAGTTGTGCGCTCTTTCTCGGCCAACGTTCTGGACGATCGCGCTGCCTGATTGAAGCTCGGGCGCCCCGAGAAACGTTTCCCGCTGGTAAAATCTAAAGAGGCTCGTTGGGCGGTGTCTGCGGCGGCTGGCTTGGCTGAGCAGCTTGAGCAGATGATCGCCCTCGAAGAGGAGGCGGCCCAGGCCGCATCTTCTCCTCCTCGCCGCGGCATTTATCCTGGCCTCACTGGAGTTCGTCAGATACGGCTTAGTTCAAGGAGCTTTGTCAGTCCTTTTCCATGAAAGGAGAGGGACCTTCGGGACATTCTTCTCGGCCCAAGAAAAAGGAGTCGAAAGGTAAGTCCCACCGTCGGCATTCGTGGGAGCGGGAGAGTGCCCCTTCCCCGGGCGACCGACCATCGACTTCGGTCGAGGTTGCGGCTGAGGCCGCTGGCTTCACAGTGCCCCCGTCAGGCCAGCCTGCTGAGACTCCCGTCGACGAAGTCGAGATTTTTCTCGATCCGTTAGACGGGCTGTCGACTGGAAAAGCCGACAACCCTCCTTCACCAGTTCCCCTGGTGGATACCGAGGATCTGCCCGAGCTGAGGGAAGAGCGGGTGTCCCCCGCCCCTTCCCAGACCCACCCTCGGTCCCCCCGAAGGTCTCGGTCTCGGACCTCTTCTCGGTCCAGCCGTTCTTGCCGACATCGGCGGTCTTGGTCTCGTTAACGAAGTAAGCGGTGACGCCGTTCTTCCTTGTCCTCCTCCTTGGGTGAGGAGAGGCTGCGGCGCAAGTCGCGCCGGCGCTACGAGGACCTTATGTGGCAAGCAGTTGCTGTTGTCCGGCCTAAGCCGACCTCGCCATCAAGTGGTTGTCGCCTGAACGACCGGGCAACCACTGCTCCAGTCGAGCGTCCGCCCAGGGCCGGTTGTTGTGGCCTAAACCAGCTGCTCCACCGATTGTAGGGAACCTCCGCCTCCACAACCGAAGTCGGGGGCACCGACCAAGAATTCTCGGTCGGGTCACGGCCTGCCCCACAGGTTGTCAGTCACCCTCACTCCCGACCGTCCTTGGCAGGTGGAGGGTGGCTCAGGGCCGAGGCAGCTCTTCGCAGACTCTTCAGAATCCAACGACGATTCCTCCCTGTTCTCCAGGCAGTTCGGTCTGGAGTCCTCCGGGGGCCAGTCAGTGGACGATAGCCTATCGTCCTTCTTGGGCCTGCTTTGACTCATCTCGGAGTCCACCGGGATGCAGCTCGAGCCCGTGTCCAAACGGGCCAAGTATCCCCTGACGGAGATTCTGGACTGAGGGGATTCTCCCACGGAGGCCTTTCTGGTGGCTGAGGCCATTGTCGGCCCAGCCTTGAGCTTGGCAGCGGCCTGCTTCCTGTCCTGCACCCGCCAGGATGGCCAGGAAGTATGCGGTCCGTATCAGCTCTTTGCCCGGTTTCGAACACCTCTGCCGAGGGGTTAGTTACCAACAGCTTTCCGCGGCTCGCTAGCGCCAGGATGTGGTAAGCCCCCGACAAAGAGTCCAAAAGCTGGACTTTGCCGGCGCTAGTGTACGCTGCGGCCTCCCTCGGCCTCCGACAGGCCAGCTCGGCCATGCTAATGGCACACTTCTCCCATGCCCTCATGGGCTCCCTGGATGAGGTTGTTCCTCATCTCCCGCCTGACCTGCAGACCACGGTCCGCCAGGTGTGGGACCAGGGTAGGGCGGTGGCGTGGCGAATCTGCAGTTCCAGACTGCGCTGGACATAGGTGATTCCTGTGCCAGGTCAGTAGCGGCCGCGGTGGCCATGTGACGCAGGGCGTGGCTGAGGATATCCACCTTCACGGCAGATACCCAGCACAAGTTGGTGGACGTCCCCTTCTTGGGGACTGAGCTCTTTGGCCCTGGAGTGGAGGGACACCTCTAGCGGATCGAGAAGTCCAGTGCCACCCTGGACTCGGTCACCTCCGCCCAGATGGACAAAGGCCGCCGTCAGCAGCAGAAGTCCTTTCGTCCTTCGGTCCCTGCTTCTCGACCGGCCCAGCAGCACCAGCAACAGGGCCAGCAGGCTTGCGCTTGACGTCCCAAACCGAAGCCGACAGCTTCCTCCAACAGGAAGCAAGGAGGTAAAGGCCCAGGAGGTCCCTCGGCCGGTTCTTCCTCCAAGCCTGCCCAGTGACGGGTTGAGGGGTGCCGCCCCCAGCCTCGTCACTCACCCCTGGGTTCCCTGTGGGGACGGCCCGCCACTCTTTTCCGCCTGGTCCGCTATCACCACGGACCGCTGGGTGTTGGAGGTGGTAGGAAAAGGCCTGCCTCTGGAGTTCGAGCAGGCCCCACCTTTCGAGCCGTCGCCTCGGGGCTACAGGGTCTGCAGCCTCGCTGTCGGCCCGCCGAGCCGACATTGCCTCTGCCTCTAAAAAGAGGTAATCAGGAAGGTGGCGGATCCTCCTCCAGACCCGGGTTTGTGTCCAGGTACTTCCTGGTCCCAAAGCGGACGTGGGGCTGGCGCCCATTCTCGACCTGCACGACCTGAACAAGTTCCTAAGGTCTCGAACCTTCAGGATGGTCACTCTGGCTCAGATAATCCCATCCTTGGAACGAGGCATGTGGTTCTGCTCCCTGGACCTCCAGGACGCGTTCTTTCACGTCCCAATCCGTCCATCCCACCAGAGATTCCTCCGCTTCAAAGCGGAGGGATCCCTTTACGAGTTCCGGGCCATGCCCTTCGGCCTCTCGTAGCTCCCAGGGTCTTCACCAAATGCATGGCAGTGGTGACAGCATTCCTGCGGCGCCGAGGGGTCCGGGTTTACCCTTACCTGGACGATTGGCTGATAGCAGCCCCCTCCAGACAGGAGGTGGAGCGGTCCAGAGATCTGTCCCTCCAGGTTTGCTCTCAGGTTGGCCTCCTCATCAGTGAGGCCAAGTCGGAACTCGTGCCAAAGCAGATGATACTGTTCATCGGGCCAGAGCTCGACTCTCTGCGAGCCAGAGCACGGCTCCCGGCGGACAGGGCCGAGGTTCTTTCCTCCTTTGCCCAGTCATTTCTGGTTGGGCAATTGCGCCCTGCCTGGGACTTCCTGCGCCTCCTGGGCCTCATGGCGGCCTGCACCAGCGTGGTCCGTTGGGCCCGTTGGTACATGCGTCCCCTTCAATGGGGATTAGCCAGCCAATGGTCACGCGCTGCGATCCGTTGGACCAGCCGTGACAGTGACCTGGAGAGATGGAACGTTCTCCAATGGTGGATCGTTCCAGCACATCTGCAGGAGGGCATCCCGCTTTGTCCGCCCGAGCCGGTCTCTCTCTCGACCGATGCATCTCTGATGGGTTGGGTGCCCATCTGGGGAACACTGAGCGCCACGGCCTCTGGTCTCTCGAGTCTCGATGCCACATCAACCTGCTGGAGCTCCGAGCGGTCCGCTTAGCTCTCGCCGCCTTGGCCTGCTTTCACGTGGGTCAAGTGGTTCAGGTCCAGACTGGACAACACCACGACCATGTACTATCTGAACCGCCAGGGCGGGACGCGCTCCATGCTGTTATGCAAGGAAGCTCTCCGCATTTGGTCCCTTGTGCACAGCCTGGAGGCGGATCTCCTAGCCATTCACGTGGCAGGAGCCTCCAACACCCTGGCCGATGCCCTAAGCCGGATAGGGGCTGCGTCTCACGAGTGGTCTCTCCTGCCGGAGGTAGTACAAGATCTGTTCTCCCACTGGGGCACGCCTCAGGTGGACCTGCTTGCCTCCAGGGAGAATGCGAAGCTGAGTCTGTTCCATGCCCGCCCCCCTCAGCAGGGCTCGCTGCAGGGGATGCCTTCTGGGCCGGGACCCCGGGCCTCTTCTCGCCTTTCCCCCATTTCCTTGATCCACAAGGTGCTTCTCTGGCAAGGGGACAAGGTGCAGGTGATTCTGGTAGCCCCAGACTGGCCCGCCAGTTCTGGTATCCAGATCTCCTCAGCCTCAGCTCCAGGATCCGAGGCGGCTTCCAGCCCGCCCGGACCTGATCTCAGTCAAGTCAGGGGAAGGTATTCCATCCGGACCTTCAATCCCTGCACCTGACGGCCTGGTTCCTGAGCGGCTAGAGTTCCAGGCTTTGGGTCTTTCCGACGAGGTCCTCAACGTTGTTGAGGCATCCCGTAAGGAGTCGACCAGGAAATGTTATGCCTTCAAATGGAAGAGATTTTCCATTTGGTGTCAGGGGAAGGGCTTGGACCGTTCTGACTGCCCCATGGCAAGCATTCTGTACTACCTGTGGTCCCTTTCTCAGCAAGGGCTTCGGTCGCGACCCTTAAGGGTGCACCTGGCAGCCATCTCTGCTATGGTGGCGGGCTTGCAGGCAGTGGTGGCTGAGAGAGGTATTCGGGGCGCTTTTCAAAGGCCTTGATCACATTTCCTCCGGTAGAACCTCCACTTCGGTGGATCTACTGCTGGTATTGGCCAAGCTTATGGGCAGGCCATTCGAACCAATGCACAGGTGCGATATTTCACACCTGTCGTGGAAGACCGCCTTCTTGGTGGCTATCACGTCGGCCAGAAGGATGGGAGAGCTCCAGGCGCTTTCCATTCAGTCTCCCTACCTGGTCTTCCACAGGGACAAGGTTGTCCTGCGCCTCCACCCGAAATTCCTTCCGAAGGTGGTGTCGGAGTTTCACCTTAACCAGGTGTTGACTCTGCCGGTGTTCTACCCCAGTCACACCTCTGAGGCCGAGTATAGGCTTCACACTTTGGAACCTAGACGAGCGCTCGCTTATTATAAGGAGCGGATGGCTGAAGTTCGGGGAGAGGTTCGCCAGCTGTTTGTCACCTACGCTGAAGCCGCACCTGGCAGACCTGCAGCAAAGCAGACGATAGGCATGTGGATCACCTCCTGCATAGAGCTCTGCTACAGGTTGGCAGGCATGGAGCCTCCCAGAGGGATGAGAGCTCATTCTACCCGCCATACCGCTGCATCGGTAGCTGCTTCCAGGGATGTTCCTATCCAGGATATCTGCAGGGCTGCTACCTGGAAGTCGGCACATACCTTTATTACCCACTACCACATCGACCTTGAGTCACGCAGGGATGCTGGTTTTGGGGCCTCGGTTCTCCAGTCTTTCTTTCCCAAGTAAGTATCGGGGGTGTGCGCCTTGCCTCCCTCCTCCCGGAGAACTGCTAGGAGTCTGCCAGAAAGTGTGGAGGAACAACATATCCATGTCCCTAGCAATACAGGTTACTCACCTGTAACAGGAGTTCTAGGAATGGTATATGTTGTTCAGCCACACGACCTACCCGACCTCCCCGGCTTCGACACACAACCTGAGCTTCCAGCGGGCCAGATCTGGCGTCATGGGGCCGAGCCAAGAGTTTTACCACCCAGGTGGGTGGGAGGAGCCAGCTTGAAGACCTTCCGGCAAGAATTAAAGCGGCAAGGATACCTGCCAGAAAGTGTGGATGAACAACATATACCATTCCTAGAACTCCTGTTACAGGTGAGTAACCTGTATTAGTAGCATAATGATCTTGCTGTATTTGGGCAGATGGAATCACTAGTGCAGCCACTAGTGGTGAAAGCAGATAATCTGCTAAAGGGAAGTGGACTGATAGTGTTTTTTTATGTATCATGTGATATCAGCAGCTTATATAAGACTGTGCTTACCTGGGGGGGGGGGGGCAGACGGCGTGCAGCACCGGGGTACCAAGTAGTGCAGATGGAAAGAGCTGGCGTGCTGCCACAGCAGCGTAGTCTGGTGTCCCTGATTTAATTCCGAGGAGCAGCGGGGGTCCGATTTGGGGGAGGGCAGCACCAGTGAGGCCCTCACAACCTCCTAGGATGGTGGGCAAAGAGGAAAAGCAAGGATTATAAACAGATATGGAGGAGAGGGGGCTCACAATTACAGTGCAGACTTTCCCAATTGGAATTTCCGGGCTTAAATTTGAATTAAACAATAGGCTCTGCAGTTTATGTTGGTCTGGAATTGTCACGTACTTAGTACAGGATGGCTGACAATAATTTAAACTGTGGCACTCAGAGTAGGTTTCCCTAAACTGGATTTGAGACCTTTTAAATAAAAATTTCTATTTTTAAAATCTTTCTTTCCTTACACGCAGACCGGGTGAACTGTGCAGCATGAAGTTAATTAAGTCAGCAACTAGGTTTACCTATGCTGTACTGAGACCTTTACTATAAGATATTTGTTTGATATTTAAATTAGCTGCTTTTGCCCACAGACTGATTGAACTGTGCAGCATACAATTAATTAAGTTAAGGTACTCGGCAGTGGTGTAATCAGTAAGACTAGGCTTTTAGATCTAGGGCATGTAGACAGTTTCAGACCCACACAGGAAATTTAAAACTCCATGCATAACATGTTAAAACACAGGGAAACTGCAGTTTGAATTAAAGCACCCTGCAGATAGAAGTAAAACACGCAGGATTCGGTTGAAAATACATAGCAAATAAACTATCAGCATAGCACTGCCGAGTGAAATTATCCAGGGCATTTAAAATGGTGCCAAGATTTAGAAGTCCACTGTTCAGTAGTACAGATGGAAAGAGCTGGCGTTCCACCGCAGCAGCGTGGTCTGGCGTACTTGATTTAATTCCGAGGAGCAGCGGGGGTCCAGCTTGGAGGAGGGCAGGATCAGCGAGGCCCTCACGACCTCCTAGGACTGAGTTAATTCCGAGGAGCAGTGGGGGTCTGGCTTGGGGGAGGGCAGGACCAGCGAGGCCCTCATGACCTTCTAGGACTGATTTAATTCAGAGGAGCAGCAGTGGTCTGGCTTGGGGGAGGGCAGGACTAGCTAGGCCCTCACGACCTCCTAGGACTGATTTAATTACGAGGAGCAGCGGGGATCCAGCTTGGGGGAGGGCAGGACCAGCGAGGTCCTCACGACCTCCTAGTACTAAAGGAGCTAAGGGTGGAACTAGCAGAGCTATTATCAGAACTGTTTAGTGAATCTCTGAGCACAGGAGAAGTCCCAGAAGACTGGAGAAGGGCTCATGTGATCCAGCTCCACAAGAGTGGTAGCAGGGAGGAGGCAGGGAACTACAGACCAGTCAGTCTTACCTCAGTAGTGGGCAAGATTATGAAGACACTCCTTAAGGAAAGGATATTGCAACACCTGTAATCATTAGGAGCACAGGATCCAAGACAGCATGGGTTTACAACAAGAAGGTCCTGTCAAACTAATCTCATAGATTTCTTTGACTGGGTAACCAGAGTGGTGGACCAAGGGGAAGCAGTTGATGTCGCCTACCTTGACTTCAGCAAAGCTTTCGATACTGTTCCACATAGAAGATTGATTAATAAGCTGGGTAGGCTCGTGGTGGGTCAGACAGTCAACTGGGTGGCAAATTGGTTGACGGGCAGAAAACAGAGAGTGGTGGTAAACGGTATACAGTCAGAAGAGATGCAAGTCACAAGTGGGGTACCTCAGGGATCAGTCCTGGGGCCAGTCCTCTTCAGTATCTTCATCAGTGACATTCCAGATGGACTGGAGGGTAAGGTTTGTCTGTTTGCAGATGAAACCAAGATCTGCAACAGAATAGATGTTCTAGGGACATGGATATGTTGTTCATCCACACTCATTGGCAGTATCCTTGCCGCTTTAAATCTTGCCGGAAGGTCTTCAAGCTTGCTCCTCCCACCCACCCGGGTGGTATAACTCTCGGCTCCGGCCCATGACGCCAGATCTTCCTTACCGCTTGGAAGCTCAGGTTCCCTCCTTAACGCTCTGCGTTTGTGACTGGTTCCTATTTCTCCGCTTATGGATTTAAAAATAATATTTTGCAAAAGACTTCAGTCTTCGATCCCCGGCCGCGATGGATAAATCGACTCCTGATTTCGGAGATGCCCATGCGGGCAGAAGATGTCTCGGACGGATCCACACTCCACGTGTGTCTACTGTTTAGGCCTTGAGCACGACCCGCAGGCTTGCGACTGTGCTCCATCTTTCTCGGCCTCGTCCTCGAGACCCGTGCTGCCCGATTGCAACTGGGCCGTCGAGAAGCGTTTCCCTCCGGTGAAGTCCAAGGAGGCCCGGTTGGCGGTGTCCGCGGCGGCGGGCTCGGCGGATCAGCTCGAGCGGATGGTCGCCCTCGAAGAGGAGGCGGCGCTGGCCGTATCTTCCTCGGCCGCGGCATTTATCCCGCTCTCTCTGGGTTCTTCCTACACGGCTTCCTTTAAGGAGCTTTGTCTGTCCCTCTCCACTAAAGGAGAAGGGCCTGCGTCTGCTGGACCTTTTTCTCGGTCCAAAAAGAGGGACAAGGGTAAGTCCCTCCGTCGACGCTCTTGGGAGCGGGAAAGGTCCTTCCTCTCGGCTGCCGACCTGGCCGGGCTTCGGGTCGACCAGGTCAAGCCAGCCACTGGCCTCACGGTGTCCCCGCCAGGTCAGTTGACCGAGACTCCACTGATGAAGTCGAGATTTTCTCGACCCATTGGACGGGCTGTCGCCTTTAGCAGCCGAGATTCCCTCTCCCGTTCCCCGGGAGGAGTTGAGGATCCCGTGGGTCCGCCTGTGCCTCGGTTCCGGAGCCCTCGGATGGACCTTCCGAGCCTGAAGGAGTGTCGGTTCGGCCGACACCTCCTGCACCGACGGAAATTCCGGGACTCTCGCCTCGGTCTCGACCTCTTCGGCGTCCAGCCGCTCCCACCGCTTCATAGGGCGGTCTCGTCTGCATCATGTAAGCGGCGTACTGCTGGCTCCTCATCCTCGCCCTCCTGATGAGGGAGGTCATGCAATTACGCCGACGGCACGAGGACCTTATGTTGCAACAGTCCTCCTGGCCGAATAAGCCGACCTTCTCTCGCCATTAAGTGGTTGTCACCGAACGGCCGTACAACTCCCCGACTTGCCCGAGAGTCTCTATACCCAGGCCGTTGTTCTGGCCAAAACCAGCTGCTCCACTGCGGTGGAACCTCCGCTCCACAGCCACCACATTGGGGGTCTCGACCAAGGATTCTCGGTCGGCCAAGGGTTTACCCCATCGGCTGTCAGTTACCCTCACTCCCGACCGACCTCGGCAGGTGAAGGGTGGCTCAGGCCAGAGGCAGCTTTCAGACCCTTCCGAGTCCGAGATGATTCCTCCTTCTTCTCCAAGCGACTGGACTTGAGTCTTCAGGAGGTCAGCCAATGGACTATAGCCCGTCGTCTCTTCCTAGACTGCTTCGCTCATCTCGAGTTCTACCGGGATGGAGCTCAACCTGCTTCCAAACGGGGCAGGTATCCCCTCACGGAGATCTCTGGACCGAGGGATTCTCGACGGAGGCTTTCCGGTGGCCGAGGCCATAGTGGGTCCAGCACTGGAACTTTGGCAGCTTCTGCTTCCTGCCCTCGCGCCTCTTCGCCAGGATGGCCAGAGAAGTATGCGTGTCTACCGGTTCCTTGTCCGGTTTTTTGAACACCCCTCTGCTGGAGGGGTTGCCATCACAGCGTCTTGCAGGGCCGGCAACGCCAGGGATGTGGACAAACCTCCTGACAAGGAGTCCAAGAACTTGACTATGTCGGGCTAAAAGTTCTACGCTCAGGCCCTCTCTCGCCTTCGTCAGGCCAGTTCGGCCGCCCTCATGGCACATTTTCTCATGCCCTGTTGGGCTCCCTGATGAGGTCATCCTCATCTTCCGCCCGATCTGCAGACTACGGTTAAGCAGGTGCGGACCAGGGCAGTGGCCAAACAGCAGCTCCAGACTGCTTTGGATGTAGGGGACTCATGTGCCAGATCGGTGGCGGCCGCAGTGGCTAGTCGGCCGGCGGGCTTGGCTGAGGATATCCACCTTTACTCGGATACCCAGCACAAGTTGGCGGATGTCCCTTTGGGACTGACCCTTCGGCCCTGGGGTGGAAGGTCACCTGCAGAGGATCGAGAAGTCCAATGCCACCTTGGACTCGGTCTCTTCCGCCAGAAGGGACAAAGGCCGCAAACCACAGCCTAAGCCCTTTTCGTCCTTCTGTGCCCCCGTGCGCTTGCCCAGCAACGTCAGGGCCAGCAGGCTCGGCCTTGCATCCCAAACCCAAGCCGGCTTCTCTAACAGAGTAAGAGGAGGGCCCAGGAGGTCCCTCGGCCGGTCCCTCCTCCAAGCCTGCCCAGTGACGGGCTGAGGGTGTCGCCTCATCCCGCCACCTTACCCTGGGTCCCCCTGGGGGACGGCTCCGCACTCTCCGCCTGGTCCGCTGTTACACGGACAGGTGGGTCTTGGAGGTGGTGGGAAGAGGCCTGCCTCTGGAATTCGAGGAGGCACCACCCTTCAGAGCCGCCGCCGGGGCTTCTGGATCCCAGCTTTCACTGGCGGCTCCGTCGAGCCGACATCACTCTCCTCCTCCAGAAGGAGGTGGTAAGAGAGGTAGGACCCTCCTTCAGACCCAGGGTTTGTGTCCAGGTACTTCCTGGTTCCGAAGCCGACGGGGGCTGGCGCCCCATTCTCGACCTACTACGGCCTAAACAAGTTCCTGGTCTCGAACCTTCAGATGGTCACTCTGGCTCAGATAATACCATCCTTGGAGGCGGGCCGTGTGGTTCTGCTCTCTGGACTTGCAGGACAGCGTTTTTCACGTCCCTATCCGTCTGTCCTCACCAGAGATTCTTCGCCTCCGAGCGGAAGGATCTCTTCGAGTTCCAAGCCATGCCCTTCGGCTTGTCTCCAGCTCCCAGGGTCTTCACCAATGCATGGCAGTGGTGACAGCATTCTGCGGCGCCAGGGGTCGGGTGTACCCTTACCTGGACGACTGGCTGATAGCAGCTCCCTCCAGGAAGGAGGCGGAGTGGTCCAGAGATCTGGCCCTCCAGGTCTGCTCTCAACTGGGCCTCCTTGTCAACGAGGCCAAGTCGGAACTCGAGCCGAAGCAGGTGATTTTATTCATCGGGGCGCAGCTCGACTCTCTCTGAGCCAGAGCGCGGCTCCCGGCGGACAGGGCCGAGGTTCTTTCCTCCTTTGCCCGATCATTTCTGGTTGGGCAATTGCGCCCTGCCCGGACTTCCTGCGCCTCCTGGGTCTCATGACTGCCTGTACCAGCGTGGTCCGTTGGGCCCGCTGGAACATGCGTCCCCTTCAGTGGGGACTGGCCAGCCAGTGGTCACAACGCTGTGATCCCTTGGACCAGCTTGTGTCGGTGCACAGGGATGTGGAATGCCTCCAGTGGTGGACCGCTCCAGATCAATTGCAGGAGGGCATCCTGCTCGTCCGCCCGAGCCGACGGTCTCTCTGTCGACCGATGCCTCTCTGATGGGTTAGTGCCCATCTGGGGAACACTGGCTCATGGCCTCTGGTCCCCGGGAGTCCCGATGCCACATCAACCTGCTGGAGCTCCGCAGCGGTCCGCCTAGCTCTCCGCCTTTGCTCTGTTCCTCCGGGGTCAAGTGGTCCGAGTCCAGACGGACAATACCCACGACCTATGTACTATCTAAACCGCCAGCGTGGACGCGCCTCCATGCTTCTATGCAAGGAAGCTTCCAATTTGGTCACTGCGCAGCCTGGAGGCGATCTCTAGCCATTCACGTGGCAGGAGCCTCCAACACCCTGGCCGATGCCCTGAGCGGATAGGGGCTGCATCCCACGAGTGGTCTCTCCTGCCGGAGGTAGTACAGCATCTGTTCTCCCTTTGGGGCACACCTCAGGTGGACCTGTTTGCCTCCACGGAGAACGCGAAGCTGAGTCTGTTCCATGCCCGCCCCCCTCAGCAGGGCTCGCTGCAGGGGGATGCCTTCTCGAGGCAATGGACCCCGGGCCTCTTTTACGCCTTTCCCCCATTTCCCTTGATCCACAAGGTGCTTCTCAAGGCGAGGAGGGACAAGGCGCAGGTGATTCTGATAGCCCCAGACTGGCCTCGCCAGTTCTGGTACCCAGATCTCCTCAGTCTCAGCTCCAGGACTCAGCTGGCAGCTTCCAGCTCGCCCGGACCTGCTCTCAGTCAATCAGGGGAAGGTGTTCCATCCGGACCTTCAATCCCTGCACCTGACGGCCTGGTTCCTGAGCGGCTAGAGTTCCAGGCTTTGGGTCTTTCCGACGAGGTCCTCAATGTAGTTGAGGCGTCTCCGTAAGTGAGTTCCACCAGAAAATGTTATGCCTTCTCAAATGGAAAAAGGTTTTCCATTTGGTGTCAGGGCAAGGGCTTGGACCCTTTCTCCTGTTCCTTGGCAAGCATCTTGGACTATTTATGGTCCCTTTCTAGTCAAGGGCTTAGGTCGACGACCCTAAGGGTGCACCTGGCAGCCATCTCTGCTTACCGGGCGCGGGCTGGGAAGCAGTCGGTGGCGCAGGAGAAGGTGGTCTGGCGCTTTTTCAAAGGCCTTGATCACATTTCCCCTCCAGTGCGGGAACCCCCACCTCCGTGGGATCTACTGCTGGTACTGGCAAAGCTCATGGGCAAGCCATTCGAACCTATGCACAGGTGTGTCTCTCTCACCTGTCGTGGAAGACCGCCTTCTTGGTGGCTATCACGTCAGCCAGAAGGATGGGAGAGCTCCAGGCGCTTTCCATCGAGTCTCCTTACCTGGTCTTCCACAGGGACAAGGTTGTCCTGCGCCCCCACCCGAAATTCCTTCCGAAGGTGGTGTCGGGAGTTTCACCTTAACCAGGTGTTGACTCTGCCGGTGTTCTACCCCAATCCCACCTCGGAGGCCGAATATAGGCTCCATACTCTGGACCCTAGAAGGGCGCCGCTTATTAGAAGGGAGCGCATGGCTGATATTCGGGAGAGGTTCGCCAGCTGTTTGTCACCCACGCTGAAGCCGCATCTGGCAGACCTGCAGCCAAGCGGACGATAAGCAGGTGGGTAACCTCCTGCATAGATCTCTGCTATAAGTTAGCGGGCATGGAGCCTCCCAGAGGGATAAGAGCTCATTCTACCCGCCATACTGCTGCAACGGTGGCTGCTTCCAGGGACGTCCCTATCCAGGAAATCTGCAGGGCTGCTACCTGGAAGTCAGCAAACACCTTCATTACCCACTACCACGCCGACCTTGAGTCACGCCGGGATGCTGGTTTTGGAATTTTCAGTTCTCAGTCTCTCTTTCCCAAGTAAGTATATGGGGTGTCGTCTTGCCTCCTCCTCCCGGAGAACTGCTAGGAGTCTGCCAATGAGTGTGGATGAACAACATATCCATGTCCCTAGAAATACAGGTTACTCACCTGTAACAGGAGTTCTAGAATGGTATATGTTGTTCATCCTCGACCCATCTACCTCGGCTTGACGCACAACCTGAGCTTCCAGCGGGCCAGATCTGGCGTCATGGGGCGGAGCCGAGAGTTATACCACCCGGGTGGGTGGGAGGAGCAAGCTTGAAGACCTTCCGGCAAGATTTAAAGCGGCAAGGATACTGCCAATGAGTGTGGATGAACAACATATACCATTCCTAGAACTCCTGTTACAGGTGAGTAACCTGTATATCCAGATGTGGTGGGCGGAATGAGAAGAGATCTGGATAAACTAACAAACAGGTCGGAAGAGTGGCAACTGGGGTTTAATGCAAAGAAGTGCAAGATCATGCACATAGGAAAAGAAATCCTGAAGCCACCTATAGGCTGGGAGGGGAGTTGCTGGCAGTCACAAGGGAAGAAAGAGACTTGGGCGTCATGACCTGAAATCATCCAAGCAGACCACTAAAGCAGTAGGCAAGGCTAGAGGGATGTTGGGGTGTATTAGTAGAGGTATCACAAGTCGGAAGAGGGAGGTAATAATCCCTCTTTACAAGACACTGGTTAGGCCCCATCTGGAGTACTGCGTGCAGTACTGGAGGCCACACCTTCACAAGGACATTAACCAAATTGAGGCAGTCCAGAGAAGGGCAACCAAAATGGTACAGGGACTGCATCAGAAAACATATGAGGACAGATTAACTGAGCTCAATATGTATACCCTAGAGCAAAGGAGGGAGAGAGGTGATATGATCGAAACATTCAAACATCTTAAGGGCATTAACAAGGTGACCGAGTCTAACATGTTTCAATATATGAAAAATAGTAGGACAAGAGGACACAGCATGATATTAGAGGGAGGCCAATTAAGGGGTAATGTGAGGAAGTTGTTTTTCACAGAAAGGGTGGTGGATGCATGGAATGGCCTACCTCAGGAAGTGGTGGATATGAATACAGTGCAGGGCTTCAAATAGGCATGGGACAGGCATAAGGGAGCAATACAGATGAGTATGAATAGATAGGCCATTGACAGAGCAAAGGCCAATGGCACATTCATAAGGCAGAAAAAGAAATGGGCAGACTGGATGGGCCTTGTGGTCCTTATCTGCCGTCAACTTTTATGTTTCTATGCTTTCTGCCTCACCTGGTCAGCAGAGCTGTAGGTTCTCTCCTGGTTCCCTATAGGGAGGTCCTCCAAGCATGACCTCCAGCAGGGAAATGAGGAAAGAAGGGGACGCTCATGTTTATATTGGAGAGCTGACATCTGACATCGTTGTGGGTGGCCCCTAGTGACTGCTTGCAAAAGTTTCCATGTGGTCCTAGTGCTAGCTCCGTATAGTTCCATAGATGTGGCCTGATGAAAGAGAGTCTCTCAAAGATCTACTGTTACGGTGAGTACGTAACTGTTCTTTATTTCTCAACACAACTGCCCTAATCAGAGTCACTCTCCAGCCAGCCAGACACACGGCTTGGAGCACGAGCTGATTGAGGCAGCTGAAAGTAAAGTAAGTGAAAGTACTGTAAACCCACTTCAGGGGCGCTTTTTCTAAATGGCAAAACAGTACAAAAAAAACACAGCCTTGTGTTGCACAAAAAAGCGTATTGTGTATGAAGCAGGCTGATTTTGTAATGTATAATGAAAAATCCTCCATGAAGAACACACAGGCAACTGCACAACTCGTTAGTGTGATGACATCATAAGGGCGCTCAGGGCTTCGCTGTCATGCTCATGATGTCATCAAACTAACTTGGTTTAAAGTTACCAGCTTGTTCTTCATGGGGGGGGTAGTTATTCTCTAATTATAGTGGGTGGGGGGGGTAGTTATTCTCTAATTATAGTGGGTGAGTGTGTGTGTGTGCACATTCAGACCCCAGGAAATCTTACTGTATTCTGACATATGCAGTATGGTCTCACCATAGGACTGCCCCAGAGCCGAAATGGTTAATAGAACCTATGCAAATGATGGAATGCTAGGCTCGAGCTCGGTTTTCAAACCACTGTCCCTGGAATACATCCTGCAACCGTCAGATTCTTTACTTCGCTTGCCTAAGTAAGACGCATCAGAGAGCTCTCCTTCGTCTTTCCAGAAGATTTTATCTTCTTGTTTTTTTCCAAGTACTTTTTATTTCTGTTGGTTTTGTCCTTGGTTTTACAGGTAGACTAGTCTAGATTTAGTGTTATTTCTGGTAAGTGTTTTGGTTCCCTTCCGGTTCTTCAGAACTGGGAGGAACACAAACCTTAGTTTATATTTTTAAGGTAAATTTTCTTTAAAAACTACCTCCCTGGGCTGGTTATTTGAGTTTACTTAATTTGGGAAACCAGGGTAACTATCAGTTCTTTCATCGGTCGCTGAACCCACCGCAAAAAAAAAAAAGCTTTTTTTTTTTAATTGAACTCTTGGATGACACCTGTAAGTGGATGCTCATTGAGAGGTTCCACGTCAGATACATTAACACAAGAAGACACAATATAGTTACAGTAAATTATACATATGGGGTGGGATATTCAGTCTGCGCCAGGCTGTGGTGCAAGCCTGGGTGCAGCACAACTGGGATGTGCCAGGGCGCTGACAGGGTGATATTCAACGGTGCTGCACCATGGCTCAGCACTGTTGAATATCGCTCTGTGGCCACCCGCATTGTGCATGGCGCAGTGGCACTGTACCAGCGCAAGTGGCCAGAGAGGGGCAGGGAGATGCTCTAGCGCAAGTGCCGTTGCGCTACACGCATCGACCATGATATTCAAAGGTGCACATGCAAATGGGGCCATAATGCATGCAAGGTGCAAATGGGACCATTTGCATTTCATTATGGCCCTATTTGCATGTAGGTGTGCCCATCCCCAGCGACTTGCGCCTGGCGCCCTGCCAGGCTGCAGCTGTCGGGGACTGACACCCCCTGCACAAGCGGCAAAGTGCCCCACAGCCCGATCGCGGACATAAGTATATAAATAATAATCTTCTATATCCCTGGTGGTCCTGTGGACCGCTTGCAGCCAGATCGCGGGCAGAAGTCTAAAAAGATTAGAACCCATCCCTGGTGGTCCAGCGGTACCCCCTCCCACCCGCCCACTGAGCCCGCCACCCCACCCCACCCCTCGGTCAGTGGCAGGCGGCAGCTCCCACCTGCAATCTGCCCGACCGCCCACCGACTGCGTACAGTACAGCTGTACGCCCATTGGTCCATAGCGTGGGCCAGTGGGCGTGCAGACTGTACCATAATACACGATCGGACTGCGAGCGGTCCACTGGACCACCAGGGATATAGGGGATTATTTTATTTATACTTATGCCCACAGTCGGGCAGCGAGCCGTCCACTGGACCACCAGGGATATAGGAGATTATTATATTTATACTTATGCCCGCGATCGGGCTGCGAGTGGTCCACTGGACCACCAGGATATGGAACTGTTTGATTTCATACTTCTGCCCATGATCGGGCATGGGGGGGCGCTACCTGACGGAGGGTGCTGCTGGAGCTCGGGTGGCCACCCACAGCTGGCAGCTGCCGTGTTGCGCCCTGCAATACAGCAGCTCGCCTGTGGGTGGCCAGCTGTTGCTCCTTTATTTTTTGGAACAACCGTATGAGGTGCATGTAGGGGTTGCGCCTGCATGGGCTCCGCACATCCTGGGCTGAATATCGGGATGTGCGGGGGTATGCATGGGCACGCCCCCCCCCCCCACTTGTGCTGCATTCATTACTGATGCACCCCGGCACATTGGGATTTGTGCCACGCACTTTCCCCTTTTGAATATCGCGCCGAGGCGCATCAGTGGGTTGCGCATGGCGCAGCTGTGTTGCACCATGCGCAACCCTTCTGAATATCCCACCCACCGAGTACAAAAAAATTATTCAACAGTATGTGGATTGCAATGACAAACAGTTACACAAATTGTGCTAAGGCATAGTACATAGTATGCCAGCGTCTTGCGGAAGAGAGAGAGAGGCAGAGGCAGACTGTTAGGTGAGGTAGGGAGGGGCAGTGAGAGCTGGAATAGGAAGGGCAGAGGGAAAGAAAAGAGCCAAGGGGTTGTGGGTGGGAGGCAAGTGCAAGGACAAAAGGGGGGGGGTGGAAGGCAAGTGCTTGGGCAAAGACTCAACTTGGCGGGTCAGGAATTGGAAGTGCTGAGACAGACTAAAACTGTGGGCTCAGACTAGTGGAGGCACCTACAGGTACTATTATTGGTGAGGTGCCGATGGAGTTTGCGCTTAAAGGAACCAAGGGTTGGCTATGTCAGGTGGTAGACCATTTGTCCACAGAGGGGCCCAGTGAGCAAAGGATTGCTGGGCCATAGTTGTGCGGCACCTGGGCACATGGAATACTTGCGTAGTCAAGCTCCTGGTGTGCCTGGCATGTATAGGTGGTGATAGATGGCTCAGAACTCCTTGAGGAAGTAAGTTTAATGAGACGTTTTTTGTAAGTAGGCAGGTTTGATAAAGTATTCTGTCCTTTAATTGAGGCCATCCCAATCACACATATAGCTCACAGGTGTGGGTGAGTTTTGGGGCATTAGTGAGCAGACTGCAGGCTTTGTTTAAAGCTGTTGAGAGGCGTTGGATCGTTGTGTCAGTAGCGGAGCCATAGACAGCTAGGCCATAGTCAATCAAGGTGATGA
Organism: Neoceratodus forsteri; assembly: GCA_016271365.2. NCBI lineage: Eukaryota > Metazoa > Chordata > Ceratodontiformes > Ceratodontidae > Neoceratodus > Neoceratodus forsteri. Next base: position 27,473,208 of record JADMNL010000026.1, on the reverse strand, counting down.
GTGAACTATTAATTGCCAAGTTCAGAGCTTCATAGGTCAAGCAATGTCTGTGCCTGTAGAGGATACCAATCCTGGTGTTAAAGGCTTTGACCATTATTTTTTTATTTAGTTGTTTAACCAGGTATAGCACACTAAGCTGAAAACTTTTTTACAGGAGCGACCTGGGAGCACAAGGAGGTTAAGTGACTTACTCAGGGTCACACAGTATGCAAGTGGAAGCTGTGGGATTAAAACCCAGGTCTGGTCTACTGGATGTCACCAAATTTGCAGCTCAGAGCCCTAGACCACTGCGCTATACTGCCTCCAAATGTTGACCATGATGTCAGTGTGCTGTGTGTAAGACAGGGCAGTGTCCAGTGTGATTCCCAGGTACTTGAAATGGGTGGATAGCTCCAGGGTGTTATCGGAGTCATTCTAAATTGCCAGGGGTTAGCCTTTTAGCTTGTTTTGGGCAGTGGTGAAGAGCATGGTCTTGGTCTTTTTATAGTTCATGACCAGTTTTTGCTCTTTGAACCATTTTTCAGCCTCTGCGACGCCGCTCTGGAGGTCATATTCCAGAAGTGCAGGGTCGAGGTTGCTAGTAAAGCTCACCACATTATTTGCGTCGAGGAGCATGCGGCTATTGTAAGCAGCTGGGAGGTTGTTTAGGAAGACACTGAAGAGTAAAGGACCAAGTATGGATCCTTGTGGTACCCCTGATCAGACCAGTCGACTTTCTGATAGCATGGCCCTGATCTTTACTTGCTGTGATCGCAGGCTAAGGTAGCTACAAAACCATGCTACGGTTTCTAGGGCTAGCCCTATGTCCGAGAGCTGTTCAAGGAGGAGGGCATGATGGACCGTGTTAAATGCCTTTGATAGGTCAACAAAGGCCACCCCTACAATGTGCCCTTTGTCAAGAGCACTATGTATGAATCCAGTAAATTCCAGGAGAGCAGTGATGGTGCTGTGGCCGGCTCGGAAACCATGCTGTTCTGGGCTTAAGAGCTGATATTGATTGAAGTACTCCACCAGCTGGTCAGCCACATTCCTTTCAAGGGCCTTGAAGAGCGGGGGGGAGTATATAGATTGGTCTGTAGTTGTTTTGAAGAGACCAGTCACCCCCTTTGTGTACTGGGGTGACCGTGGCAGCTTTCCAGATTTGGGGGAATTTGGAGTGGTAGAGGGATAGATTAATTATCTTTGTCAGTGGACCAAGTACTTTGTCTGGTGTTAGTCGAACAAATTTTAGATCCAGAGAGTCCCCACTGTGCCCTGATTTGCCGAGGGCTTGTTCAAGGTATTTTCTAGCAGCGGCTTTGGAGACCAGTTTGAAACAGAAGAGTGTCTGGTTTGGTCATGTTGGGGTCTTCTCACTGACCCCTGGAGCAGGGGTATTGAAGAAGTTTGTCAGGAGCACACTACTGAGATCTGAGAAGGCGAGGTTCAGAGAGTTAGTGATGAGCAGAGGGTCCAAGGTTGGGACGCTCTCAACATTAAGCATGGCTTGGGCTATGTTAGGGTCCTTCCCAGTGATATCATTTAGATTTGCCCAGAACGATTTGCTGCTATTCCAGGTGTTAGTGAGCGCTTCCTTGTAGAATTTTCTTTTTGCCTCACAGACTACCTTTGTTCACTCATTGTTGGCCTTTTTATACCTTTGGATGTTAGTTGGTCTGCCATGTGCCCATGCTGTTTGTCAGAGTTGGTCTCTTACATTTAGTTGCTCCAGTAGTTCCGGGTTAGTCCAGGGATTTATAGGTTCTCTGTTTTTTTTTCTCTCTCTGACGGGTGCATGTTTGGCATAGACCGCATTGAATTTTGAGGTAAAGAGATCTAGTGCTTTGTTTACTAGTGTGGGTATCTGACTCGTAGAATCCCAGTTTGTTTGTTTTTTCTTTGTTATGTCACTACCCAAGACAAGAACCAGCCCTACATTTTTCAGCATTGTACAGTGCCATTAACGGTTCAGAGCTATGCCTTTCGGCCTGACTTCTACTCCAGGGGTGTTTACCAAGTGCCTAGCAGTAGTGGTAGCACACCTAAGAAAGCAAGGAGTTACAGTCTTCCCATACTTGGACGACTGGTTAGTGGTAGGCCAGGCTCCTCAGCAAGTCAAAGAGGCACTAACCACCACTCAGGATACCCTGCGTGCATTAGGCTTCCTGGTAAACCAGAAAAAGTCAGTGCTGACACCAGTTCAGCTCCTGGAATTCATAGGGGTGGATGGAATCGGACACACTAGGAGGAAAAGCCTTCCTCCTCAGGGGAGGGTGGACAGCCTAGTTCAGTTTGCCAGCTCCTTCCAACTGCACACCCCACAGACCAGCAAGGCATTTTCTTCAGTTGTGGGGACACATGGCTGTGTCGACAGCAACAGTGCCAGGTTCCAGATGAGAGATGTCCAGTTCCATCTCAGACCTCGCTGGTGTCAGAAAAGAGATTCCCTGTCAAAAATGGTACCAGTCACAGGAACCCTTCTCCAAGCACTACAGTAGTGGCAGGAAAAGGACAACCTCAGGGAATATGTACCTTTCCTTCAGCTGCCACCATTAGCAGTGTTAACAACAGATGCCTCCCTCCTAGGGGGGGTGCCCACCTGGGGGAGCACAACGCTCATGGTACCTGGCTCCAGCAGGAGTCTCTGCTTCGCATAAATCTGCTGGAACTCAGGGCAGTTTACCTGGGCATTCAGTCCTTTGCCTCAGTGCTGCAGGGCAAGGTGGTATCTCCCTACCCAGGAGGCACAACCTATTGACCTCCTCTCAGGCAGGATCCTTTACCCCAGTCTCCAGTCCCTCAGGCTCAGAGCTTGGCTTTTGAGGACTTAGAGTATGCTGACTCGCAACTCTCTGAAGGGGCGCTAGAGGTCCTTAGAGTTTCTAGAAAACTAAGGACCGGGTTTTCTAGAATCTCCAGTCCATCAGGCTCAGGGCTTGGCTCTTGAGGACTTAGAGTATGCTGACTTGCACCTCTCTGAAGGGGTGCTAGAGGTCCTTAGAGTTTCTAGAAAACCCAGTCCTTAGAGTTTCTAGAAAACCCTCTACCAGAAAGACTTAAACCTCTAAATGGAAGAGGTTTTCCATTTGGTGTCAGCAAAAAGAAATAAGACTGCTGTCGGGCTGGTTTGTCAGTCATTCTGGAGTATCTGGCACACCTTCATTCTCTCAGCCTTAGGCCTTCCACCCTCAAGGTGCACCTAGCAGCTGTATCTGCCTACCCTCAGCTGGTAAAGGGTCATCCCTGGCTGCTAACCAGGTATTCAGAAAGTTTTTCCAAGGGCCTGCTGCACTTGCATCCCCCTCAAAGGGAGCCCACTCCTGCATGGGGACCTCAATATATGCATCAGTTAGCTAATGCAACCACCATTTGAGCCCATGTCTTCAGCAGAGCTTAAGCATGTAACATGGAAAACAGTGTTCTTGGTAGCCATCACCTCAGCAAGGAGGATTAGTGAGCTCCAGGCCTTGTCCACTGAGCCAGATTACATTTCAGTCCATAGGGACAAGGTAGTTCTTAAGACTAACAAAAACTTTCTTCCAAAGGTAGTGTCGGACTTTCACCTGAATCAGTCCATCTCTTTGCCAGTCTTTTTCACTGACTATTCCAGTTTAGGGGAACGTAGACTACATAGCCTAGATGTCAGGAGAGCTAGAAGCTACTACTTAGATCACACAAAGGGCCACAGGCAGGATAGCACTCAGCTCTTCCTGACCTAATGAGAAGTGGGAAAGGGCAAACCTGCCTCAAAGAGGTCTATTGTCCACTGGATTGTTACCTGTATTCAGTTCTGCTACAGCAAAGTGGGTAAAGAGACCCCTGTAGGCCTCAGGGCCCATTCTACAAGGGGTACAACTAGTTCGATTGCAGCTGCAAGAGATATTCCTTTGCTGGAAATTTGTAAAGCAGCTACCTGGAAAACAGTTTGCACCTTTACCAAACACTACAACCTGGATACCCAGACCAGAAGTGATGCCAGATTTGGCACAGCAGTACTGCAGAGCCTGTTTCCTAAAGAGGTTCTCTACTCTCCTCCAGCGGTACTGCTTGGGTAGTCTGCATATGTCAGAATGCAGTAAGATTTCTTGGTGTTTGAAAAGGAAAAAATACTTACCATAGTAATCTTGTTTCTTCCAAGGGAATCTTACTGTATTCTGAGCTCCCACCCTTCCTCCCCTACTAGAACCTATGGACACGGCAACACAACTATCCATGTTGTTTGAAGCCTGTGAGTGTTTCTTTATTGGGCTTTAGTGACTTGAGTCTTAGTGTTGACCACATTTTTAAATAAAGGGGGTTGTTTGTTTTGGGGCGGTTATTAGTTAATTATTTTATTAGAATAGTTTAGCTAGATTATTATTATGAATGCTCTGTAAGAATCTGTCGGTTGCAGGATGTATTCCAGGGATAGTAATTTGAAAACCGCGCTCAAGCCTAGCATTCCATCATTAGCATAGGTTCTATTAACCATTTCGACTCCGGGGCAGTCCTGTGGTGAGACCGTACTGCATATGTCAGAATACAGTAAGATTCCTTTGGAAGAAACAAAATTACTATGGTAAGTAATTTTTTCTTCATTAACTTTAGAACTATTAATGTGCCCAAATGGCTAGACACCGCCCCTCAATTGTGTTTTCTGTTGATTTTAAACAGATACTTGAACCCCTGCTGCTCCCCTGCTTCACAGTGTCAGCACGACAGCCATCTTATATTGCAGGTATCTATTTTAATATACAGTGTCTTAAGCATATTCTATTCAGTTACTGCAGTATACCAGAGAATACCTTTTTAAGCACTGCCTGTTTTCCCCAATGTATTGAAGTATATATTTTCCCATAGAACCTTTAATTCACTCTGTGGTATCCCCCCTTCCCCCAATCCTGTCACCTGCCTTGTCATGGACTTACACATACCCACCATTTCCCCTGGACCATGTGGGGTGGGGGAGTGCCATGTTGGTAGTCTGTGTGGTCAAGTGGGAGGAGCACCAGCATCGTCCTCAGCAGACCCAGACATTTCCTCCTCCAGGGTTTCCCCCCCCGGGATGCCAACCACGAGGTAATGTGTATGCGCAGGCATACAGCTGCACCATTGTCTGGTGGCATCCCTTCCCTTCTGGTGTCCCTGACAGCAGGGCACACAACCCTCCTACCCAGAAGGAGGAGAACTATTCCTAGATGCTCAGTCATACTCCCAGCTGTTCCCGATGGCCCGAGCTCATTCCCAAACTTGGGTCCCTGATGTCACAAGCTATAGCTTTGCTGCTGGGCTGGCCTTGCGGTACAGCTTTGATAAGTAATCCTTGTAGCCTGCGTAAAAAGCTTTCTTCAGGATTTTCTAATGTGCACTTCCTATGACATCATAGTACACTTTTCTATGACATCATAGCACACTTCATTTGACATCATAGTGCATTTCCTGTGATATCATTGTACATTTCCGGTGACGTCATAGTGCCCTTCCTATGACATCATAGTGCCCTTCCTGTGACATCATAGTGCCCTTCCTGTGACATTGAAACATAGCTGCCAGAAGAAGGCCTTGCAGTCTGTCCAGCCTGCCTGGTGAGGTTGTACATGTCCCCCACTCTGGCCTCATCACTGACCTCCCCCTTCCTGCCCTCCCTGATCTGTTGACCAACCCTTTGTGCCTACCTCACCCCCTCTTTAAGCTCTCCACCGTTTTTGTACTGACCAGTGTTTCGAGTGGTTTATTCCACCCCTGTACCACCCTCTCTGTCAAACAGTATTTCCTCGCATCCCTTTTGACCTCCACCACCACCAGATCTTACTTCGAGATACAGCTCTTGCAGCAGGTAACACCATTAGGACTGAAGCCGGCAGGTGCCAGGACCCCACGGAATTCTTCTAGCTAGCTGTCTTCAGCGGGGACCGCCCCCGACGTTGGTCCCGCCTCTGACATCAGGCGTAGTACATAAGGGGGCTGTCCAGATTCCCCAGTTCTTTCCCGGGCTACTTGTATGTCTTGACCCTTCGTTCAGATTCTAGCGACGCCATGGTAAAGTGTTTTCCTACGGAAATTCGCTCTTCGCTCAGCTTTTGTCTGATGTCCTCCCAACCTCCCGTCACTCCTCGGCGCTTGTGGAAGCAGATCCCATTCAAGGATCTGCACTCGCCTGTGTCCGTGCCTAGGCCCAGACCACCACACCTGGTCCTCCACCTTTGCCAGGGTTTCAACAGCAGAACCCGGATCCGTCGCCAGAAGGCCCTACAGGCGTTCCTGCTCGAGGAACAACTCAAGACCATGGCTTCCAGGGGGGATTCTTTGGAGAAGGCCCGTAAGCATTCTGAGAAGCATAGAGAGAAGGCCCCTTCCAGGTCCCCGTCTAGGGCCTCCGACTCGCACAACTCCAGTTACAGGTCCGACCGCTCTCCTTCCCGGGCCAGCTGTCAGCCTCCACCCGCTGCGGTGAGAAAATCTTCAGGCTCCTCTTCTCAGGCCAAGACTCCCAGGCCTTCCTCGTCCTCCAAGGCCCTGGCTAAGTCGGGGACCGTCACCATCACCACAAGTCGGGTTCCTGCCATTCTAGACCCTGGCCGTCAGGTCTCCCTCCTGCCTCCTCCTCCCCAGGCCGGAAGACCAAGGAGCTCACCGCGAGATAGTGTCATGGACCTGACGCCAGTTCGCCCACGCCGGCCTCGCCACAGGTCCCCAGAGCCGTCGTCCATCAAAAGACCGTCGCCAGACAACCCTACTCATCCCTGGACGCCGGTAGGGGGACCGACGCCCGCACCAATCGAGAAGAGGACCCCGACGCCTCCGACTGACGTCGGTCAGGAGACCATCACTGAGGAGGAGTTGACACAGCCCGAGGACCAGACGAGCAACCCCGGTGCTGTTGAGACTCCCAGGGAACCCTCCCTACAACCCGAGGCCCCTGTGGAGCCGACGCCGGGACCCGACGACCGACCACCGGCGCCCGGTCCATCGTCGGGCCTTTCTTTTTCAGAGGTTAAGGAGCTTTTCACCTACTGGTGGGATACCATCAAAAAGGACGTGGTCCCCACCCCACCTCCTCTCCCACCTCCTCCTCCTCCTAGGCCGGTTACTCCTCCGGTTCCTGCGCCCCCTTCTCCATCCGGGTCTGCAAGCCGGCTACCTCCTCCCCAGGAGCCCAGGATCCCTCCAATGGGGAGACCAGATAAAAGGAGACCTCCATCCAGATCCTCTTCTGGGTCACCCAGCCCTAAGAGACCCAGAAGACGCCGCCACTTTCCTTCGACGGAGGACACGGGATCAGAGTTTTCAACAGGATCTAGATCCCCATCTCCCCTTCACATCCCTTCTCCGGACCCACGCGAGCTTCCAAGGTCTCCTCCGGATGACCCTTCGTTCTCGGACATCATGAGACACATCCAAGAGAACATGGGATGGGATGCGGAAGAGTTAGACCCCGAAAGGCTACGCCTTGCGAAATATCTTCGGCAGAAGGACCCCAAGCCTCTGGTGGTGCCACCCTTGGTAGACACTTTCGTGGACGTCACCAAGGCAGCGTGGAAGCGTCCACATTCACTCCTAGCGATGCCGAAGAAAGCTGACCCCTGTACAAGGCTCCAAGGGAAGACCAGTACTTGGCTCAGCACCCTCAGGCCGACTCTCTGGTCATAACAGCCTCTCATGACGGTCCCAGAGACCACAACATTTGAGCACCCTGCCACCGGACCCATGTCCAAGCAGCTGGACGCCATGGGTAGGCGCACGTATGCTTCCGCTACCTGCGCCATCAGATCCCTGAATTATTTGACCCACATGGTGCACTTCCAAAATGCCCTGTGGGAGCAGGGTCTGGATGCGGCTGAGAAATTGCCAGAAGGTGAGCAGAAGGAGGAGATGTTGCAGTACGGGTTCGGACGTGGTAACCCAAGTGCTACGAGCCGCGTATGACTCCGCAGACTCCTCGGCCCGACAGCAGCTTCAGGCGTGCCTCCGGAGGCACTTGGGTCCGTGTCTCCGGTTTACCCCGACGCCCAGAAAACATCATGGACGCCTCATTCGAGGGAGAAGTTTTATTTGGTCAACCCTCTGAGAAGGTAATCACCAAACTCCAAGAGGCTGGGAAGGCGGTGAGGTCGGTTCAGGCCATGTACTGACCGAAGCTTAGTTCCTTTCGTAGGAACCAAAGCCGATTTCGTGGACGGACGCAGAGACACCAGTCCCGCCCCGTTCCACAACAGAGGGGCTCTGGTGTCCGCAGAGCCCAGGAAACAACCCGCAGGTCGAGGCCAGTGTTTTCCCAAGTCGGCCCCAGCCAGCGGGCCCACAGCCTGACTCTTTCCAGCCCCGCCCCTCAGGATCAACGGATTTCATGGTCGGGGTCGGCATTGTATTTCTTGCCAGGATGGCAGTCTGTAACCACCGACAGGTGGGTTCTCCAGATGGTCGGAAGAGGCCACTTTATAGAATTCGCAGAAAAGCCACCCTCGAGGCCTCCTCTGCTCTCCCGTTACTCGGGTCAGCACAAGTCATTGATCAGACAAGAAGTACTCGCGCTCCTGCAAAAGGGAGCGATAGAGTACGTCCCAGAGAACCAGAGAGGATACGGATACTATTCCCACTTCTTCCTGGTTCCAAAGAAAACAGGGGACCTCCGTCCGATTCTGGACCTCAGCGACCTCAATATGTCGGTCGCCTGCAAAAGATTCCGCATGGTGACTCTTCCGGGTCTTATTCCCATGCTAAAGCAGGACACCTTCTTAGCGTCTCTAGACATGCAGGACACATACCTGTACATCCCTATAGCTCAAGCGCACTGGAGGTTCCTGTGCTTAGAGTTTCTCGGCCACCATCTTCAGTTCCGAGCCCTTCCATTCGGGCTGTCATCAGCACCCAGGGTCTTTACCAAATGCATGGCAGTCGTGGCAGCGTCTCTAAGGAGACAGGGCCATTATGTGTTCCCGTACCTGGATAATTGGCTTCTCATGGCCGCCTCCAGAGAGGCTTTGTTACTGGTGATCCAGAGTACCCAGGACCTGTTTCGATCTCTGGACATCTTAATCAACCACGAGAAGTCTCTCCTGGTACCGTCGTGGAAGCTGCAGTTCATAGGCACAGTTCTGGACACCGTTCAGGGAAGAGCATTTCTTCCAGATGACAGAGCGGAGCGCATCAGATCCCTCATCAGGGATCTTTCGTCGAAGACCGTCCCAGCCAGGTCGGTCCTTCGCCTGCTCGGACACATGGCTGCGGCCATTCCGACCGTCCCTTTCGCAAGGCTCCACATGCGGGTAACTCAGTGGATGCTCAAGGTGCAATGGGACCAAAGGCAAGACCACATGCAGCATCCGGTCAGAATCACGAACGCCGTGATTCGAGACTGGCAATGGTGGCTAGACCCAGGGACACTCTCTACGGGCGTCCCGTTTATAGCGCCGTCCCCGGAGGTAATCCTCACCACAGACACCTCAGGACTAGGGTGGGGAGCACACCTGGATGGGGTGAAGTCCCAGGGAACGTGGACCCCTCAGGAGGCTCACCTCCATATCAACGTCCTAGAGATGAGGGTGGTCCTTTATGCCCTGCAGGCATTTCAGTCAGAGATCCCGCCGAGTACTCTCCTGCTTCAGACAGACAACACGGCGGTGATGTATTACCTCAACAAACAAGGAGGCGCACACTCTTGCCCCTTTGCAAGGAGGCTATGTGGGTGTGGGATTGGGTAATCCGACATGGCGCGAACCTGATCACAGTACATGTTCCCGGGGTGGACAACACAATCGCAGACGGCCTGAGTCGTTCCAGGCCAGAGTCCACGAGTGGGAACTTCTTCAGGAGGTAGCAGAGGATCTGTTTCTTCGATGGGCAGCTCCAGAACTGGACTTGTTCACTTCCCCATCCAACGCAAAACTGCCCAATTTTTGCTCGCTAGATCCAGGGCCTGGTGTTTTCTGGCGGGACGCATTGTCCCTCTCCTGGGCGGACAGATTCCTCTACGCTTCCCCTCCCTTCCCGTTGATCCAGAGAGTTCTTCTCAAACTGCGCAGGGAGCATGCAACAATGATCCTGGTGGCCCCCTTTTGGCCCAGACAGATCTGGTTCCCTTTGCTAATGCAGCTATCCGGGAACCTCCACCCCGCTGCCGCTCAGCTCCCATCTCTTGTCTCAGGAGGAGGGTTCACTGGTCCACCCGGACTTACGCTTCTGAACCTGCATGCATGGCTCCTAGAGACATAGCCATTTTGGCTACACGGAGTATCGCAGAAGAGGTGGCGAAGTCCTTTCCGCGAGCCAGAAAGCCAGCAACGATGCAACATACGCCATGAAATGGCGCCATTTTTGTTTATGGTCGCAAGCACGCGCCTTCCCTCTAGGTTGTCCGTGAAGGTGTGCTAGAGTACCTGCTTTCCTTTCTGTTTGGGTCTCGCCCTCTATTAAGGTGCACCTCTGTGCTATCTCCGCTTATCACCTTCTAGGGACAGCGCACTGTGGCGCAATTAGATGCCTGTCAGGAATTCCTGAGAGGGGTATTGCATCTTAGGCCTCCCATTAAGGACCCTGTGCCTCCATGGGATATACTCTTCATCCTGGAACAGCTCACCCCCTTGAACCTGCCGCGGATTGCGGCTGTGTTTTCTGTCGTGGAAAGCGTTATTTTGAGTTGCTGTTACGTCAGCGAGAAGAGTTTCCGAGCTTCAGACTCTCATGTGTAAGGAACCTTATTTGGTTTTTCACCAGGACAGAGTTTCCCTGAGGACGAACCCTAAGTTCCTGCCTAAGGTGGTATCCACACTCACTCTCAATCAGGACATTGACCTGCGGTCTACTTTCCCTAATTATTCTAATAGGGAAGGCCTGCTCCACACCTGGATGTTCACCGCAGCTTAAGGTACTACCTAAGCAGGACTAAGCAGCTTCGTAAGTCGGAGCAGCTTTTTGTTTCCTTTACTGAAAGGATGATGGGCCAGCCAGTATCGAAACAGTCCCTTTCTTCCTGGCTTGTCCAGTGCATATCATACTGCTATAATATCAAAAAGAAGCCCCTCTCGGGATCAGTTCGGGGCCATTCCACTAGAGGAGTGGCCACCTCCTTTGCAGCACTTCGCAACGTCTCCACCTCAGCCATTTGTGCTGCAGCCACTTGGAGCTCTGTCCATACCTTTATCAGGCATTATAGCCTAGACATTGCTTCACGGCGAAGAGCCGGCTTCGGCCTGGCCATGCTACAGGGTCTCCTGTCCTAGAACCAGGACTTGGAATGAGCCTTCTAGTTTCCTCCTCCCAGAGTGTTTGCAAGCGCTACTGCTTGGAAATCAGTCCTAATGGTGTTACCTGCTGCAAGAGCTGTATCTCGAAGTAAGATAGTACAGTTACGTAAGAACTTACGTAACAGTAGATCTTCGAGAACAGCTCTTGCAGCAGGTGTCTTCCTACCACCTTCCCCTTGGAGGAGGCATGGCTTCTGAGCCTTTAACGGGACGATACCTCTTTGTCTTCTGACGGTGGATCCTTGGTCTCCCATTCTGATGTCATCCTGCGCGGAAGTCTCCGGCGGAGAACTGGAGAATTCTGGCGGGACCGCCCCTTATGTACTACGCCTGACGTCGGAGGCGGGACCGACGTCGGGGGCTGTCCCCGATGAAGATAGCTAGCTAGAAGAATTCCGTGGGGTCCTGGCGCCTGCCGGCTTCAGTCCTAATGGTGTTACCTGCTGCAAGAGCTGTTCTCGAAGATCTACTGTTACGGTAAGTTCTTACGTAACTGTACTTTTCTTACTATTCCCGGCCACTGGTATTTGTATTGCCACTGGTTGTGATGTCATTTTGTCAATATCCTTCATGTATTTGAATGCTTCACTCACATCCCCCTCTCCCTTCTGGCTGTCATAAGGTTCACATGACAGCAAAGTGTAATGTGACAGACATGGCAGTTATGGCATCAGTCGGGGACACAGATGATTATAGAATGTGCGGTGAAGTGAGTACTGATTTATGTGAACTGTTTAAACATCTGATAATGGGAAAAAGCAGAAACGCTTACAAAAAATTAAAGTTCAGTTTAGTTGTTGTGAACATTAATGGTTTCAGACATTTTTAATTTAGTAGATGCCTGTGGCAGAATTGTCAAAAAGATCTCTCTGAGGGTACGCCTGTCGGTGCGGCATTAGCGCTAACGCTTGCAATGCCGGTGCCCTGGTTTAGGAACTAGCCTGAGTTATCGAGGGGCAGCTGGGGGAAGGGAATTGAGTGTCCCAGTGAACGCTTTGCTCCTTCTCCTCTAGGGAAGAAGCAGCACTGTCTTCACTGCTGTCCGGTCATGTGAGTGACCACTGCTGGCAGTGAAGTAGAGGTACTGTTGGGAGGGGGGTTGTTTGGCCGGGCTCTGCCCAGCACAAAGTGTGGGCGTGTGTTGTATGCCCCTTACATGCAGACTTCCCATAGATTGGGCAGAAACACAACGAAAAACCCTAACATGCCAGATGATCCCAATGTGCTAAGACCCCTCCTCCCAGTACTGGCTACCCTCCAAAGATGTTTCCTGCCCTGTTCAGGCTGTGGCCAGGCCCTGACATTGGAGGCGAGCTGTGGGAGCTTGGCGGGGGCATGGGGGCAATGCCAGCGAGACAGAGGGCATAAACAAGAAATTAACTTTCAAGTACCTCAAGGGAATCAGCAAAGTCCAAGAGGGTAGCATCTTTCAGAAAAAGAGGTGTGCAAGAACAAGGAGGCACAATTTAAAGATAGAGGGGGGACGGCTCAGAGGTAATGTGAGGAAATATTTTTTCACGGAGAGGGTTGTGGATGCATGGAACGGCCTTCCTGAGGAGGTTGTGGAGTCAAAAACAGTGGGGGAATTCTAGAATGCATGGGACATAAGGCAATTCTAGGGGGTGGGGGTAGGAGGAAGTAGGCTGTTGGTTAACTAGGATCTGCAGCTTATCCATTAGGTAGGGAAATGGGCAGACTGGGGGGGCCAAGCGGTCCTTATCTAACGTCAAATTCTATGTTTCTGGGTAAAAAAGTTATTTTTGAAGTGGAAATACGTCCAAACTGTTTGAACATCTGTTAGATGATGTAAAAGCATCCGAATTTTGTGCCAGAAGAAGACACAGTTGTGGCAAAAAATGACGGAAATCGCAACTTCGTATTTATTTATTTATTTTTACTTCAAATCATGACTTTGTGTCATAAATAGACACATCTTTTGAGAATAGCAGCAGGGTTATTCAGACATATTTGAGAATTCATATAGATTATATACGGTGCCTCCCCATTCTAAGTAGAGGAAGTGCCAGTCATTTCCCTAAAGGGATTTTCAGACAAGAAAAGGGAGGAAACCTTTTTAACATTTAATATTCAGACACTGTTACGCATGCAATTGATTTTCTGCACTCATTGCCCTTAATTATTACTGAGGATATTTGCATAACACAGGATCTTTGTGTCTCAGATATCACCTGCTCTTGCCTTTCCCTGAAGAGTTATTCCTGTGTTTGTAGCATCAGTCTGTTGCTACAGAAATGAAGCTGATCCCAAAAACTGAGGATTACGACTGTAGCAAGGGGAGGATAGAAATTTGGAGTTTGTTCTCAGAAAAAGGCCATTGGTCCATCCAGTCTGCCCTGTTTTACCTTACCCTACCCCGTTACCTATTGTCTAGACAGGGCTTTCGCCCTCACCCTCCCTCCCTGCTCAAACCCCTTACTCTGTCCCAACCGGGCATAAACCCATTTTTAGTTTTTGCCCCTGCCCCTACCACCTCAGCAGGTAAGCTGTTGCACAGCTCCACCATTCTCTCTGGGAAGTAACTTTTCACACATCCCTCCTGAATACCAACCTCCACCCCCGCCCCATCAGCTTCCATTCATGTCTCCTTGTTACTGACCCACTATTCCTGTTAAATAGTTCCTCACAGTTAACCTTGTTCCTTTCAGTAACTTGAAGGTCTGTCATGCCACCTCTCTACTTTCTGGCCTCCAGTGAGTACATGTTCAGAGTACCCTAAGCCAGTCCCCATTCGACTTGCCCTGTTGGCCCTGAATCATTTTTGTTACCCTACGCTGCACCGTCTCCAGCCTGTCTCTGTCTTTCTTAAGATGAGGCTCCAGAACTGGGTACAGTATTCCATACTGGACTTCACCAGTGATCTACAGAGAGGTGATGCTACTTATTTCCTCCTGCTATCAGAACCCCTCCCAGTTCATCCCAGCATCCTGGTTATCTTGCTGTAGGCCTTGTTGCATTGGCTAGTTTGTTTTAGGGACTTGCTTATAGTGACTTCCAGGTCCCTTTCCTCTAAACATATGAACATACGAAGAAGGCCATTTGGTCTATCAAGTCTGCTCGTGTTGCAGGGTTCACAGCTTGAGCATATGTCCCTGCCCCTCCCTCCCACCTCCTCCTCCCTACCCATGATCCTTACCTCCCCCCATGCCTATCCCAGCGTCTCTTAAAGCTGCCCACTGTTTTCAACGAGATGACCTCTTCCGGCAGTGCAATCCAAGTGTCCACCACCCTTTCTGTGAAGAAGTGCTTCCAGACTTCCCTCCTAAACCTCCCACCCTCCAGCTTAAGACCATGCCCCCTTGTATTATGGTTGCCACTCAGCTTAAAGAGACTCTCCTTATCAACCTTATTTATCTCTTTCAAGTACTTGAAGGTCCCAATCATGTTCCTTTCTCTCCCCCAGTCTTCCAGGGAGTACATGATCTTCCTGGACTAAGTCTCCATCACTCATTCACACTAGTGGGATAGCGCCAGAGGTGCTAGGACCAAGCGGGAGCCAAAAATTTTCTGAAGGGTCGGCGCTGAGGTAGGACCGCGCATGCGTGGCACCGCGAGACTGACTTGCACCTGTGTAGGCTATCTTGGCATTGACCCTCCAACAGTCTCAGTTCCTTTTCTCCCACCGTCGAGTGCGCTTGGATGTCGACGTCGCTCATCTGCCAGAGTCAACGTTTTCGTCTATACGACAACAGCTTTAAGTGTTTAATTTAATTGTTTAACTATTTAGTAGTAATTTCTTATTTTACAAACAAGAAAAGAAGATTATGAAGAAATTCTTTCCTGCCATCAATGGAGTCGTCCTTAGACGGTAGCGGTGACGGTAGGAAGACTTTGTTTGAAAGTTGTTATGGCAGAGGGGCTGTGCCTGGTCCGCCGCGCTAGCCCTTAAGTAATGGGGGAGGGTCTGACTACGGACAGTCCTGTGCTCGGGGAAGGACAGTCCACTGAAGCACGAGTCCAGTGGCCCCAGGGATCCGGCTCCACTTAGCCTCGAGCTCTTCTTCCTCGTTTGGGGAAGAAGAATCGGTGCCGCTCGAGGTTGCCCTTTGGTACGTCTGCACGAAGATTGTTCGTCGGAAGGGGCAATAGGCCTGAACCGACTTTCGTGGGCTCCCCTTGGCCCCGCTCCTAATGGCCCCTTTCTCGACTCCGGACTCCATCTCTGTCCTCGTTGGAGTTCCGGTGAGCAGTTTCACCTCTGGGCTGCTCCTGTTGAGCAGGGGGTTTGACTTTCCTTTTTTCCTGGCTGTGTTCCTGTTTTTGGGGCCTCCGGGCCTCGGAGCCGTTGGACCGGAGCCGGGTCAATTGGATCAGGATGAGCACTGTGCCCTGTTGGTGCCTTCACCATCGTGTCGACCCCTCGTGCCTACCCCCCTCTTCCTTTTCCATGTTGGGGCCGGCACAGGCACCACCTTTTTCCTTCTCCCCATTGGCTTTTCCACTGTGTTTTTCTTGGCACCGTGCCCGACACCTTGGTGGTGCCACAGGTCTGGCGCCATGGCCACTGATTTGGCATCGGTGCCATAGGCGCCAGCACTGGTGTTTGGGTCGGCACTGCACTCGGCGCCGTGGGCTCTGTGCGGTGCCGTGGGTGCTGTCATTGTTGCCTTCATTGCCGGCACCACTAGCGGCGCATGGGTGTCTCCACGGTTCTCGGATGCTCGTGGGTGGTGCGGCACCCGTGGGTGCGCTGGGCAGCGCGAGTGCTGTGGGTGGTGCCTGGCACCCACAGGTGCCATGGGTATCTTGGGTGTCATGAGTCCATGGGTGCCATGTGTGCCCTCGGGTGCCATTGCTGCCATGTTTTTCTTGGGTGCCATGGGCGTTGGGGTACCCTTGCATGCCATTGCTACCATGGGTGCTGAGGATACCTGCGGGTTCCGTGGTGGGTGCCCTTGGGTGTCTCCCAGGTTGGCATAGGTACTGCTTGGTGCCCTCCTGTGCCACGAGTGACGCTGGTGCCGCAGGGTTGCCAGTTGGTGCCGTCCGACAGAACTAGGGACAGATCTCTGTTTGCAGACCTCTTCTTCTGCGGGACTTGTGGCAGGATGTTTCCGCAGAATGAAGTCCTGTTCTGCGGATTATTTTTTCCACACATCTTAGTGGGTGGCGGTCTGCATCGGGTTTTGTGTCACCCAGCGGTTTTCCGCTGATGGGACTGTTCTGTTTTGTTCTGCCAGCGGAATCTCTCATTCCCCTCAGCACTTTCTCAGCCCCCTTCGTGGTGCCAAGCTCCTCGACACCCTTCCTGGTGGCGGAGTCTCTAGTGGCTCTGACTTAGACCTCTCTTAGGGGTCTTTCTGCGGTAGAAGGGCATCTAGATGAGTCTCTCCCTGTCCTTCTGGTCAGTGATACAGCGGATGACTCATTTTATATACTGAAGGACACGACCTCTCTATCATCAGAGTCCGTGATGGAAGCTCTTTTCAGTAGTTCCTCAGTAATGGGGTCCACCATAGTGTTCAGACTGCATCCGTGGACCATGCACCTCTGTGTCTAGACTCTTTCAGTCGTCAAGACTATTACACTCTGTGGAACATTCTAATTCAATGGTCGGGAGCCGCACAGACTCTTCCGCTCCTTTGATAGGAGTATACAGCCCCCTTCTGATGCTGCCCTTCTAGTGGCTGCTTCAGCACAGGTGGTTAACATCTGTCTAGCTATTATTATTAGTGTAATCAAGAGTTCAGTTATGGATTTTCAGGCTCCTCCTCCTCCTCAGAGGGATGACATCCTTGTCATTTCTGTATCAGGCAATCCTTGCGAAATAACAGCCTGCAACCTTGTCAGGCTCGGACTAATGATAAAAAAAAAAAAAAGAAAGAAAGAAAAGGGTTAGAATTATCACAGCACAGGGCCTAGTCAGAATTTCCCGATACCACACTTTGGATCTGGTCAGGTTCCTCCTCAACCCTGAGGCGGTCGTCTCTAAACTTCGGTTAAGAGTACCTGATTTCTTCTTCCTCGAGGGGCAGTCTGATCCAGTAGTGGTATGGCTCACCTCTTTTCTCTAGAGAGATTTTTCTTATTCCGAGATATTTCCAAAACCTAGGTGTCTAACCAGTCTGTTAGTCCCTCCTTTTTTCTTTTATCAGGCTTTCTTCTCTTGATCAGAGCCTCGCAGCAACAGAAGTGACTCTTCAGCGAGTCGGAACTTAGATTCCTGCTTCCATGCTTGCTTCAACTTAACAGACGACATGCTCCTTTCTTGACCATAGGTCAAGTAGGTTTTTTTCTGAGATAGCTTCTCAAATATTCATACCTTCAGTTCCTGCGCACTGGCTACGTGCCAGTCGCACATGAAGCTATCCTCTCCGACTGCGTGACAGAGCTGTGATTTTTTTTTTTCAACAAAGCAAACTAGAGTCCTTCCTACTCCCTTCAGGGAGGCCGGATTAAGTAGTGCCTCACCGCATTGAGCCACTTCTGCCGCTATTCGGTCACTTCAACGAATGGGTTAGCCCTAACTTGGTCCTGCTGTGCCCCTCCTCGACGCACATCTGCCTCTATTTGCCTTACAAATCCAGCCCCCTTTTTTTTGTTGGAATGTTTTTTCCGCAGTGGACACGTCCTCCTGTACACTTTTCCTTTCTTCCGTGAGTTCAGAGACTTCTACTACAGTTGTACACACAGGGGCAGGATGATTCCTTGTTGGGATATGCAGTGGGTAGGATCTGATTCTGCTAGACCACCACAAGAGGCTTCTAAGTTGTGCTTCACCTTCCATCAGGAAGGTTTCAGTGACTAAGTGAAAACCATTCTCCTTGATGGGCTAACTCCACCTGGACCTCCTTTTGCTCTCCAGGTAAGGGGTTCAAGTGCTCCTGGACCTGTTCCTTGCAGGTCAGCCATACTTGATAGAGGGGTTCCGTCTGCGCTTCTTGGTCTACCCTGAACCAGTAGACTTTACCTCTGGCTCTTGGAGTTCCTGAGGTCCTTTTACATTAGATTAGTACATGTCTTTGACACTATTAATTTTGGTCCTATACCAAATTGTGAGTCCGGGTTCTGGCCGCTCTCTCAGAGTGGTTGCGGCTTCCTGGCAGAGTTTCATTTTGTGCCCATTGCAGTCGTCTGCAAAGTGGTGCATTACAACTCGAGCGCTTACCTTGTAAGCATCATGTTCTGGATGCTCTTACAAGACGGCTCTTTTTATTAGCAGGACAGTCCTTGGCCATCCTTTCTGAGTGAACCCTGTCTCCTACCATCCTGCTCTGGGTTGTTGGTTTTAGCTCGGTACTTTCTCACTAGTGTGAATGAGTGATGGAGACTTAGTCCAGGAAGATATGGAAATTACGTACTTACCGTAATTATTGATCTTCTTGGACAGTCTACATCACTCATTCACACGCCCACCCACCATCCCGTGGGTTCACTCATTTTTCTTTCCTGGTCTTCATGGCCCTGTAGTTCGGACAAAGACATTGTTCTTTGACCTTTCTTACAAAGGCCATCTGGGCCCTCTCAGGCCCAGAAACTCAGAATGAGTTATTCTCATTAGTTACGCTGCACCTCCTCGATCGAAAAGGTACTGAGGTGGTTGGAGGGTCGAAGCCGAGATAGCCTACACAGGCGCGAATCAGTCTCGCGGTGCCACGCATGTGCGGTCCTACCTCGGCGCTGACCCTTTTAGAAAATTTTTGGCTCCCTTTGGTCCTAGCGCCTCCGGCGCTGTCCCACTAGTGTGAATGAGTGATGGAGACTGTCCAAGAAGATCAATAATTACGGTAAGTACGTAAGAAAAAATTACTCACCTTAGTAATTGCTTTTCTTCTCATGGAGTCTTGCTATATTATAACAATAGCAGTCAGCCACTGCAGCTGAACTGCCCCGGAAAGGAAGGAGTTAACTCCAGAAGATCTGAGTTCTACAGCCTTGAGGCGCTGTGCCCAAAAGCACTATCTGGCAGTTTCAATGAAACTGTCAGATCTTCTGAAAGCTAACATCAAGGACGGAAAGTCTGTGTGGAAAAACTACACTAGCCATGGCTACCTACTAGTAATAATAACAACAATATAAAGAACAAAGACAGCTCAGAGCCATAATAACAAAAATTGATGGTATTATGGTTCGTTTACCACCCTTGACAAGCACATAGACCCCCTTCCCCAAAGACTCAAGTCCAGGAAGGGCCAATATAAATAACCTAAATGAAACAATCTAGATCCCTAACCCAAAGGAAAAAGGTAAGGGAAAAACTACAATGGCATGACACAGTGCTTGCACCAATTCGCCACCTACCCAAGTAGAAGTTCTGAGAGGGGCAGGAGGGAGGGTGGTTATAATATACAAGACTCCATGAGAAGAAAAGCAATTACTAAGGTGAGTAATTTTTCTTCAAACACCATGAAGTCTTGCTATATTATAACAATAACAGATTACACAGCAGTACCTCCATGGAGGAGGGTCAGAACCTACTTAGGAAATAGGCTCTGAAGCACAGCTGTGCCAAACCGAGCATCTCTCCTGGACTGGACATCCAGGGAATAATGCTTGTAAAGGTGTGAACTGTCTTCCAGGTAGCAGCTTGACAAATCTCCAGAATGGGGATGTCTCTAGCAGCCGCTAGAGACGCAGCTGTACCCTAAGTGGAGTGGGCCCTCAATCCTAGGGGGTACTCTACCAGTTTCTGATAACAGAATTGGATACAGAAACAATCCACCTTGCAATTGTTCTCTTAGTGGCAGGTTTCCCTTGCACAACCTCGCCATAGGTAAGAAAGAATTGGAGGATTGAACCTATGACCTCTGGTGCGCTCTAAATAGTAGCTTAAGGCTCTTTTGACATCAAGCTGTGCAGTCTCCTCTCACCTGAGGAAGAATGCTCAGTGAAAAATACTAGAGAGATAGATTGATTCAGGTGGAAATCAGAAACCACCTTAGGCAAAAACTTTCTATTAGTCCTAAGGACTCCTTATCTCTGTGGAAAGAGATAAAATCTTCTTCCACTGACAGAGACTCTGTAGCTCACTTATCGTCTGGCAGAGGATTAGCTACTAGGAAAGCAGTTTTCAAGTTAAATACTTGAGCTCTGCAGAAGACAGAGGCTCAAAGGTTGCATTAACTGAGCAATGCAAATATTCAGGTCCCAGGCGGAGCTGGTTCCCAAAGGAGGGTTAGTATGAAGTAACCCTTTAAAAAACTTGGAGAACACGGGTGAGAAGAAAGGAGGCAGGCTTCCTGCTGACACAAAAGCAGAGACAGCTGCCAGATGAACCTTCAGGGGAGCTGGTCTAAGGCCTAGGGAATTCAGATGGACCAAATAGTCCAGTAGAATGGGAAGATCAGCAGATTCTGGGATAATCTGCCTCTCAGAGCACCAGATGGAAAACCTCTTCCACTTAGAATTATAAGTGGCCCCTAGTGGAAGGCTTCCTTGAAGCCTTTAAAATATCCATGACACCTTGAGAAAGGTGTAAGTCAGCAAATTCTAGCTCCTCAAGAGCAAGCCTTGAGGTGGAGGATTTGAGGTCGGATACCACTCTCCCTGTGCACAGGCCAGTAAGTCGTGGACTCTGGGCAGGCTCAGGCAGGAGTGGACTGCCAAGGACAGGAGCAGAGGTACCAGGGCTGTCTGGCCCAATCTGGGGCAATCAGAATCATTCTGCAAGGTTGAGATCTGATTTTACTAGTACCCTGAAAGGAGAGAAAGGGGGAAAGGCATACAGGAACTTCCCTTTCCAGTCCAACAGAAAAGCGTCCAGAGGGACTGAGCCCAGAACTGGAGGCCTGCAACAGAAAAGAGGAAGTTGGTGGTTGTCTGGGGCTGCGAAAGATCTATCTGAGGAGTGCCCCATCTGGCAAAGACAGACCTCAGCACTTGTGGATTCAGAGCCCATTCAGTGATGGCCCTGAGAAATTCTGCTGAGGCGTCCATGGGACTTGTCCTTCCCTGGGAGATGAACCGCTATCAGGGAGGTGTTCCAGGGAGTAAGCCAGAGACCACAACTTCATTGCTTGAGTGCACAAGGCTGAAGACCGAGTGCCCCCTTGTTTGATGTACCACATTGTGGTGGTATTGTCTGTCCTGACTTGAACCACTTTGTTCTGGACAGAATCTGAAAACACCGAAGAGCTAAAAGACAGCTCTGAGTTCCAAAAGATTGATGTGGAGCAGAGACTCCTGAGGAGACCATACCCCTGAGTGGCAAGGTCACCCAGGTGAGCCCCCACCCTAACAGGGGAGGCATCCGTGGTGAGGGTGAGGGAGTGAGAAATGGGAATGAAGGAGACCCCTGTCTTAAATTGCTCTGGACCTGCCACCAGTGGAGGGCTAGGATCAGAGTTTGAGTAACTGGGACCAACTTGGTAAGGGTCCTTCCTTTGAGACCAATAGGCCCTCAAATGGAACTGAATGTCCCTCATCTGGAATCTTGCTCCTGCCACGACAGCTGTGGAAGCAGCCATGTGCCCGAGGAGTTGCAGAAAATGCCTTGCTGGTCGAGAGACCCGCGGGGTAAGGAGGATGCCAGGGCGATGAGTCTGTCCACCCTTTCCGAGGGAAGAAAAGCCCTAGCTAACCTTGTGTTCAATTCTACGCCTATGAAAGTTAGGACCTGAACTGGTTCCAGAACTGACTTTGGTAAGTTTAGTAGGAATCCCAGGAAGTGAGAGAAGCTGCTGGGTGACTTGCAAGTGGATTACCTGACCTGGAGACTGACCCACAATGAGCCAGTCGTCCAGGTAGGGAAACACAGCAACCCCTTGCCTTCTTAAGTGAGCCACTACTACAGCGAGACATTTTGTGAATACCCTTGGCACAGAGGTAAGGCCGAAGGGCATTGCCCTGAACTGGTAGTGGCCTGAGGGCAGTTCGAACCTGAGGTACTTTCGGTGAGAAGGCCTGATCAGAACATGAAAATAGGCATCCTTGAGGTCCAGGGAAGCTAGCCAGTCCCCTGGCCTTAGGGAAGGCAATATCATTGCCAGAGTCAACATTTTGAACTTTGGTTTCAACAGATGCTTGTTCAAGTATCTTAAATCTAGAATGGGCCGCCATTCTTCTGTCTTTTTTGGGGTAAGAAAGTATCTTGAATAAAGCCCCTTGCCCTGATGGCAAGGAGGAACCCTTTCCACTGCTTTGCAGTCCAGCAGAGCAGAAACCTCTGCTTCCAAAGCAAGGGCTTCTGAAGGATTTGCAGGTGGAAAATGCCTGGCTCTCATCTTTGGAAAGTGTTTGAAGCTGAGGAACCAGACCCTGGCCTATTACCTCCAGAACCCATCTGTCCGTAGTTAGGGACAGCCAGTTCAGCTGAAATAGGCCAACCTGCTCCCACTGGTACAGGAGAATGGCCCTGGACACCCCATCAGGGTGCCTGTTAGCAGCAGCCTTAGGCTGAGGAGGGGCAGTCTACTTGTGCCACGTCTACCCCTGCCTCTGAAGAAACCCTCTGCGAGACAGCAGAGGAGGCTTGAAATTGGTAAAGGCCTGGAAAAGGGCCTGCCCTACCTCTGGGAGCATGCCTTTGTGGCATGGCATGCTTCTCCTTAGCCTGGGCACTTTTGTAGGTAGTTCTGTATTCATCCATCTTTTCATATAGTTTTCTGTTTGCTCCCAAAAGAAATTTCCCACTACAGGAAAATCCATAGCCTTTGACTGGGTATCTTGGGACAGATTAGTGCATCTGAGCCATGCCAACCTCACGGAAGCTACAGAAGTGGCCATGACCTAGAAGAAACATCATTAACATCAACAGCAGTATGAAATTGAACTTTAGAGGCTTCAATGCCATCAGCAGCCACACTGTTCCAACTCACTAGCCAGCTGGCCATGGGCCTGCTTGGCTAACTACAATACTGTGTCCCACCTAGATTTCTGATATCTAGCTACATAAGCCATATAATTTGCCTGCCTGAGTCCCAAAGAAGCTGCCATATACTGTTTCTTCGCCATGGCTCAATCTTCCTGGAATCCTTATCAGGAGGATGTGAGGCCAGAGGAATATTAGCCTTGTCATAGGCTGCAGCTTGTACCACACCTACATGACTACACTGCTCAGTAAGGAAGTCTGTATCCGAGCCTGACAAAGTATACCTTCTGTCCATTTTTATCTACAGGAGGAACAGAATGAGGATTTTTAAAATCTTTGTTGTTTGCTTCCTAAATGACTTATGCAAAGGAATAGACAACCTCCTAGACTCTGGAATATCCATCATTTCCACATAATCAGGCTCCTCTTGCTCATCCACAGCCTCCTCTAAAGGAAGCTGGAGGGTTTCTGCAACCTTTTTGTAAAAATAAAGAAAAGGGGACTCAGACAGAATAGGGGGAGATTCTAAAGGTCTGTCTGGAGAAATGTCCGGTTCAATGGGCACGTCCAGACCCTCCCAGCCACACATATATTGATCAAATTCCTCCTCCCCCTCCTGTGGTTCATAAAATCCTCAACTTCAAAATCCTGAACCACTGGGACTGAACGAACCAA
Source organism: Neoceratodus forsteri (assembly GCA_016271365.2). NCBI lineage: Eukaryota > Metazoa > Chordata > Ceratodontiformes > Ceratodontidae > Neoceratodus > Neoceratodus forsteri. The sequence goes on along the minus strand of JADMNL010000026.1, from coordinate 27,449,565 downwards.
CCTTTTACCAGCTGTTGGTGGTTCTACAGATCCATGAGACAGTGACTGGACAATCTGAATGGCTTTGCTATCTCTGCAGCAGTTGGAACACAATTTTTGGACTCCAGACCTACTGATTTCCTTGTCTTTTACTTGGGACTGGTTCCTCTGAACCAGCCTTCCTTTACTTGAGGAAGTCTCGCCCTGGTCAGAGGGCACTCCCTCTGGTCAGTGGGTACTGGACCGGGCTGGCCATCGGGTCCAGCAGACTTTTTGGCCTCTAGTTCCCTGAGCCGGCCCAATCTCTTCTCCAGGGTGGCTGCAGAGAATTACTACACACCTGGCAGTCTGACAGGAGGTGGTCAACCCAGACAATAAACACAAGTGGTGTGTGGGTCAGCCTTGGCAAGGCGTCCCCACAGAACATCACAGTGTTGAAACCCAGTGGGCCGGTTTTCTTTTGGGTTTCTCAGACATAATGCCAGCCTAACCAAAACTTACCCTTTTGATGGCAGTGCCAGCAAAGACAGCCTTATCGGTTCCTAACGTGTCACGGTATTTGAAAAACCGTTATAATTCCGTTTTTTAGAACCGATAAGAACTAGGAACCGCACTCTAAAACCACTGTACACTTTTAAAATGCAGAAAAAACCAACCGATCGGTTCAAACCGAACCGATAATTAATTTTCCACACAGACTTAAATTTTAGTACTACGGTTACCAGATAGAGCTTTAAAACCGAAATGCGGTAAAAATAATAACTTTTGCGGTTCAAATGAACCGAAAAATACTACGATGACCGAGAATGAACCAAGCTGAAGGAGCTGATCTCCGGAGCGACTGTTCAGTGAAGCGGAGTAAAGAATCTGACAGTTTCATTGAAACTGCCAGATAGAGCTTTGGGCACAGCGCCCTCGCGCTGTAGAACTCCAGATCTTCTGGAGTTAACTCCTTCCTCTCCGGGGCAGTTCAGCTGCAGTGGCTGACTGCTATTGTTATAATATAGCAAGACTTCATGGTGTTTGAATTTACATTTCAGTGCCCGCAACCTCTCCTCATATGCCTTGCCCTGCTGACTGGCTGTCATCCTTGTAGCCCTCCTCTGGACCTTCTCCAGCAGGTTAATGTCCTTCTTGAGGTGCGGGCACCAGTACTGAACTCCATACTCTAGTTGTGGCCTTACCAGTGACCTGTACAAGCCATACAAGTGTAAAGTAGTGGCTAGCCTAACCCCTCTCATCCATTATTCTGTCCTGGGATTCCTACTCCCTCTGTGCATGACCATGCACTTTTTGGTGTTCGGTTTCAGCTGCCAAACCTTAGACCATCTCTCTAACCTTTGCAGACCCTGTGTAACCCCCTCAACCCTACCTTGCTGTGTACTCTGCCACAGTTTAGTGTCATCTGCAAAGAAACGCATCTTGCCCTGTATACCTCACCTTTTGTCACTGATGAACACATTGAAAGGGACTGGTCCCAGGACTGACCCCTCTGGCACCCCACTCGTGACTCCCTCTCCCCCAATTTGACTCCGTTAACCATCATCCTCTGCTGTCTTCCCCTAGCCATGAATCTGTGCTGTTTCCTATCCTGGAGCCCGTTGCTTTCCTGGTAGGACATCCAGTCCTATTTGACTTGTGCCTCCATCAGTTTGTCCACATTTGAGGTAAGACTAATGAGCCTGTAATTTCCAGGTTCCTCAGTATCCCCTCCCTTGTGGAGCAGAACCACGTTCACTATCCTCCAGTGTCTCGGAACCACCCTGACTGCAGTGAGCTATTCAATAGCCCTGTCAGAGGGTATGAGATGATGTCTGAGATACAGATATGGCATTTTCATGTAAATCCTCAGCCATAAAGAATGAGAAGATGGGACGCTATATAGTCACTCAAGAAACAGGACATTCTTTGCATCAGCTCCATTAAGGACTTTACATGACCTTCAAAAACCACTTTTTATTTATGTTACAGGAATTAAGCTCGGGACCTGATTCCTTACACTGCAGGGAAGCGAGTGATACCACTCTTACTGAGAAAATGAAACCAAACTGCAACATAGTAGGCGAGGGACAGAAGCAGACCTTGCCGCTACAGACAGCACCTGGCAGCAGAGGAGAGTCCAGAACACATGGAGCAGAGCCACTCTGGAAGACAGTGCTCATGGAAGTACAGGCCATGGATTCCAAAATTGAAAAAACTTTACAGCGTCTGGAAGCACAGGATGCCCAAATTAAGACACTGGTAGCTACATTGGGCGAAGTGGACAAACGATCGTTGTCCACACTGGCTGTGGTAACAAAACTCACTCAAGAAAACTCACAGATGTGTCTGAGGTTGGAAACGTTGGAAAATGATACCAGGGCCTAAAATACCTGAAACGTGGGCGTGCCTGAGGGGGGGACCGGTGATGACGACCGTCTTACTTTTATTAAAACCTGACTAGGGGAGGGCATGCAGTTTCCCAGCACTTTCGAACCTACATACTTGCAGAAAGCCAGTAGAATAAATATGAGATGGTGCACCCCAGCGTACCTCAGCAGATGGGCACAGTGTTAGTGAAGACAGCGGGAGCTGATGTCCAAGACATGCTGCTGGCTGCAACCAGAGGATCTTCACCACTAGTTTTGGAAGGCCAAGAAGTAAAATAATTTCCTGACATCTTGTTTCAAACAAGGAACCATTGCAAACAGTTCAGCACATTGAGACACGAGCTCCGTGCACTGGGCATCCTCTGTTCTCTCCTTTTTCTGCAAGTCTGAGGATCATGTATGGGGGGGGAGCTTTATATATATTTTTTATATTTAATATTTATTAACACAACAGAGCACATCAGAAAACAGACTTAGAACAGCATATATGACATGCATTGTGTGAAACAGTAATAAAAAGGTTTGTTGCCCATTACAGTCTATATGTATAAGAACAAAGAAAAGAAGAAATATTGAAAGGTGACGTATTAATAGTCTTAAAACATGTAAGAGGCAGTTCACCAACAGGGTTGGGTTCTCCGGCACAGGGCAAACATCAGTCTCAACCAAAGGAAAGCTGTGGGCACAAAAGATACCCACAGAAGCCATCTCTCATCAAAGAGAAATGGGACAGGTGGGCCAGAACAAATTATTATGGGGTCCAGTGCTCGTCTATAGACGCATAATAGACCCACGACTTCCAACGTAATTAGAATTGTTCCTGGTGTTTCTGTTGGGTGGCTGTAAATATTTGCATAGCATATATTTCCAATATAATAGAATGCCACGACCCCAGTGTTGGCGGGCCAGGTTTCATCCGTAGGCAAGTGATCGCTTTTTTAGCTGCCAAAATGTAAATCCAAATCAACGACTTATGGGACAAGTGGCAATTAGATGAGGGTACCAACATCAAAATAAATTCAGGGGTCATTTTGAAAGAGTGGCCAGTCAGTATGTAAGTCTGAGTCACCACTGTCATCCGATATGGGTGCAATGTTAGACAAAAGTAAAAAATATGAGCTTAGGCAACCAGTTTATACCTGTAACCCCACCAACAATCCCCAAAGTGATGGGGTAGAAAATGCATAAGGGTAGCAGTGGTGTGGAAGTATCACGAGCGACACTTCCACGCAAATTCACGCCATGGAGAAATGGAAGTGATTTTGAATGCTGGGATTGCATATTTCTCCCAGTAGTAGTAATAATGTGTAGAAACTTGAAGTTCCTGATTCCATTTGTCTAGGATCGACTGGGTCGATTCTGTATTTAATTCTTGCAGTCCCTTATACACGTTGTCGATCACATAACCCCAGGGGTGATTGCTATATAAGTCTATAATCAGCGCCAAAAGTAAAAAGAGTATGGTAGAAAGTTTAGTATATTCTTTACGTTTATGAAGCAGATATAAAGGATACACAATGGCCTTATTCAAAATATGCCATTTATCTTCATCAGTAAGGGGGCAGGACCGTCACTCATGAGTGGCAGAGGATAGGATCCAAATGAAATAAATCGTTAAGGGGCATTTCAGTATGTTTCCAGGCAGGGTGGCTTGGGGAGAATTCAAGTAAAATTATATTCAAGTGTGTTACCCTGCATAGTTGAAAAGGTTCGGGAGATTCATGCTGCCTTTCACCACAGGAAGTTGTAGGATAGAATAATGAATCCACAGGCACCGCCCCAAAGGAATCGAGAGATCCACTTATTTCGGAAGAAAAGTAATGAGGCTCCGGGAGGAGTGAGAAGGTTTGAAATAAGTATAATAAGCGGGGGAGAATATTCATACAATAGTTTCTATTTTAGAGGAAAAGGAAAGGACCAGTCTGCTCCAAGAATCAAGATCTTTTTTAGTCTACTTCATTAAGGGTTCATAGTTTAAGAAGCTAATATTACACAAGTTTTGTGGGACAGTAATCCCTAGATATTTGAGTTTTGTATTATACCAACGCCAGGGAAAGGCCACTCACACTTGAGGAGACTACTCTCCGAGAGGGGGAATAATTATAAAGAGGTGGTATCTTCAAACAACATGAAGTCTTGCTATATTATGACTGTTGCAGTTTGTCCCACCATTAGAACTGCTCCGGAGGTGAAAGAGTTAACTCCATTCTAAGAATGGAACTTAGAACTCGAGCTCTATTAGAGAAGCTCTGTCTTGGTTATTTCAAACTCAAACTGTCAGATTCTTACTCCGCCTCACTGAACAGTCGCTCAGATTTCTCCTACTCGTTCATTTCTACGGTTTAAACAGTATTTTCTCGGTTAAATTCAACCTTGAGTATTATTATTTTAACATAAACCCGATCGGTTCAAGCTCTGTCTGTGGTATTGTAAGTAATAGACAGGTTTTATTTCTGTGTGGAACTTGTAAATGTTTATCGTTCGGTTCGAACCGATCAGGTTAATTAAAACTTTAAAGAGTAAGCATTTTAAAGCTTTTAGAGTGCGGTTCCCGGTTCTTATCGGTTCTAAAAAAAACGGATTTCATTACGGTTTTTTCCATGACCCGTGACACGGTTGGGAACCGATAAGGGTGTCTTGCCTGGCACTGCCGTTAAAAGGGCAAGTTTCTTGGTTAGGCTGGCATCATGTCTGAGAAACCCAAAAGAAAAACTGGGCCCACTGGGTTTCAACACTGTAGTGTCTGTGGGGAAGCCTTTGCCAAGGCTGACCCACACACTGCATGTGTTTATTGTCTGGGGTTGACCACCTCAATTCAGACTGCCAGATTGGTAAAAATTCCCTGCAGCCACCCTGGATAAGAGAGTGGGCAGGCTCAGGGAACGAGAGGCCAAAAAGTCCGCTGACCCGGATGGCCAGCCCGGTTCGGTGCCAACCGAACCGGAGGGAGTGCCCTCTGACCAGGGCGAGACTTCCTCGGGCAAACGTAAAGCTGGCTCTGAGGAGCCAGTTCCAGCTAAGAAAACTAAAAAATCAGCAGGTATGGAGTCCAAAATTCCTTCCCCAACTGCTGCAGAAATAGCAAAAGCTATACAAATTGTACAGTCACTTTCTCCAGTTCCATCCGAACCGCCTCTGTCTGGTAAAAGGTTGGTTCGGCCGGTTCCACCGGTTCAAGAATATGGTATTGGAGATTTTTATGAACCAGAGGAGGGGGAGGAGGATTATGAACAGTGTGAATGTGACTTTGAGAGTCTGGATGTGCCCATTGAACCGGACATCTCCTCAGACTGACCCTTAGAATCTCCCCCTATGCTTTCTGAGTCCCCTTCTCATTTTTTGTTTTATAAAAAGGTTGCTGAATCCCTCCAGCTCCCATTGGAGGAAGCTGTGGATGAGCAAGAAGAACCTGATTTTGTAGAAAGGATGGATATTCCAGAGTCTAGGAGATTGTCTATTCCCTTGCATAATTCATTTAGGAAACAAACAATACAAAATTTTAAAAGCTCCTAATTCTGTGCCTCCTGTGGACAAAAAGATGGACAGGAGGTACACTCTGTCAGGTCCTGATACAGAATTCCTTTCACAGCATTGCAGTCATGTTGGTGTGGTTCAGGCTGCAGCCTGTGATAAAGCTAATATTCCCTTGGCTTCACATCCTCCTGACAAGGATTCCAGGAGGATTGATGCCATGGCAAAAAAAAATAAAAAACAATACATGGCAGCGTCCTTGGGACTCAGGCAAGCAAATTACATGGCTTATGTAGCAAGGTTTCAAAAATCTAGATGGGACACTCATGGCTTTGGCCAAACAGGCCTCTGGCCAGCTTGCTAATGAGCTGGAGCAGGTGGCTGCTGATGGCATTGAGGCATCCAATGCTGCTGTGGATTTTAATGATGAATCCTCTACTGTCATGGCTACATCTGTAGCTTTTCGCAGGTTGGCCTGGCTCAGGTGTACTAGCTTGTCACAGGATACCCAGACTAAGGCTATGGATTTTCCTGTGGTAGGGAATTCTCTGGGGAGCAGACAGAGAATTATATGAAGGAAATGGACGAATATAGGACTACCTATAAGAGTGCTCAGGCCAAGGAGCGGCAAGCCACTCCTCAGAGGCAGACCCCCAGGGGTAGGGGTAGGCCTTTTCACAGGCCTTTTTACCAAACCCAGGCCTCCTCTGCTTATGTTCAGAGGGGGTTCTTCAGAGGGAGAGGCAGACGGGGTGTCCTGCTCCCACCCCTCAGCCTAAAGCACCTGCCAAACAGGCACCCTGTTGGGGTGCCCAGGGCCGATTCTCCTTTACCTGTAGAGGGCAGGTTGGCTTACTTCGTTCGGAACTGGGAGTCTCTAACTTCAGACAAGTGGGTCCTGGAAGTAGTAGATCTTTCCCACCTGCAAACCTTTTAGAAACCTTTTCTTTAGAAACAGAAGTCTCATCCCTCATGGCTCTCAGAGCTGTAGAAAGGGTTTCTCCCCTACATCAGGGCAAGGGTCTGTACTCCAGATATTTCCTTACCCCAAAAAAGACAGGAGAATGGCGGCCCATTTTAGACCTGAGATATCTGAACAAGCACCTTTTGAAACCAAAGTTCAAAATGGTAACTCTGGCAATGATTTTACCCTTTCTAGGCCAGGGGACTGGCTAGCCTCCCTGGACCTCAAGGATGCCTATTTTTCATGTCCTAATCAGAAGCTCCCACGAAAGTACCTCAGATTCGAACTGCCTCAGGTCACTACCAGTTCAGAGCAGGTGCCCTTGGCCTCTCCCTCTGCCTCAAGGGTATTCACAAAATGTCTGGCAGTAGCAGTTGCTCATTTAAGAAGGCAAAGGATTGCTGTCTTTCCCTACCTGGATGGCTGGCTCATTGTAGGCCAGTCCCCAGAACAGGTCAAATCTCACCTGCAAGTTACCCAGCAGCTGCTTACCTCTCTGGGCTTATTGCTCAATCTTCCAAAGTCAGTTCTGGAACCTGTTCAGGTGCTCACCTTCATAGGTGCAGAATTGGACACAAAGCAGGCCAGAGCCTTCCTACCCTTAGAGAGGGTAAGGAACCTGGTGGCTCTGGCCTCCTCCTTCACTCTGCAGGTCTCTCGACCAGCAAGATACTTCTTGCAGCTCCTGGGGCACATGGCTGCGTCCACAGCTGTAGTGCAAGGAGCAAGATTTCAGATGAGGGACATTCAGTTTCACTTGAGAGCCTTTTGGTCTCAGAGAAGAGACCCCCTTTCCAAGTTGGTCCCAGTGACTCGAACCCTGATCCAGGCCCTCCAGTGGTGGCAGGATCAGAGCAATTTAAGGCTGGGGGTCCCTTTCATTCCTCTGTCTCACTCCTTGACCCTCACTACGGATGCATCCCTCCTGGGGTGGGGAGCCCACATGGGTGACCTCTCCACTCAGGGAGTGTGGTCCCCTCAGGAATCTCTGCTCCACATCAATTTGCTGGAGCTCAGAGCTGTCTTTCTAGCACTTCAAGTGTTTTCTGTGTCTGTTCAGAACAAAGTGGTACAAGTCAGAACAGACAACACCACAACAATGTGGTACATCAGTAGCAAGGCACCTCGGTCTCGGCCCTCATGCACCGAGGCAATGAAGTTGTGGTCTCTGGCCTATTCCCGAACACTTCCCGCATAGCAGTTCACCTTCCAGGAAAGGACAATGTCCTGGCAGATGCTCTCAGCAGGATTTCCCAGGGCCATCACGAATGGTCTCTGGATCCTCAAATACTGAGGGATAGTTTCTGCCAGATGGGGCACCCTCAGATAGATCTTTTGCAGCCCCAGACAATCACCAACTTCCACTGTTCTGTTGCAGGCCCCAGTGTTGGGCTTAGTCCCCTGGATGCCTTTCTCCTAGATTGGGAAGGGAAGTTTCTTTCGCCTTTCCCCTTCCCTCTCTATTCAAGGTGCTAGTGAAAATCAGATCCCAGCCTTGCAGGGTATTCTGATTGCCCCAGATTGGGCCAGGCAGCCCTGGTACCCTCCTTCTGTTCCTAGCAGTCCATCTTCCCTGTGTCTCCCCAGGAATCACAACCTGTTAACCTGTGCCCAGGGAGAGTTTGGTATCCAGACCTCAAATCCCTCAACCTCAAGGCCCGGCTCTTGAGGAGCTAGAGACTTGCTGACCTACACCTTTCTCAAGGTGTTCTTGAAATCCTAAAGGCTTCTAGGAAGCCTTCCACTAGGGCTACTTATAATTCTAAGTGGAAAAGTTTTTCCATCTGGTGTTCTGGGAAACATATTTCCCCGGAATCTGCTGATTTGCCCATTGTTTTGAACTATATGGTCCATCTTAATTCTTTGGGCCTGAGACCAGCTACCCTGAAAGTACATTTGGCAGCTGTCTCTGTTTTTGTTTCAGCAGGAAAGCCCTCCTTTCTTTCCGCTCACCCTGTATTTTCCAAGTTTTTTAAAGGATTACTTTATACTAATCCACCTTTTAGGGATCCGGCCCCTGCCTGGGATCTTAATGTTTGCATTGCTCAGTTAATGCAACCCCCTTTTGAACCTCTGTCTTCTGCAGAGCTTAAGTACTTAACTTGGAAAACTGTTTTCCTAGTGGCTATCACTTCTGCCAGGCGCATAAGTGAGTTACAAGCCTTGTCAGTAGAAACTGACTTTATTTCTTTCCACAAGGATAAGGTAGTCCTCAGGACTAACAGGAAGATTTTGCCTAAAGGTGGTTTCAGATTTCCATCTTAACCAATCTATCTCCCTTCAGTGTTTTCACTGATCATTTCTCCTCTGGCGAGGAGGAGATTGCACAGTTAGATGTTAAGAGGGCCCTAAGTTACTATATAGAACGTACCAAGGGTCACAGGTTCGAATCCCTCCAACTTTTTCTCACTTATGGTGAGGTCGGAAAAGGAGACCTGCCACTAAGAGATCAATTGCCAGGTGGATTGTCTCTTGTATCCAATTTTGTTATCAAAAACTGGGGAAGGTTCCCCCTTCAGGCCTGAGGGCTTACTCTACCAGAGGTACAGCGGCATCTCTAGCTGCTGCTAGAGACATCCCTATTTTAGAAATATGTCAAGCAGCTACCTGGAAAACGGTACACACTTTCACCAAGCATTACTCCCTGGATGTCCAGGCCAGGAGAAATGCTCGGTTTGGCACAGCTATGCTTCAGAGCCTATTCCCTAAGTAGGTTCTGTCCCTCCTCCATGGAGGTACTGCTGTGTAGTCTGCAATAGTCATAATATAGCAAGACTTCATGTTGTTTGAAGAAAAAATTACTCACCTTAGTAATGTTGTTTCTTCTAATGGAGTCTTGCTATATTATGACTCCCCCAGCCTGCCCCTCTCAGAACTTCTACTTGGGTATGTGGTGGGCAGCCTAGTGTGGGCACTAGTTATGCCCATTATATATTTTCCACCCCTTCTTGGGGTTTTGGGGTGTGGTGTTTTTATTTTATCTTATATTACTTCTCATATTATTATATTATACTATTACTTTTGGTCCCTTGACTTGAGTCTTTGTGTTGGGACCAGCATTGGGTGTTAATATTTAGGTAGCCAGTTGGCTAGTGTAGGTTACAGCTTCCACACAGACCTTAGTGAGTTTTTGCTCGTAAAGATCTGACAGTTTGAGTTTGAAATAACCAAGACAGAGCTTCTCTAATAGAGCTCGAGTTCTAAGTTCCATTCTTAGAATGGAGTTAACTCTTTCACCTCCGGAGCAGTTCTAATGGTGGGACAAACTGCAATAGTCATAATATAGCAAGACTCCATTAGAAGAAACAACATTACTAAGGTGAGTAATTTTTTCTTTGAGGCCAGTGAGCAGCTTCAAGAGGGGGTGGGACAGGATCAAAGGGAGTGTCCAAATGGAGGGTGGAGGAGGGTGTGTGTGTGAAGGAAGCAGGACGAAATAAAGATGGGGGGGCAGATGCAGTCTAAATGGCTTAAGTGCTGCATACTTGAGCAGACTAGTTAGACCGTAAGGCCTGTATCTGCTGGCAGTTTCGTAGGTTCATAAAGTAAGAGTTCAGTCTTATGTACATTGAGCCTAAAACCAGAAAGCTCTACAGAGGCTTGTATAAGAGACCAAGTACCTGGAAAAAATTGATCAGGGTCCAGTAATGTTTTTTATTTTTTTGTTAATATCATCTTTATTTCATTTTTACTTACAGTCGATTGTGTCCAAGCAATAGGAGCAAAAAGAAATCAAGAAAAGGTACTTACAGAAGTCCATCTGGTCACAGTACATAGGGTGCTCAAAAAAATTGTTAAGGCTTAATACCAGGGAGGTTAGAGTTCATTGTCCATGGAGGGTCTAGAGAATTCAGAAGGACCCTAGATTCGGGGTAGCTTCACTTCCTAAAGAGCTGTTCAGTAAGGTCCTGGATGTCAGACAGAACAATGGAAGTTCAAATACACGAAATGGACAACAAGTGTACTATTATTTCTCATCGGTTCTAGGGCACCCAAACCTGGGAGCCCATAGGAGGCCACCCGGGATCCACACAAAACAGTCCCCCGCAGTAAAAGGGGGGGGGTGTTTTATTTCCCCGTGGTACAAAAGTTGTGTCCTTAAGCATATAGTACAAAAGCCATCTATTCCATCAGGAGCTAAATCTTTCCTCCCTACCATTTAAACTATATGTTATCTTCTCCAGCTGGTAGGTTTGTTTGGATATGGTCCACCAATCCAGCAATGTTGGGATCTTAGGAGATAACCACAATTTAGTGATGGCCTTTTTATCTGCTGTAAGCAGAATAGCTAGGAAGTAGCGGGTATCCTGGTCCCTAATGCCGCCGGGGAGAATTAACAAAATAAATGTATGCGGGGTTAACTTGAAGGGCCTATCAAATAGTTCTTGAAGCTCTGACTGCAATGAACGAATAAATGGTTCCAGCTTAGGGCAAGCAAACATTACTTGTGTGAGGTGGCCCTTTCTTTCACCACAGTTACACCAGCAGGAGGCAGAATGTCCAGAAGTGTAGTGACTTGTGACCTCTGGGGTCTTGAAATAACGAACCAGGAATTTCCATACATATTCCCTCCATTGGTGTGAACTAGAAGTGCGTGCCACCTGTCGGCATGCCTGTTCCCACTGTTTGTCCTCTATGTGTGTGCCCAGCTCCTGCTGCCATTTCCCACGGATATCTATAAGATTTGCCAGGGGATTTGACATTAATGCTTGATAGAAGGCAGATATCAAATGACTTTGATTTGGAGAAGTAAATAAAGACTGCAGCTTAGTGATCAAGGGAGGCCACTGCTCAGGGTTTCGTACCTCAGATGGTAATGATTCATAGTAGTGTCTTAATTGTAAGTACCTATAATGGTATGTATTTGGTAGGCTGAATTTTGTCTGAATTTCCCGAAATGACCATAGTGCCCCTCCAGTTGTAATTCAAGCCATATCTGCTCCACTGACGGTAGGCATGGTCCATTTTACCGGGCTGAAAATCTGGGAGGACAGCTATTGGGCATATTAATGGTATAAAAGGGGGAATCGAAAATTGCCTCTTAGTCTGTTTCCAAGTTGTCACTCTATGCTGCAACTCTGAGGTTAAGTTAAGGTTTGCATCCGGGGTTATATGCCTGTGGTAGAGTATGGCATAATACTCTGAGTCAGGAACGATTGCCTGTTCCAAATCTGCCCAGTGCGCATCATTTACAGACAGCTGCCTAGCCGTAACATGCGTCAGGTGCGCAGCTTGATAGTACCGAAGGAGGTCTGGGAGGGCAAGCCCACCCAGTCCCCTCGGTTTAGTAAGGAGTTTTAACCTAACTCTCGGCCTGTGGCCCGCCCAAATAAAACAAGAAATAGCCCTCTCCCAGTCTAGGAACGCAAAACGTGGCAGACTAATAGGAATATTACTGAAGAGGTACAGGGCCCTGGGCAAAGTTACCATTCTGATGATATCTGTTTTTCTGGAGAGACTCGGTGGGAGTGTATTCCAGCTGGCTAAATCCTCCTTAAGACGAGTGGTAAAGGGGATGTAGTTCTGCTTGTAGGCGTCCTGCAGATCCCTAGTTAAGTTTATCCCAAGGTATTTTATTTTCCCCAGGTCCCATTTGCAGGGAAATTGCTCCCGAATATCCCGATCAGGGTAATATTGGAAAGTCAAGATCTTGGTTTTCGAGATATTAACTTTGTAACCGGAGACCCGCCCGAAAGCTTCTAGTAGCTCAATAACCTTCGGGAGTGTAATCGCTGGGTTTTGGAGGTATAGGAGAACATCATCCGCATAAAGTGCTATACGGTGTTCCTCTCCTTCTACCTCAGTCCCCTGAAGGTCCTGAGATTGCCTGATAAGCTGTGCTAAGGGTTCCATAAATAGGGCAAAAAGGAGAGGGGATAAAGGGCATCCCTGTCTGGTGCCCCTGTAGAGGGGAAAACATCTTGAATGGTGTCCCGAAACCCGTACCCATGCCTTCGGGGCAGAGTAAATATTTTTGGTCACCTGGACTAATGGCTGAGGTAACCTCGTCACCCTCCATAACTGAATATAGAAATGGCCAGAGTACCCTATCAAAAGCCTTTTCTGCATCAAGGCTGACTAAGGCTGCAGGGTAATCACAGGTGTACATCTTACGTATTATATGATACGTCCTCTTAATATTATCTGTAGTTGTTCGTCCACCAAGGGTCCAGTAATGTTAAGAGAATATCATCAGCATAGAACGCAATTTTGTATGCAATGCCGCCGAGTGGAATACCTTCTACCTGCGCACTAAGACGTATGGCTATAGCTAAGGGTTCCAAAAACAATGCAGATAACAATGGTGACATTGGGCATCCTTGTCGAGTACCTCGTTGTAAAACAATAGGAGAGTGGTCACCGTTAATGTGAGTGTAACCCAGGTACCGGATACCAGCGGGCTACTACCCCTGCCTGGGTGGCCACAACCAGGTTGACGGGCCTGGGCTCTGGTTCTGGTGGAAAGGGGGGTTCTTTCCCAAGATAACATAACTAGCACAGTGCCTCCACCCAGAGTACATAGAGTGGGTCAGATATTGGTATAGTACAACCCCCTGGGATGCTGTACCTACCCACCTCCCTTTACAGTCACCCCACACATGGATTATTACCATAAACCAAAACCTTACTTTCACTAACTTGCAGTTATTGGCCTAAGCTAATAATATGCTCACGAGACATTTGTAAAAAGGTTAACCAACAATTTATTTATAAAGGGGTGGGGTTAGGAAAAGGGAAAATGGATACAGAGGTTAAACATCATCTTAGCATTTTTTACTGATATAATTTGGCAATGGTTAGCATTATTTCAAACACCATTCGATCACTTTAACTGAAATATCCAGAACACTCACAGTGCCCACCTCCTACCAGCATTAAAATGGCTACAGGTCAGTATTTCTTTCTAACTAGCTGCCTAGACCCAATGACCACACCCCAACTGTTCCCAGTTCCCAGTCGATTAGATAGGAGCCCTGACACTCTGTTCTTGGGTACCCAGCCGTTCAAACGTTGCAGGCTTGATGTGTTGCAGCTGTTTGGCCGCCACTAGTGCACTTAAAATAAATTAGATTCAAACCTTCTTGCATGATTAAAATAACTACTGGATAAAACATGATCCTTAGGTTGGTAGCTAAACTCAGAACTTTGGTGGCATCTGCTGTTTGGCTATTGAAACTTGGTCAATTGATGACAGCTATGTACAGTTCCCCAGATGCACGACAAGCCATGTTTTACTCACAGTTTGCAGAACAGTCTCTTGGCTTGTGCAGCTGATAATATTCAGACTGTAGATCTGAGAAACAGTATTTGGATCAGTATAGTTTGGACTGCAGGATAGCTGAGGTGAGCAGCAGGTTCTTGCATCTTGGACCTTCTCATGCATCTTGCTGCTTGGGTCTTCTTAGCAGCAGGCTCTTGCATCTTTAGCAGGCTGGACACTTTTTAGCTTCTCTGGCAACCTGTTGTCTTCTTTTCGGTAGCATCACAGAACTGGAGAGACCAGTGCTGGGGACCCGGGTTGGCACGCCTCAACCCCCACGTCTAGGCATGAACCCTCAGGGGAGACGCATTGCTAATACCTAACAGTGACCTTACCAGGCTGATTCCCCAGGCTGACCTCGGAAGACAGTCACTCTCTTCCAGGTATTCAGGAATATGCGGCTGTAAATGGCTTCAGCAACACCACCAGCTTGCAGCCATGGCTGTCACTCTAATAGGACTCGGTCTTTGAGTTTCCCACTGACTGTTAGCGAGGAACAGTCTCTTAGATTCAGACATCATAGATGCAGGTTCGAGGCAGAGGACGGGGGTCATACCCGCTCGCCTCAAAGCCAAAACCTGAACAGAAGAACAAATCTCACAGATGCAGATTTAAACAAAAGAGCGAATATTCTCACTTCACGGGTGCAGACTTAAACAGAAGAACGAATCTTCTCACTTCACTTTCCATCCACAGGAACACAACAGGCAGTTCCTCTTGGCTAAACGTGGCTGCACGAGCCCCCAAACAGAACATCAGGCAGGCTTCCCTTGGCTCTCTGGCTGTGCAAGCCTCCAAGTAGACATCAGTACTTCTATGAGGTATCACGGGCAAGTTTGCTTTCCTTCCGGAAACTCGCAGACGATTTCCATAACTCTGGCCAGCAAATGACATTTTTATTCTGCCAAAATTCTCCTTCCAGCCCTTGGAAGGCAACACAGAGCGCCTCTTGGACTAGTGGCTGTGCAAGTTTTCAGGCAGGTCTCCTTCCCTTGAAGATCACAGCAGGCTTCCCCTCTCTTGGGAACCTCTCAACAGCTTTTATTGCTTCTGAACAGCAAATTAACAGTTTCTTCTGAAGCAGCTCCTTCCAAACCTCAGAAGGCAAATACAGGGCTCTGGGCTGGTGGTTGTACAAGCCTCCAGGCAAGCCTATTTCAAAACTCTCTGGAGCAAAGGTGAGGAGCTCTAGCCGAACTGAACTAAACACTCTCTGTCTTCAAGGTTTCAGGGGCTCAAGGCAGCTCCTGATTAGTTGATGCATTTATCCATAGTAAAAATTAATATTCTTTAGCCTCCTTCGATGCCTGATTGGTTGTTTGTTTGGGTGCCAAAACATTGTCCTTGCCTCTTGCCACAAGTCACTTTGTTAAGTCCTCCAGGGCTCCTGGCTCTCCGATTGGCTGGCCGCAGGGTCAAAGGTGGCAGACATGGTGGCTGCAGTTCTGTTTATAACACAGTCCCTCTTTTAACATCACTTTGTAGTCCCAACGGCATCATTTTATTAAATAAATGCCCCAGTGTCCATTAGTGGCTCCTCCACCCTATAGTCCAGTGGCAGAATTAGCGATCTTTGGGGCTTCCCCTGCCTGTCGCCACCTCTGATGCACAGTCCCCCCAGGCGGCAGGCAGGCTCCCTTCACATACAGCAGCCTTGGCTGCTCTTTAAGTTACAGTGTGCCCTTTTAAATTCACAGTGCTTAAGAGCACTCTTAAACATTTTATCCCCCCCCCCCCCAGTGCCTCCGGGCCCCTCTACTGTTGTTTATGCCTACAGGGGCTGGGTACACACAAACATTGACCAGGAGCCGCTTGGTCGGCTTTCACATACAAAGTGCCAGAGCGCTATCACAAATGTGAGCCCACTTCGGCCAGTGTCTTAGCTTTACCGCTAGTGGCGGTTCCACTTTTACTTCCGCTCCTCTGGTCCCCCATTTCATTTTAGACACACAGGGCCGGCAGGAGCAACACGGGAGGAAACGAGATCCTGGACTGGCAGAACAAATGGGAGGGTTAAGCGGCGCTACAGGGAGAACGGCATGGTAAACCCCTACCTGCGAGGGGTGGGGGTTACACGTATATATGCTAAGGGGTGAGAATATAGCTTCTGGAGCCATGTCAAAAAAGAAATTGGAAAATCTAAAGCGGAAGGTACCCCATAGAAAACCCCAGGAGACCCTGTCGAATGCCTTCTCAGCATCTAAACTAACACCATTGGGATTTCATGGGAGACTCCACGTTCAATGAGGAGAACGGTACGCCAGATATTATCCAGGGTATGACATTTGCAAATAAATATGGCTTGATCAAGGTGAATTATGACAGGGAGAATTTTATCTAATGTGTTGGCCCAAATGGCCATATAAAGTGTATAATATATGGGGAGCCCTTACTACCCACCGAAATCACACTGTTTACAATGTTGGTATTGTATCGTTGTGACGTCAAGAGGTTGTTAACCCCTCTTCCCTGTGTCACAACTATACCATAACAATGGGAGCTGATCTGGACATGCGCGGATCTGAAGTAGCGGCTCACAATGAACTGCTGCGGCGGTGAGAGCTGACCATGAGGGAGAGTGGCACTATGGGTGTACAAGAAAAAGTAAGGACTATCCTCGAGTTTTTGTCCATACACTATTAAAATAATGACTACTTTTCGGTTCGTAACCGCACAGAAATCACCTCTTGTGGTTGCAGAACAACAATAAACCTCCCAAGCTGTGCTTTCGAGGTTTACTGTTGTGTCCTGGCAACCACTCGAGATGACAGCGTGGTTATTAACCGAAAAGTCATTATCCTCTGTGTAATCTGTATTTAGAACTTAGAAGGATCTATAGAAAGAGGGGTTAGAAAGATCCTTACCCAGTTTCGGAATTGCTGTAATAGTGGCATAAAGCCAGGAAGGAGGGAGGATCCTGCCGCCACTACCTCACTAAAAACTTAGAGCAAGTGAGGAAGGAGAGAATGAGAAAAGGTTTTATACTATTCATTGGTATAACCGTCAGGGCCAGGATATTTTCTTGTTTTCGCAGATTTTAATTGGGCTAGAATTTCCTCACTAGTGATGGGAGTCGTAAGAAGCTCTTATCGGGTTGTCGTTAATTTAGGGATGGGAAGAGTATTAAGAAAATGACTAATACTGTCAGGATCAGCCGGAGGGAAGTCCCGATATAGGTCTGCATAATATTTTTTTTAAATGTGTTGAATTGTAGATTTCTCATGCATCAGATGTCCTGTAGCTGGGTCTCTGATTTATATAATATACTCAGCACAACGCTGCGCACAAGCCTTTTGTGCCAGCAGGCGAGAGCTCTTTAGCCCCTGCAATAATGCAAACTGGTGAAGGTACGCAAAGGATTGTTGGACCTTATAGTCCAATATTGACTGAAGTGAACACTTTACTAGTTTTATCTGAGCAAGGAATGCGGTATCGCCTTCTCTATAAATGTAGGGAATTTAGTTTGTCCGTAAGAGCATA
The DNA here is from genome assembly GCA_016271365.2 of Neoceratodus forsteri. NCBI lineage: Eukaryota > Metazoa > Chordata > Ceratodontiformes > Ceratodontidae > Neoceratodus > Neoceratodus forsteri. Next base: position 27,432,041 of record JADMNL010000026.1, on the reverse strand, counting down.
ATACTACTGCTCTAAGTAACATTTTTTACGAGAAGCATATGAGGTAATTTCTCCCCGTAACACAGCCTTTAATGTGTCCGACAATGTGGGGGCTGAAACTGAAGAAGAATCATTTTCTTTGATTATTTGTTGTATACGAGTATTGAAAAGTTCAATAAATTTGTCATCGTGCAGTAATGATTGATTCAAATGTCAAAAGAAGCGAGGAGGTTTCTTGCCTAAATTAAGTTTGAGGAGCAGGGAATGATGATCGGAGAGCATTCGAGGTCCACAGGACAGATCTTGAATCAAGGAGAAATGCTCACATGTAGTGAAAAAATAGTTCTCAAATAACTATAATGGCAAGGGGCAAAAAGTATAGGTATGCTGCAAGGGATGAAGGCAGTGTCAAATATCTGTTATACCTAAATGGGCTACATTCGTGCGAAAGTACTTTTGCACCATAGAATATCCATGTCTGCTAGGATTAGATGTGTCCAGGTCCACAACAAGTACCTGATTCAGATCCCCACCCATAATTAACGTACCCTGGAGATGGTCCATCAAAATACCCCAAAAACTGTGCAGCACTGGGGTTGTGCATTAGGCGGGAAATAAACATTAGTTAAGGTCACCTCTTGTTGATATAGTCTCCCCTGAAGAATTACCTATTGCCCCTGTTGATACAGTGTCCCCTGAAGAATGGCCTGTCAGCCCTGGGGGTCAGTGTAAGCCTTCTTAATGATCAAAGGGGTAATAGAGGGGATCAGGATAGCGACACCCCGTTTTTTCACTGTTGAACAAGAGGAAGCATGCACTTGATATCTCCCTTCCCAATGCAGCTTTAAATGTTCCATGGCAGGTAAGTGTGTTTCCTGTAGGAAACATACATCTACAGGACGTTTTTTAGGATATTGCATTGTTCTGGTTCTCTCAATGGGATATTCAGACCACTGATATTTTGTGAGAGAATTTAACTGGGGTCAAATACTGTACATGATGAAAAAACAAGGAAGTCAAACAAATGGGAAAGCCCTGTGCCAGAGAAACCCTTCACCATAGCATACACAGAAATAAGAGTAGCGGAACCACCACCGAGGCTCCCTCTCCACCATCCAGCCTGAAGGACCCGAAGCAGCAGGACGGCGAAAGAAATACACCCCAGCAGGAGACCACCACTGACCTCCGATATGGCGATGTTACAACTAAAAGTGGCAACCAACCTGTAAAAATAAAAAACTTTAAAATTGCAAAGATGTCTTTGTGTGGATTTTCTATAGTAAAACTAGAAAAAATATACTGCACCACCGAGCTGAAAAATAAGTACATTAAGTACAGAATTTGTTAAACAGTGTGCAAGTAACCAATCAAAAAATGACCTGGAAAACCCCAGGAAGTATAAACAAAGGAGGAAAGACTCCTAACTGCCTAAGGGGCCAAACTATATACATAATGACTCCCAAACTTGGGGAGGGGATAGTCACCATCCCGAAAACCCTGTAAGGTTCCAAAGGTAAATGCTCTCCAAAATTAACCGCAATGCCACAACATTTAGCAACAAATTAGTTGCATTTAATATTCCACCAGTGTGAGCCCCTAGTGCCTCGGCTGCAAGCCTTCAGGGGCATGTCACGTGTCACGCCCCTTGAGGGCATGGCTGAGCACTGGCTGCCTGATGAGTAAATGCAACAATTGTTGTCTGACGTGAACCAGTACAGGCGCGTACCTTTAGGCATTACTGAAATATGTAGGGCTAGCTGCCTGTTTAGTGCAAACCACCTCTACCTCACAAGCACAGGATTTGAATTTGGAACTTGCTGAAAACCCTGTAGTTGGGTTCAAAGCTGAGGGGCCTATACAGGGTTGGAGGAAAAAACAGAACCATACGGTCTGGGCCTCCAATGGGACATATGACTCCCAAAGTAAAAACAAACTACCAGTAGGGAATAGAAAAAAAATGCGGGAAAGGGATGAAAAATGGTTGACGTAGGCAGCATAATAACCGTGTCCCATAGGCCTTTACTAGCTCTCGAGTAATATAATACTGTAAATATAAAAGCTGTGCCAGTGGTCCTAGTTAGCTAATAAAAAGAAAAAGAGGGTAAAGGAATTATAAGGTACAGTTATATAGCAGCAGCTAGAGACAGCAGAAGGGGGAAGTCCAATGGTACAGTTAGGACAAAAATCCATCCTAGAAAGCTAAACTGGCTATGTCAAAGGAGAGTTATAATCTTAACTGTAATCAAGGCTACAAGGCTGTGCTCTGCTCCTGTCACAAGTATAAGAGAATGGGTCCCAGGCCAAGCGAAAAAAGAATAAGTGAAGGGGGAAGAACCGTGGAAGCCCCCCATAAAACAGGCAAACAAGGGGGGTTGTGCCTACCATTTGCCTGTGTTTAAACCCCGGGAGCCCTCTGCCAAGTAAGAGTAGAATTAAAATAGTCCAAGCATAAGATGCAGCGGGTGTCATTAACGTCGAAATGTCCACAGGTTAATTAAAACCACCCTGTTGCCTCTATTGCCTAAGGCCACCCTCTATTTCTCTTTACCCTCTACCCCTCCCTCTATGTTAATGCAGCCCCACCGCCTATCCCCCTACCGCTTGTTAACATAAACCTGTATCCTGTCCACCATCCCACCCCTTTGTAAACATAAGCCTGTATCCTGTCCACCATCCCCATCCCTCCCCCGCTCTCATTTCTCTCCCCCCCTCCACTGTCCATGCCTGCCTAGACCAGTCTTCTTCCATGGCCCCTCTCACCTCCTGTCCTTTTTCCTGATCCCCTGACATTCCCTCCCCATTCCTTTTCCTCCCCTCGCTGTCAAACAACAAGGCCATTGTTGGCTGCTCTATGTTCACCTATTCTTACCCCAGTAATCCACTAATATTATTACTCTTGCAGTGCTCCCTTAAGCCAGCACTGCCCCAGAGAGAATAGAATGCTATGCTAATCATGGAATGTTTGGCTTGTGCATCTATTTTCAAACTGCCCAGTGTCAACTGCCTACATTCTACCTCAGATTTCTTCTCTCTGCTGCAAAGTTCAGATGCCCTGGAGATATCTCTCTCTCAGTCAAGACAGAGAAGTATTTTTGTTTTATTTTTCATTACTGCCAAGTGTCATTGTTCTTTAGTGTTTTATACCTCATTAGTTTTAAATTGAAACTTGTTTATCTGTTCCTCGCAGTTCCTTTGAACCGAGGGGCAACCAACCTTCTTTTATTTAATCAGAACCTTTGTAGAGGGTTCCGGTTACTTTAGTCTTAAATTTTAACTGCTTTTGAAACAAGGTTTATCGGTTTTCCTGAGCGGTTTCGCGGTTCCGGCTCCGATCAGAACCGATAATTTTTTCACTTTATCAGTTCCTAAATCGACTGCAAATATTTAAAATTAGTCTATTTTTTTGTCGGTTACTGGTTCCTGTTTTCTATAATGTCAGACAAGCCTAAAACGAAAACAGGACCCCCTGGGTTCAAGAATTGCTTGAAGTGTGCAGTGGTGTTTGCTAAGGCAGACAAGCATGATCTTTGCTTCATCTGCCTTGGGCAACAGCACTTCAGTGAAGACTGTGATATTTGTAAGTCTTTCCCTGTTAAGACAGTGGAAAAATGCAGGGAGAGGTTTAAAGGAAAACTAGAGTAGGGGTCCATGGGCTCTAACCAGTTCACCCTCGCTAAGACTGTGGCAGTTTCTTCCAGAGCCTCTAAATCCACCCTGATACGGTTGAGGGCTCTGTCAAGAGAGGCAGTCAACTTGACTCCCCCGGTGCCTGCCAAAAAATTTAAACCAAACACACTGACACCCCGGCTGAAACGCCTCAAGGGGTTCCCTCAGGTACCTATTAATGCTCCTTCTCCTGCTGAGTTGACACAGGCTTTCACCTTACTCCAGGTGTTGCAGGGCTTAATACCCCCTCAGCAGCCTGTGATTACTACTGCTGAAAAAACAACTGTTGTTACCCCTCTTTTACCTGCTGCTACAGTGGCATATGAGGAGGATGACCAAGATGAAGGGGGAATTGAACCTGAGGTGTCACCAGAATAAGATTGTGGTTCCCCTCCCAGACCCTCAGAGGATTTCTCTTCCCATTTTTCCTTTGTTAAGAAAATGGTAGAGACCCTGGATCTACAAACAGCTGAAGAGATCCAGGATGATGAGGAGGCACAGTACATGGAGCTTATGGGGCTGACACCCTCAAAAATGCTCCTTCTGCCTATCTACAAATTCTTTAAGAAGGATGTTTTAGGAATTCTAAAGGCTCCCAATACAGTCACACCCACAGACAAAAAGTGTGACAAGAAGTATTGGTTAGAAAGATCTGGTGCTGAGTTTCTTTTTAGTCACCCAGACCACCAAGGTATTGTACAGTAGGCTGCCTGTGAGAAAGCCAAGACTCCCTTATCCTCTCACCTCCCTGAGAAGGATTCGAGTAAGGTGGACATCATGGCAAAAAAGGGGTACCTTTCCGCATCCCTGGCAATTTGTCAAGCCAGCTACCAGGCCTATGCAGCCCTTTATGAAAAAGCTGTCTGGCAGTCAGTAGTAGACAATGCTGAGGCTAACCCCTCTTTAACAGTGTCAGAGCTGCTAGACACAGCAAAATTGGACTTGGAGTCTTCCAAATACCAATTTCAGATGGCAGCTGACACCATTGATACAGCTGCAAGGTGGATGGCTGGTACCATTGCTCTAAGAAGATTTGCCTGGCTGAGGGCTACCAACCTCACCCAAGACACCCAAACTAAGGCAATGGACTTTCCTGTCAAAGGCCACTCTCTTTTTGGCGCCCAGACTGAGGCATATATGAAAAAAGTAGACAAATATAAACCTACTTCTAGGAGCAACTCGTCCAGAGACAGGCCCTCTACTTCAACGTTGTCTTATTCTAGGGGAGGCAGGGGCAGGTCCTCTTTTAGGAGGCCTTTCTTTCAGGTACAGGCTGTTTCCAGCAGCAGTACCAACCACAGCAGACTGGATTTTACAGAGGTAGAAGGGGTTCTCGGAGAAGATCCCAGTCTGCTCAGCCTCAGCAGCAAGCAAAACAGAACCCCTGACTTTTCCCTTCAGGCCGCCTCTCCACATCCTGTAGGGGGCAGACTCAACCACTGTTTCTAGGAATGGTTAAAAATAACCACAGACAAGTGGGTCCTGGAAATAGTGAGTCAGGGTCTCTCCCCCTTTGCTTCAAGTCCATTCCTCCTCCAAGGTTAAAATATTTTGCACCAACTCCCTTCTCAGAAAGAAAACTACTGGACCAGGAGGTACAGGCCCTACTGCTGGCAAAAGCAGTGGAGCCTGTCCCCACAACCAAAGAGGACAAGGGTTCGATTCCAGATATTTCCTAACAACAAAAAAGAATGGAGAGTGGTGGCATATACTAGACCTCAGACTACTAAACAGGTACCTGGTAAAGCCCCAGTTCAGAATGGTCACAATGGCCATGATTTTACCAACTCTGCAAAAAGGGGACTGGCTAGCCCCCTTGGATCTAAAGGACGCATATTTCCATATTCCCATAAGGGAGTCACACAGAAAGTATCTCAGATTCAGACTCCCCTCAGGCCACTACCAGTTCTCAACACTTCCCTTTGGCCTTACCTCTGCACCAAGGGTCTTTACCAAGTGCATAGCAGTAGTAGTGGCACACCTCAGAAGACTGGGTGTCACAAATTTTCCTTATCTGGACGATTGGCTAATCATAGGGGAATCCCACCAACAGGTGTCAGACCACCTTCATGTAACCCAGGATGTGCTGCTGTCCCAGGGATTCCTTCTCAGTACCAAAAAGTCAGTCCTGACCCCTGTGCAGGTTCTGCAGTTCATAGGTGCAGAACTGAATACAGTAGTGGGAAGAGCTTTTCTCCCTCAGGAGAGGGCAGAAAGCATTCAGCTTCTGGCAGGCCAAAGCCAGCAAAACAGTTTCTTCAGCTGTTAGGGCACATGGCTGCAGCAACAAGCATAGTCCTACGTGCCAGGTTTCAGATGAGAGATATTCAGTTCCACCTCAGAGCACACTGGTGCCAAAGGCGGAACCCCCTCTCAAAGCCAGTACCAGTCACACAAACATTACTACAGGCCCTCCAATGGTGGAGGGAACCGTAAAATTTAAGGGAAGGGATTCCATTTCTGCAGGGGCCTTACTCCCTAGTTCTCACAACCGATGCTTCCCTGCTTGGTTGGGGTGCTCACTTAGGGGACCACACCATCCATGGCACTTGGGAGAGTACAAACTCACTCATGCACATAAAACTGGTAGAGTTAAGAGCTGTTTATCTGGCCCTTCAGTGTTTTCTCTCATCTCATACAGGGAAAGGTGGTACAAGTCACAACAGACAATACCACAACAATGTATTACATCAACAAACAAGGTGGGACAAGGTCCCCTCCTCTGTGTACAGAGGCAATGAAGATATGGAGCCTTGCTTACTCACTAAATGCCTCTCTACAGTCAATTCATCTGCCAGACAAGGACAACACATTGGCAGATGCCTTGAACAGGATAAACCAGGCCCATCACAAATGGGCATTGAACAAGCAAGTGGTGAATGCTCTATTCAGGAGGTGGGGGTGTCGTCGAGGCACAGGTCAGGAAGCATAGAGAAAACCCTGGAGCAGTTGTAAAATTCCTCAAAACTGTTTATTTGTAGTTGCAGTAACATAAAATAAACCTGTTCAGAATAACTATGTACAGAAGCAAAATAAAATCTCTTGTAAAAAAAAAATATCCCTTGCAGCTCAGCTTAGCTGATCTTCCCTTGTCAGTCTTCACTGTTCATTACTGCTGGGTGTAAGCTGGGGGCGCGCAACCGCTACAGGAGTTTTTTTTTTTTGAGGGAGGAGTCAGCGCCGACGGCACCGCTGCTGAGAATGACACACTATGTGGTGCGCGAGGGGCGGCCGTTAGGCGCCACAGACTCCTCCTCCATCCCAGTTCTGTTTCTCCCACTGTCGAGGCAACACCTGCTACGCAAGTGAAACGCTTCTGCGCCATTAGGCCTTGTGTCATTCTCTGACCTCTACTCCTTCATCCCGGTTTGTTTCTCCCGACGCCGTTGACACTGGTAAGATCGTTTTATTTTATATTTCGACAGCGCCGGGAGCTTTTTCTGTTTATACAATTGTTTTCGTATCATGTCTGGTTCGGGAGCCGCTTAAAGTCAGCGGTCAGTTCCCCATGCCAGTGTTCCTGTGGCCTGCATTTTCCATGACGGACCTACATGATGTCTGCCTTCGGGTGCCTGGGACCTAGCCATGATATGGATAGATGCGACGCCTGTTTTCTCCACGGACCTCAGAGTTCTTGAAATTCGCGCATTCAAAATCGGCAAGGCACCGCCGACTTTCGGAGGACACCGTCGTTCTTGGGTTTTCCAGGCCAGGACTTTCGGCCCTTCCTCCGGGTCCCCTCCCAGACCTATACGGTCTGGTGAGGAGGAGGCCTCCCCATCTGCAAGCCTTGCCGAGGAGGAGGCCTCTTTTGCGGTGTCAGAGGAACGCTGTGGCCCTTCCCGTGGTTGCATCGTGGACACCGCCTCAGCAGTCACCTCTTCCAAGGTGCAGGCTCCCTAGTGTCGCGGCCCACGGTTGCTGGGTCTGACATTGGTGGACCCTTGACGCCATCTTGTGGAGCCGTCTCAGATCCTGGTGCCAGTCACGTCACCGGTGATCGAAGCTGTGCCAAATGCCGCATCGGTTTGGTTCTCAATGCCGACCCAGTCGACTCCGCTGGCGGCGCCGTGTCAAGTTCCGGGGCCGTAGTTGGGTCGGGACCAGGTTCCGGAGCCGTAGGTGAGGCACTGGGATCAGCCGGCGTTGTGAGCAACGCCAGCGCCATTCGTAGTGCCATTTCTCGGGATTCTTGGAGTGGCCAGCATCGAGATCCTCCTTGTCAACTCCTCTTCGGAGGAGGACAACTCAGATGTGAACCCGGACTGGCCCCCCGATTCCTCAGAATCAGAATCCTCTGTGGGACTTGGTGTCAGGCAGCCCAGCGCCCCATCCCTGAATCTCCACAGTGGCCTTCTTCTTGGGACTCCCAGGCTGGGGTAGCTTGGGGTTGGAGGGACTGTCCCCACAGAGCAGGCAGCTTCCATGTGCTGCTGCACCCTCCCGGGAATTGGGATCCCCATCTTCGGGGCCCCCTCAGAGGCCCTGGTTTGAGGGACCCTTTGCTGGGGTCAAGGAGGAGGATGTCCTCGGAATCTGAGGGGTCAGGGTGAGGGGCGTCAGCACTCTTCTGCCACCCCTCGGGTGCAGGGAGGAGCCATAGCGCCGAACCCCGACTCTCCTTCTCGGGTTCAAGGGTTCCCTTCTGGTGGCGCCGCCGTGGGTTGCCCTTCTGGACTCATGCAGCCACAGGTGCGTCATAGGGGAGATCCCCCATTTGGGCTCTTCCGGAGTTCGCATTCCCAAGGTTCCGTCATGCAACCCGATTTGATTTCAGGGATCCCTCCAGCTCAGGCTCCCTGGCAGAGGACAGTCGTCTCCTTGTAGATGTCCTTCTCCCATTCCTCTGCAGCCACCCCCTCTCTCCCAGGCCATGTGGGTCCTACGGGGCCGTTGTCCTGAGAGACGTTCAGAAGAACTGCGGTGGCCTTCCCGTCATATGTTAGGCACATGCATGAACGGGTCTTTCGCCTGTCCCTACTGCCGCAGGAGTCTTCTGGGCATTCGAGTTCCCCATCCTCCTTGTCTCCCTCCTTGGAGGGACAGGAACCTACTGCTCACCTCTCTTCCGATGCTGATTTCACTGAATATCAGCACTCCCTTTTGAGGATGGTTCAGGATCTCCGTATTTCTTATGTTAGACGGGACAATACCAAGCGGGAGATGCGTGAATTCCTTGGCAAATTCAGTGCACAGCATTTGGTAGTGCCATCCAGGCCTATTCCCTTCCAGGAGGTGTCTATCTGCACCTGGCAGTAGCCAGCCAACCCTCTCCCAGCCCCAGCAGACTGCAGGAGGTGGTATTGTGCTCCATCTGAGTCGCTAGGTTCTCTCCCTAACCTGCTCTCAGGCTTGGTGTTCCTAGAGACCCCTTCTGGGCGCCGACGCCTGGTGCACAACCGGCCACCAGATTCGGATTCTCTACAATTCGACCGGTGGGGGCAAAGAGTGTTCTCTTCCTTTCATGCGATCTTGCGCATTGCATCACATCAGGCACACCATGCTGCCTATAACAGGCACTTGTAGTCGATGCTGGCTCAGGTGCTAGCATCGATGCCTGATACAGAGCAATCTCAACAAGCCATTGCCGTCTCCGCTATAGGCCTGGAACTGGCAAGGCACCAAGCAAGGGCATCTTATGATGCCAATGAGGTGGCTTCCAGGCTTGCAAGGGACAGCGATCTGCATTAGACAGACGGCATGGCTTCATCTATCAAGGTTGTCACCCCTGGCCCAGCTCAGGGTGATCCATTCCATCTTCTGAGGGACCCGCCTGTTTTCCACCAGGGCTAGGAGGCTTCTGCAGGGGCTTCTTCCGTCCCCTCGTCTCCTAGCTCTCTTCGGCCTTAGGCTTGCAGTTTAGTATGACTAGGGTCTCTTCTTCCTGTTTCTCACCAGCAGGAGGCTGAGGGTCTTGTTCCTTCAGGGTTATGCTAGTCCCCCTCCGGGGGGGAGGGCCTGGCACTCACCCAGCAGTAATGAATGGTGAAGATTGACAAGGGGAGATATAACAATGATGTACCTACCGTAATTTCTGATCTTCTCTTGTTTCAAACAACATGAAGTCTTCCTGTATTCTGACTATTGCAGTTAGGTCCTGCCTTTCAACTGCCCTGGAGAACAAAGAGTTAACTTTCCATGGCCAGCATGGAACGTTCGGCGCAAGCTCGGTTGAAGCCCCTGTCTGCTGTTGTTTAAACTCCAACCGTCAGATTCTTTACTCCGCCTCACTGAACAGTCGCTCCGGAGATTTCTCCTTTGCTCGGTTCAAAGAATGTCAAAGTGTCATTTTTTGCTCGATTTCTACAGAATTTCTGCTACCAAATCTGTCGGTTTAAGTGTCTGTCGTACCATGAGTACTAGATAGGTTTTACATTTAGTTTCTGTGTGGAACTTGTAAATTTCGGATCAGTTCGGCTGAACCTATCAGTTTAGTTAAAAAAATTTGTGAATTTACTTAGAGTGTGGTAACCGGTCCGTATCGGTTCTAAAAAAAACAGATTTTATTACGGTTTTTTCCAAGACCCGTAACACGGTCAGGAACCGATAGGGGTGTCTTGCCTGGTTGTTTGCCATAAAAAGGGTAAGTTTGTGGTTAGGATGGCTATGTCTGAGAAACCCAAAAGAAAAACCGGCCCCACTGGGTTTCAACACTGCAGTGTGTGTGGGGAGATCTTTGCTAATGATCCCCACATCACCTGTGTTTATTGTCTGGGGTTTGACCACCTCGATTCCGACTGCCAAATCTGTAAAAATGTCCCTAAGTCTACCCTGGAAAAAAGATTAGGTAGGCTCAGGGATAAGGAGGCCATGATGTCCGCTGACCCGGATGGCCAGCCTGGTTCGGTTCCGACCGAACCTGAGGGAGTGCCCTCTGACCAGGGCGATACTTCTTCGGGCAAGAGGTGAGCTGATCCTGAGGGATCAGTTCCTACAGAAAGAAAAAGAAAAATTGGCCGGTTCGGTCCCAGAGACCTATTTTCCGACTGCCGAAGAGATTGCCAGTGCGATAAGGATTGTAGAATTGCTTCATCCAGTTCCGTCTGATCTGGCGCCTTCTAGCAGGCGCTCGGTTCGATCGGTTCCTCTGGTTCAAGATTATGCCCCTGAAGATTTCCATGAACCAGGTTTGGAGGGGGATGAAGATTATGATGATGACGATGGTGTGGGAGGTCTGGTTGAGCCCATTGAACCGGACATCTCCCCAGACAGGCCTTCTGGTGTTTCCCCTCCTAGGTTTTCTGAGTCCCCTTCCCACTACATGTTTTACAGGAAAGTGGCAGAAACCCTCCAGCTCCCTGTGGAAGAAGCTGTAGAGGAACAAGAGGAACCTGATTATGTGGAGATGATGGACTTCCCAGAGTCCACGAGACTGTCTGTTCCCCTTCATAAGTCTTTTGGGAAACAGACACAAAAGATTTTAAAAACTCAAAATTCTGTACCTCCTGTCGACAGAAGGATGGACAAAAGGTACACCTTAGGTTCTGGTACAGAGTACTTGTATCAACAATGCAGCCATGTTGGGGTTGTGCAGGCTGCAGCCTGTGATAAGGCTAATATACCCTTGGCTTCACACCCCCCAGATAAAGATTCTAGGAAGCTGGATGCCATGGCAAAGAAACAGTACATGGCATCTGCCTTGGGACTCAGGCAGGCTAATTATATGACCTATGCAGCCAGGTACCAGAAGTCCAGGTGGGACACTGTACTGGCATTGGCTAAGCAGGCCTCCCCCAGCTAGCCTCAGAGCTGGAGGGGGTGGCTGCTGATGGGATTGAGGCATCTTAAGATACAGTTCAATGCTGCTGTGGACTCCAGTGATGTGTTCTGTAGAGTCATGGCTACATCTGTGGCTCTTTGGAGAATGGCTTGGCTCAGATGTACTAGTCTCTCACAGGACACCCAGGCTAAGGCCACGGATTTCCCTGTGGTGGGTAATTTTCTGTTTGGGGAGCAGACAGAGAATTACATGAAAAAGATGGATGAGTATAGGACCACCTATAGGAGTGCACAGGGCAAGGAAAGGCAGGCAACTCCTCAAAGGCAGCAGGCTAGGGGCAGGGGCAGGCCTTTTCATAGGCCTTTCTACCAAGCACAGGCCTCTTCTCCCTTTCCTCAGATGGGGGTTCTTCAGGGGGAGAGGCAGAAGCGGGATGAGCAGGGCTGCATTCATCTCTCAACCTAAGGCTCCTACCAAGCAGACGTGTCAGCCCGGGTCGACTCCCCCATTCCTGTAGGGGGCAGGCTGGCTTACTTCGTCCAGGACTGGATGTCTGTTACCTCAGACATGTGGGTCCTGGAGGTGGTAAGCCAGGGGCTGGTTCTCAGCTTCAAGAAATTTCCAAAGCTGAGGGCCAGATCCTTTCCACCTGCAAGTGTCTCAGAAACCATTGCCCTAGAGGCAGAGGTTTCATCTCTACTGGCTCTAAAGGCTGTAGAGAGAGTTCCTATATTGCACAGGGGCAAAGGTCTATACTCCAGATACTTCCTTACCCCAAAAAAGACAGGGGAGTGGCGACCCATCCTAGACTTAAGATACCTGAACAAACATCTTTTAAAACCAAAATTCAAAATGGTGACTCGGGGAATAATCCTTCCCTCTCTAAGGCCAGGGGACTGGCTAGCCTCCCTGGACTTAAAAGATGCCTACTTTCACATTCCCATCAGGTGCTCCCACAGAAAGTACCTCAGGTTCGAATTGCCTTCAGGCCATTATCAGTTCAGAGCTATGCCCTTTGGCCTGACATCAGCTCCAAGGGTATTCACAAAATGCCTAGCAGCAGTAGTGTCCTTTTTAAGAAGGAAAAATATTTCCATACCTGGATGACTGGCTCATTGTGGGTCAGTCCCCAGACCAAGTCAAATCAGACCTTCAAGTGACTCAGCAAGTGCTCACTTCCCTAGGATTCCTTCTCAGTCTTCCCAAGTCAGTTCTCGAGCCTGTACAGCTCCTCGCCTTCATAGGGGCAGAGTTGGATACAGTCAAAGCAAAAGCTTTTCCTTCCCCTGGAAAGGGCAAGGGCTATTGTAGAGTTGGCTTCTTCATTCCACCTTCTGGTCTCTCAGCCAGCAAGGCACTTCGTTCAGTTTCTGGACCACATGGCAGCTTCTACAGCAGTGGTCCAAGGGGCCAGATTTCAGATGAGGGACATTCAGTTTCACCTGAGGGCCTTTTGGTCTCAGAAGAAAGATTCTCTAATCAAACTAGTTCCAGTGACCCAGACTCTGATCCAGGCTCTCCAATGGTGGCAGGATGAGGGCAACCTCAGGCAAGGAGTCCCATTCGTCACTCAGTCTCATTCTGTGGTCCTAACCATGGATGCTTCTCTATTGGGGTGGGGAGCCCATCTGGTGGCTCTCACAGCCCAGGGACTGTGGTCCCCTCAGGAATCCCTTCTTCATATCAATCTCTTGGAACTCAGGGCGGTCTTTCTGGCCCTGCAAGCTTTCTCTCAGTCAGTGCAAAACAAGGTGGTTCAGGTCAGGACAGACAACACCATCACCATGTGGTACATGAACAAGCAGGGAGGCACTCGGTCCACGGCCTTGTGCACGGAAGCCATGAAATTGTGGTCCCTAGCTTATTCTCTGCAGACCTCTCTGATAGCAGTCCACCTTCCCGGGAACGACAATGTGCTAGCCGATGCATTGAGCAGGATCTCCCAGGGCCTTCACGAATGGTCCCTGGACCTTCTGGTGTTGAAAGTGATTTTTTCAAGGTGGGGCACTCCAGAGATGGATCTCTGCAGCCCCAGACAATCACCAACTTCTTCTGTTTTGTTGCAGACCCCCAGTATTGGGCTCAGTCTCTCTGGATGCTCTGATTTTGAAATGGGAAGGGACATTTCTATATGCCTTCCCTCCCCTTCCTCTTCTGTTCAAGGTTCTGGTCAAGGTAAGGTCACAACCTTGCAAAGTGATTCTGATTGCTCTAGACTGGGCCAGGCAGCCTTGGTACCTCCTGTTGCTGTCTCTAGCAATCCATCTTCCCCTGTCTCTTCCCAGGAATTACAACCTGTTAACTTCCTCTCTGGGGAGGATTTGGTACCCAATCTTCGATTGCTCAATCTTAAGGCATGGCTCTTGAAGAGTTAGAGTATGCAGATTTGCATCTGTTCCAAGGGGTTCTTGATATTCTCAAAGCCTCTTGAAAGTCTGCCACCAGAAAAACTTACAACTCCAAATGGAAAAGATTCAGCATTTGGTGTTCCAAGACGCATATATCCCCAGACACTGCTGAATTGTCTGCAGTTCTGGATTATATGGTTCATCTTAATGGCCTAGAACTCCGCCCAGCTACTCTCAAAGTACATTTGTCAGCTGTTTCTGCTTTTCTGTCAGTGGGAAAGCCTTCCTCACTGTCATCTCACCCTGTATTCTGTAAATTTTTCCAGGGATTGCTTCATACCAATCCCCCCTTTAGGGATCCTACCCCTGCTTGGGATCTTAATGTTTACATTGCTCAGCTATGCAATCCCCTTTTGAGCCTTTGTCTTCAGCAGACCATAAGTACTTGACTTGGAAAACTGTGTTCAAACAACATGAAGTCTTGCTATATTATGACATATGCAGTGAGTCCCAACCTTCGAACTGCTCCGGAGGTGAAAGAGTTAACTTTCCATGCCAGGCATGGAACCTTGAGCGCGAGCTCGGTTGAAAACTCTATCTGTTGTTCTTCAAACTCAAACTGTCAGATTCTTTACTCCGCCTCACTGAACAGTCGCTCCGGAGATTTCTCCTTCTGCTCGGTTCGTTTGTCAGTTAAAAAGTCTTATTTTTCGGTTTCTTGACCGAAATTAAACCGCAACCAGTCAGTTCAAGCTCTGTCTGTGGTATCGTAAGTAACAGATAGGCTTACATTTATTTTCTTCTGTGTGGAACTTGTAAACGTGTTTTCGGTTCGGTTTGAACCGATCAGGTTGTTTTTCAAAAACTTTCTAGTCCTTTAGAGTGCGGTTCCCGGTTCTTATCAGTTCTAAAAAAAACAGATTTCATTACGGTTTTTTCCACGGCCCGTGACACGGCTGGGAACCGATAAGGGAGTCTTGCTTGGCGGATTACCACTAACGGGCAAGTTTAGTTAGGCTGGCACTATGTCTGAGAAACCCAAAAGAAAAACCGGGCCCACTGTGTTTCAACACTGTGGTGTCTGTGGGGAAGCCTTTGCTAAGGCTGACCCACACACCACCTGTGTATATTGTCTGGGGTTTGACTACCTCAATGCAGACTGCCAGATTTGTAAGAATTTTCCTGCTGCCACCGTGGAAAAGAGAGTTGGTAGACTCAGGGAAAGGGAGGCCAAAAAGTCCGCTGACCCGGATGGCCAGACCAGTTCGGTTTCAACTGAACCGGAGGTAGTGCCCTCTGACCAGGGCGATCCTTCCTCGGGCAAACGAAAAGCCAGCTCTGAGGAGCCAGTTCCAACTAAAAGGGCTAGAAAGTCAGCTAGTTTGGAGCCAAAAGTTCTTTCTCCAACCGCTGAGGAAATAGCTAAAGCAATTCAAATTGTCCAGTCACTTTCCCCGGTTCCGTCCGAACGGCACCATCAGGGAAGCGGTCGGTTTGGCCGGTTCCACCGGTTCAAGATTTTGATTTTGAGGATTTTTATGAACCGGAGGAAGGGGAGGAGGAGCATGGGCAGAGTGAATGTGATTTTGAAGGTCTGGATGTGCCCACTGAACCGGACATCTCTCCAGACAGACCATCAGGGGTTTCCCCCTCCAGGCTATCTGAGTCCCCTTCTCATTTTATGTTCTATAAGAAAGTTGCTGAAACTCTCCAACTCCCTGTTGAGGAAGCTGTTGATGACCAAGAGGAGCCTGATTATGTAGAAATGATGGATATTCCAGAGTCTAGGAGACTGTCTATTCCCTTGCATAAATCTTTTAGGAAACAGACAGTAAAAATTCTAAAAACTCCTCACTCCATCCTCCCTGTTAATAAAAGGATGAACAAGAGGTATACTTTATCAGGCTCTAATACGGAGTTCCTCACTCAGCAATGCAGCCATGTAGGGGTAGTGCAGGCTGCAGCTTGTGACAAAGCAAATATTCCTCTAGCCTCGCACCCTCCTGAAAAGGACTCTAGGAGGATGGATGCCATGGCAAAGAAACAATACATGGCAGCATCTTTAGGACTCAGACAGGCAAATTATATGGCATGCTGCTAGGGTACCAGAAGTCCAGATGGGATACTGTGCTGGCCCTAGCGAAACAAGTCCCTGACCAGCTTGCCAGGAGCTGGAGCAGGTGGCTGCGGATAGTATTGAGGCATCCAAGGTGCAATTTCATGCTGCAGTAGACTCTAATGATGTGTCATCATGGGTCATGGCTACATCTGTGGCACTTCAGAATGGCTTGGCTCAGATGTACTACCCTGTCACAGGATACCCAGTCTAAGGCTATGGATTTTCCTGTTGTGGGCAATTTTCTGTTTGGAGCAGACAGAGAATTATATGAAGAAAATGGATGAATATAGGACCACCTATAGGAGTGCACAGGCCAAAGAAAGGCAAGCCACTCCTCAAAGCAGCATCTCAGGGCAGGGGCAGGCTTTTCATAGGCCTTTTACCAAGCCCAGGCCTCCTTCTGCTTATGCCCAGAGGGGTTCTTTAGCGGGAGAGGCAGACGGGGTACAAGTAAGCCCACTTCTACCCCTCAGCCCAAAGCCCCTGCCAAGCAGGCTCCCTGATGGGGTGGCCAGGGCCGATTCACTACCGGTAGGGGGCAGGCTGGCTTACTTTGTCCAGGACTGGAGGTCTTTAACATCAGACAAGTGGGTCCTGGAAGTAGTAAGCCAGGGACTGGTCCTCAGCTTCAAAAAGTTTCCAAAGATGAGAACCAGGTCCTTTCCACTTGCAAATCCATCAGAGGCTCTTGCCCTAGAAACAGAAGTTTCTACTGTCCTGGCTCTCGGAGCTGTGGAGAGGGTTCCACCCCTACACCAGGGCAAAAGGTTGTACTCCAGGTACTTCCTTACCCCAAAAAAGACAGGAGAATGGCGGCCCATCCTAGATCTCAGATACCTAAACAAGCACCTTTTAAACCAAAATTCAAAATGGTGACTCTGGGAATTATTTTACCCTCTCTAAGGCCAGGGACTGGCTAGCCTCCCTGGACCTCAAGGATGCCTACTTCCATATTCTTATCAGAAGCTCCCATCGAAAGTACCTCAGATTCGAACTGCCCTCAGGCCATTACCAGTTCAGAGCAATGCCCTTCGGCCTCACCTCAGCCCCGAGGGTATTCACAAAATGCCTGTCAGTAGCAGTTGCCCACTTAAGAAGGCAAAAGAGTGCCATCTTTCCTTATCTGGACGACTGGCTCATAGTAGGCCAGTCCCCAGACCAGGTCAAACTACACCTTTAGGTAACTCAGCAACTACTCACATCTCTAGGTTTCCTTCTCAATCTCCCAAAGTCAGTCCTAGAGCCTGTCCAGCTTCTCACCTTCATAGGTGCAGAACTGAACACAAAAGAGGCCAGAGCCTTCCTTCCTCTGGAAAGAGCAAGGACCCTTGTCTCTCTGGCCTCCTCTTTCACCCTACAGGTCTCTCAACCAGCAAAGCATTTTCTACAGCTCCTAGGGCACATGGCTGCTTCTACAGCAGTAGTGCAGGGAGCAAGATTTCAGATGAGGGACGTCCAGTTCCATTTGAGAGCCTTTTGGTCTCAAAGGAGAGACCCTCTAACCAAATTGATCCCAGTGACTCGAACTCTGATCCAGGCCCTTCAGTGGTGGCAGGACCAGAGCAATCTGAGACAGAGGGGTTCCCTTCACCTCCCAGTCTCACTCCTTAATCCTTACTACAGATGCATCCTTCTTGGGGTGGGGGCTCATATAGGCGACCTCACTACCCAGGGATTGTGGTCCCACAGGAATCTCTGCTCCACATCAATCTGTTGGAACTCAGAGCAGTTTTTCTAGCACTTTCAAGTTTTTCCACATCTGTTCAGAACAAAGTGGTACAGGTCAGAACAGACAACACCACTACAATGTGGTACATCAACAAGCAAGGAGGCACTCGGTCTACGGCCTTGTGCATCGAAGCGATGAAGTTGTGGTCTCTGGCTTATTCCCTGAATGCCTCCCTTACGGCAGTTCACCTCCCAGGCAAGGACAATGTCCTGGCAGATGCTCTCAGCAGGATTTCCCAGGGCCATCACGAATGGGCCCTGGATCCCCTAGTACTGGAAGTAGTATTTGCCAGATGGGGCACCCCGCAGATAGATCTTTTTGCAGCCCCAGACAATCACCAACTTCCCCTTTTTTGTTGCAGGCCCCCGGTGTTGGGCTCAGTCCCTCTGGATGCCTTCCTTCTCAGTTGGGAAGGGAAGTTTCTCTATGCTTTTCCCCCCTTTCCTCTCCTGTTCAAGGTGCTAGTCAAAATCAGATCTCAACCCTGCAAGATGATCCTGATTGCTCCAGATTGGGCCAGACAGCCCTGGTACCCTCTCCTTTTGTCCTTAGCAGTCCACCTTCCCCTGTGTCTTCCCAGGAATCACAACCTGTTATCTTGTACCCAGGGGAGAGTTTGGTATCCGAACCTCAAATCTCTCAATCTCAAGGCCTGGCTCTTGAAGAGTTAGAGTTTGCTGACCTACACCTTTCCCAAGGTGTATTGGATATTTTGAAGGCCTCTAGAAAGCCTTCCACCAGGGCTACTTATAATTCCAAATGGAAGCACATTTCCCCAGAATCTGCTGACTTGCCCACAATCCTAGATTATTTGGTGCATTTGAATTCGTTGGGGCTGAGACCAGCTACCCTAAAAGTGCACCTGGCAGCCGTGTCTGCTTTCTTATCAGCAGGTAAACCTCTTCTTTTTCAGCTCATCCTGTATTCTCCAGTTTTTCAAGGGGTTGCTTCACACCAACCCTCCATTCAGGGACCCTGCCTCTGCTTGGGACCTTAATGTTTGCATTGCTCAGCTTATACAACCCCCTTTTGAGCCCTTGTCTTCAGCAGAGCTTAAGTACTTGACTTGGAAAACTGTGTTTTTGGTAGCCATCACTTCTGCCAGGTGCATAAGTGAATTGCAAGCATTGTCAGTGGAGCCCGATTTTATCTCCTTTCACAGAGATAAGGTGGTCCTCAGGACTAACAGGAAGTTTTTGCCTAAGGTGGTTTCAGACTTCCACCTTAACCAATCCATGTCTCTTCCTGTGTATTTTACTGACCATTCCTCCTCTGGCGAGAGGAGATTACACAGTTTTGATGTCAAAAGAGCTCTTAGTTACTACATAGAACATACCAAGGGTCACAGGTTTGACTCTCTCCAACTGTTCCTCACTTATGGTGGGGTTGGTAAAGGGAAACCTGCCACTAAAAGATCCATTGCCAGGTGGATTGTCTCTTGTATCCAATTTTGCTATGAAAAACTGGGTAAGGTTCCTCCCTCAGGCCTGAGGGCTCACTCTACCAGAGGTACAGCTGCGTCTCTGGCTGCTGCCAGGGACATCCCTATCCTAGAGCTATGTCAAGCAGCTACCTGGAAACAGTTCACACTTTACCAAGCATTACTCCCTGGACATCCAGGCTAGGAGTGATGCTCGGTTTGGCACAGCTGTGCTTCAGAGCCTATTTCCAAAGTAGGTTCTGTCCCTCCTCCATGGAGGTACTGCTGTGTAGTCTGCATATGTCATAATATAGCAAGACTTCATGTTGTTTGAAGAAAAAATTACTCACCTTAGTAATGTTGTTTCTTCTAATGGAGTCTTGCTATATTATGACCTCCCCCCCTGCCTGCCCCTCTCAGAACCTCTACTTTTGGGATGTGGGTGGGCAGTGTAGTGTTGGCACTTAGTAGATGCCCACCTTATTTTTCACCCTCCTTTTGGGGTGTCTTGGTGTTATGTTTTTTTCATTTTTGGATCTCCTGACTTGAGTCTTTGTTTTGGGACCAAGGAAAATGTGTTCTTGTATTTAGTAGCCAGTGGGCTAGTGTAGGTTTATGGCTTCCACACAAAACCTTAGTGAGTTTTGCTCGTAAAGATCTGACAGTTTGAGTTTGAAGAACAACAGACAGAGTTTTCAACCGAGCTCGCGCTCAAGGTTCCATGCCTGGCATGGAAAGTTAACTCTTTCACCTCCGGAGCAGTTCGAAGGTTGGGACTCACTGCATATGTCATAATATAGCAAGACTCCATTAGAAGAAACATTACTAAGGTGAGTAATTTTTTCTTCCTGGTAGCTATTACCTCTGCCAGGCGTATCAATGAATTGCAAGCTCTGTCAGTGGAGCCAGATTTTATCTCATTCCTTAGAGAGAAGGTGATCTTTAGAACCGATAGGAGGTTCTTACCCAAAGTGGCCTCAGATTTTCATCTGAACCAGTCCATGTCTCTCCCTGTGTTCTTCACTGATCATTATCTTCAGAAGAAAGAATGTTACACAGTTTGGATGTTAGTTACTACATTGAGTGTACTAAGGCTCAGCAGGTTTGACTCCTTCAGTTGTTTCTCACTTATGGGGAAGTGGGTAAGGGCAAACCTGCCACTAAGAGAACTATTGCCAGGTGGATTGTCTCTTGTATTCAATTCTGCTATGAGAAGCTAGGCAAAATACCTCCCTCAGGTCTGAGGGATCATTCAACTAGAGGTACAGCTGCTTCCCTGGCTGTGGCCAGGGATATTCCTTTGCTAGGGATATGTAAAGCAGCCACCTGGAAAACAGTCCATACATTTACCAAGCATTACTCCCTGGACATCCAGGCTAGGAGTGATGCTCGGTTTGATACAGCAGTACTGCAGAGCCTATTCCCAAGGTAGGTGTGATTCCCTCCTCCATGGAGGTACTGCTTGGTAGTCTGCAATAGTCAGAATACAGCAAGAGTTCATGTTGTTTGAAGAAAAAATTACTCACCTTAGTAATTATGTTTCTTCTAATGGAGTCTTGCTGTATTCTGACCTACCTCCCCTCACAGAACCTGGTTTTGGGAAGTGGGCTGGCAGGTGCAGTGTTGCACCCCGGGGGTGCATTTGGGTACTCCCTCCTTTTAGAGAGGGGGAGTGAGTTATAATATTAATTTAACAGTCTTAAGTTGTTCACTACCTGGTTTTTGATTTTAGATTTCTTGACTTGAGTCTTTTAGGGATCCAAAATATTTTGTTACCATTTGACTAGTAAAAATTTTACAATTTCCACATAGTAGTTAGTTAGTATTAGGGCGTAAGAATGTGACAGTTGCACTTCAAAGTGCAGCAGACAGAGGTTTGAACCGAGCTCGAGCTCAGCGTTCTATGCTCTGCATAGAAAATTAACTTTCTACTCTCTAGGGCAGTTTGAGTGCTGGGGCTAACTGCAATAGTCAGAATAGTCAATAGTCAGAATACAGCAAGACTCCATTAGAAGAAACATAATTACTAAGGTGAGTAATTTTTTCTTTTCAAGCACAAGCCGGGAGAGTAAAGTATACAAAGCATTGCAGAGTGATAGAAGGGAACGACAGTTCAGACAAGGCAGGTCAGTATTACAATAAATCAAAAGTGGAGAATGAAAAACAGTATAACACTAACAAATAAACAGAGATAAGGTTAAATAAGCAGGGAAACAGGGAGAGATGTACAGTAAGGGTGGGATATTCGGACTGCGACGCGCAGGGGTGCAAGACTGGGCGCAGCGCAACTGTGTTGCGCCAGGTCATGGGCCAGGCGATATTCAGCAGTACTGCACCATGGCTCAGCACCGTTGAATATGGCACTGATTGCACGCGCACTGCAAACTGCACAGTGGCACCGCGCCAGCGCAGGTGGCAGACGGGGAGCAGGGGGATGAGCAAGTGTGGTTGCGCTAGGTGCATCAATTGCAGTATTCAGCACTGGGCATGCAAATGGGGCCATTATGCATGCAAGGTGCAAATGGGGCCATTGGCATGTCATTATGGCCCCATTTGCAGGCGGTGCACCGGTCTCCGGCGACTTGCACCTGGCGCTCTTATAGGCTGCAACCTGCACCCGTTCGACCGATCACGGGCAAAAGTGGTGATACGGTCCCAGGTGGACCTGTGCATCCCCTCCTTGCCCGATCACGGGCAGCAGTACTGTGAAGGTCCCTGGTGGACCCGTGCATACCCCCCCCATTGCCCGATCACGGGTATACCGGCAATGCATGTCCCTGGTGGTCCAGTGGTAACCCCAATGCCCAATCGTGGGCGGCAATTGCACAAGAGACCCTGGTGGTCCAGTGGTACCCCTTTCCCCAACCGCTCACTGAGGTCCCCGCCACCCAGCACTCCCCCCATCATCGGCGGGCGGGCAGCACCCTGACCGCATGCCGCCCGCCGAATGACAGTGACAGTACTGTCTGTATGCCTGTTGGTCCACTGCGTGGAGCAATGGGCATGCAGACCATACTGTACTACACAGGCCCGATATGTGAATGAACCGCATTCATTAACATATCGGGCTTGTGTAGTACAGTATGGTCTGCACGCCCATTGGTCCACGCAGTGGACCAGTAGGCATACAGACAGTACTGTACGCTGTCATTCAGCAGGTGGGGTGCTGCCGTCCGCTGATGGCGGGGGTGGAGGTGCTGGGTGGCGGGGACCTCAGTGGGCAGGTGGGGAGGGGGTACCACTGGACCACCAGGGTTTTATTCAGTGATTCCGCCCGGGATCAGGCGCTGGGGGGGGGTCCACTGGACCACCATGGCGATATCTCACTTAAGCCCATGATTGGAAGATAGAAAGCGGTCCACTGGACCACCAGGGATATAAGTATCATATGCTTGCGATCGAGCGTTGGAATGCGGTCCACTGGACCACCAGGGTATAAGTATCATATGCCCATGATCGGGCGATGGTGGGGGGCACAACACTTCCTGGGCAGGGAGCATTTGGGCAGTGTTCTGGGTGGGCAGGTGGCCACCCACTGCGGCGACTGCTGTGTAGCACCCTGCAATAAGGCAGCATGCCTGTGGGTGGCCAGCACCTGCTCCTGGTTTTACCAGGCACATCTTTGCACCCCCCTGAGCAGCGCAAGGTGAGTTTGCGCCAGCATATGCACCACACATCCTGGGCTGAATATTGGGATGCTGCATATGCATGGACACGCCCTCGTGACTATGCTGCTATACATTACACAATGCGCTCGATGCATTGGGAGTTAGGCGCAACTTGCTCTTTGAATATTTCCAGCACAAGAGGGTTGGGTTGCGCATGGCACAACCTTTTGCGCCATGTGCAACCCTTTTGAATATCCCACCCTAAGTATACAATAACAAAGATAAGCAACCTGGGCTAACTATACAAAAAAATGAAAGAGCTACACATTCTGCCTGTTTGTGCCGAATTTTTGAAGGCCAGTGCTATGAATTTTAATGTTAAGAGATATAGCGGTTAGCGTGAGCGAGGCTGGCACATGAATGCCGTTATAACCAGCTGGTTATAGCAGCAAATTACACTCAGCTTTCCCCATAGGATAAAGTGCTATACAGTTATTATATGTAGAATAATGTGTGGGTGCAAGGTATTTTTTCACATCGAAGGGTTGTATTGACTTATAAACGAGGAGAGTAGAACTGGAGTGGTTTTCAAGGTCATCACAAACCGAGGGTGCATATAACTATTGAGTCGACACAGTTCACCCTTAATATATTTTTATAATGACTTTTTTTTAGTTTGGTGTCTGACAGAGAAGAAAAAAATGGTACATGTCTGGCAGCTACAGCTGGGTGTGGAATTAGGTAGGGATGGATTTAATTTCGGAAATGTGGAGGAAAACAATTAGGAGAGAGGGTGAGGGGGGAAAAAAGAAACTGGTGGCAGACGCTTTTTCAACATTCCAAAAATACAATTATATATGAGTATAGAAACAGAATTTGCCAGCAGATAAGGGCCACTTGGCCTACCTAGTCTTCCCATTTTACCCTGCCTACAGTACCACCGCAGATCCTACTTGATCTCCGACCCATTCACCCCCCCCTTCCCTTTCCCCTAAGATTTCCATTTGCCTTGTCCCATGCATTATTGAACCCCATCACTGTTTTTGCCCCACCACCTCTGCTGGAAGTCTGTTCGAGGCATTCACCACAGTTTCTGTGAAGAAGTATTTCCTCATATCTCTCCTGAATCTGCTCCCCTCTAGCTTCTTATCATGCCCTGTTATCGTAGAGCACCTTTTTTACTGAAAAATGCTTCTCCTGCACCTATTTACCTCCATGATGTATTTAAATGTCTCTGTCATATCCCCTCTCCTCTCTTCCAGGGTGTATATTTAGTAGTCTCTAACAGTGACATAACTGTGTGCAGTGGAATTTGGGATGTCATACCTGTTTATAATGGCACTCTACAGTTTCTGTAAACTGCTTGCAATAACATGACAAGTTATGAGACAGACTTGTATGTTTTGAATGATATGCATGCATGCAGCGTGTGGGGGCTGCTGCACATCACGGCCTTTATTTCCACTGAGGGGTTCTGCTGACATTGCAAATCCCAGGAGTGGAGGTTGAGTGGTTTGTCATGTGACCTGAGCCTCAAGCTAGAAATCCCAGCTCTGCATTTATAAAATGCGCGGTTTCACCCATTTGACAAATATCCAGACTCAGGCTTTCAACACATGGTTGTGATCACATAAGCAGAAATTGGCTGGAAAGCTGGTGGAAAAAGGGGAAGGAAAACAGTTACATTCCCTAATAGTCAAAATGGGCAGCGGAATGTCATCCCTCCACGGCAGTAGTATGGAAGAGTAGGAAGATTTCTGAATGGGAAAGCAAGTCCAGCCTAAAAAACAGGTAGTCGGTAGATAGAAAGAAAGGCACACACTGACATGTAGGCACTTGTATATTCCCAGAAACACATGCACACTGAAAGACACATGCATGATCATATACAGACATACATGCAGACACAGACATGCATACACAAACTGTATATATACACACACACACACACACACACGCGAGCATGCAGTACCTTGGTCTCGTAGGTCTCTGTTGAGTAGAATCAGAGAAAGTTGCCACCTCATCATGTAAAACACATCTTGTGTTATGCGACAGTATAATTTCACCCCTTCCCCATCTGAAGCTGCATATTCCCCAACCTTTATTCATTCCCCCAGTGCCACAGAAGGGGAGTCATGCAATGGTAGGAGCCATACGCACCCTCTCCTGGGCAGTAGGCATCCGAGACTGAGATTTACACATAATGGTTTTGTGAGGTGCTTACAGCATGCCTCAAAACTGCTGAAGTGGAGCGTGAGGTAATCTCCATTATACAAGTACATGTGCAACAAATTTACGCATCCTGGTTTTATGTTGTAATCATACCTAACCACTAATTATGTGATACTATCCTATGACATACTAAACCTTGGAGTATATTATTGCTGTTGTGCAACATATTCTGTATTAAAAAGTTTAAAAAAAAAAGACCTTTTACTTACACCCGAAATCTCTACCTATCAGGACAAGGGGACAGCCCGTACTAGCTTAGGTGGAAGACTAGGTTTGCTGGCAAAGGCGCCTAGCTTCACCCGAGCTCTTTTCTTCTAGGTTTGCTTGTAAGGACAGCAAGGACCAACATTATAAGAGCAAGGAAAAAAATAAGGCTTCTTTTTGCTAGGCAGATTTACTGTGAGTTAATATTTTCTTTTGTGCTCACAGGGTTTGTTACTGTTTTTTGGTAAGTATTTTACTGCTTTATTGTTCTCCGATTCAAATTGCTGTTGCAGGGTATACTTTCTGCTGCATTATTACAGGATGTGCCTACAGGTTTATTACTGTTTTGTGCTTATAGATTACCGCTGTAATCTTCTCTGACTCAGATTGTTTTTTTTGCAAGGTATATCTTCTGTTACTGCTTTATTTTTCTCTGTAGCAAAGTGTTTTTGCAGGGTATATCTTCTGTGAAATTGTTACAGGTGGTGCTTACAGGTTTTACAGTTTTATCTATCATTAGGCTAAGCTTGCAGGGTTACTGCATTTGTTGTTGGTTGATTGTTTCTGCTTTACCTCCTTGTTTCTTTCGTCCGTGGTTCTTCTTTCTTGGCAGGGACAGGGCCCAGCCACCACCCACCACCGCCCATCCCCAACCACCCCACACTACACTCTTTTTATAGAGTAGCACAGTCATGATATTTCCTGTAGCAAAGCAGGAAGGGGAGGATCAGAGGGGTATCCACACTGTGACCTCACTTACAGGGGCACAATTAATTTAACTTGTTATAAAAAGTTATACAAAAACAAACAAAACAATATATATAAAATAAAAAAAAAATGTTATTCATTTTTCTTCTAACTACTTGGACCAGGTTATAAACTTGGCAGCTCAATTGGAATGGATATTATTAACTACAGGTACTGTGGGACACTTTTCAAAAGGGCAGTTATACAGGATTTAGGACACTGTCCTACATGCTGGACCATGGGAGATCTAAGGGCTCAGCTCCAGGCAGCATGGGCAGAGATTGCATGCCTCAAATTGCATATTCAGGAGGAAATATATTACAATAACCACCTGCCATTTCCCTAACATCCCATTGAAGCACGTTGACCGCAGAGGGGTAGTTGGTCCGTGAGGTTGGCAGGTGCCTAGGAGGAGCAAATCGGGTGCCCCATCACTCAGTGCTCACCAGCGTATCACCTCCACAAACCATATAAAAACTACAAACAGGTATCTGCCTCTGTCTCCAAAATCAAACAATGGGGCAGGGGATACTGCAGAGCAGGACACTGCAGCACAGGAGCTAGCGCTACAAAACTCACCCAAAACAGGGACCAAAACAAAAAAAGCAAAAAGGAAACCCCAAACACTTCTGATCATAGGAGACTCCATGATTCAGGGAGTTAATACCTACCTCTGGCTGGGGGTAATGGTCAAATGTCTCCCAGGTACATCAGCATGGAGAGACACTGACCTCATTGCTAAAATCGTGCAGGAAGCAGGAGAAAACATCGACATCCTGGTACACATAGGGACTAACAATCTCACCAGCTGGTCAGTTGTGGAGACTAAGGAACACCTGACCAGGCTGGGAGACAAACCAACATCCATTTCATCCAGCATGTCCTTTTCTAAGATCCTGCCATTCTGGGAAAAGGGGGCAGATGGACAGAAGGTCAGAAAAGAGGACATAGGGGAGCTAAACATGTGGCTCAAGGGCTGGTGCCAGGAAAAAGGACACAGATTTGTATGTAACTGGCAACAGTTTTGGGAGCAAAAGTTCTTTAAATTCGATGAACTGCATCTGACTACGGAGGGAGTCAGTGCATTGGGGCAGATGTTTGATGTCTTTGCAGAATATTTAAACTAGCAAATGGAGAGAGGGGTGCAGCACCCGATACATCGAATGGGAAGAACACCCCTCCTCCCTCAGCTAGTGGTCAAACAGGAGTGCAGCATGTTTGTAGGTCATTTGCATCACCAGGTAAGGAAGAAGGTCCGGCTCCCCATACGACATGCAGGGGAAACACCGGATCTTACCCAACAACTAACGCACGGAAATCTGGCCAATGGAAAATCATGTACACAAATGCTTTCAGTCTTGGAAACAAGATCCCAGACCTGGAGGCAACAATGACAGAGGCTAAACTGGACATAGTAGCCATTAGCGAGACATGGTTCACCAGTAACCACACTTGGGAGACTTCAGTGCCCGGCTGTGTACTATTCAGAAGAGACCGAGGTGCAAAAAAAGGAGGGGGGCCAGTGGCCCTTTATGCCAATGAAGATATCAAAGCTACAGAAATTCAGAATACACATAAGGAGCTGGAAGAATTGTGGATCATCCTGGAAACAGGAAATGGGACAGCCATACGAACTGGGGTTGTCTACAGGCCTCCAGACCAGGGGGAGGACATACACACATTACTGTTAGAAGATATACAAAACATGACAGCTAAAGGGGGGGTTCTGATAATGGGAGACTTCAACATGTCAGATACAGATTGGTCAATACCAGTAGGAACATCCGCCAGAACTAGACACGTAGTGGATTCCCTGCAGGTGGAGGGCCTTAAACAACTGATACAACAACCCACAAGAGACAGGGCTATCCTGGATCTAATACTGACTAACGGGGAAAGGATCACAGATCTCCAGGTAAAAGGTCACCTGGGGGCCAGTGACCATCACATGGTATAGTTCAGTTTGGCCACTAGAAGTAAATCGTCCCATTCCAAGGCAAAAATATGGGACTTCGGAGGAGCTGACTTTGATAAGATGGTCAACAGAGTTAAGCTAGCCCTGGCAAGAAGAAATATAGGTGCGGGGGTACAGGCAAAGTGTGCAAACATTAAGGATGCAGTACTTGAAGCAACATCCCATTGTGTTAGGGAGAAAAGCAAGAGCAAAAGGAGGAGGAAACCACTTTGGTTCTCGAAAACAGTAGCAGAAAAGATCAGAGCCAAAAGGTTGGCCTTCGGGAAATATAAGGGAACGCAGCAGGATGAAGACAGGGAGGCATACCACAAAGATCTGAACACTCTTAGATGAACCCCTTGAAGTAGTTGATACCTTTAAATACCTAGGGTTCTGGCTGGATAACAAGCTCAACTTTCTGTGCCACTTAAATGAAACCTCGAAGAAACTAAGACCGCGATTAGGTTTATTCTATCTCATTAAACACCTACTTACGTTAGAAACCAGAATGAGACTAATACAAAGTACATTCCTACCTATACTGGACTACGCTGACTTCCTTTACAGTCATTGCCCATCAACGATGCTAAACAAACTGCACACCCTTTACCACCGGGCTTTAAGATTTATCCTAAATCTACCCCGTGGTACACATCACTGTCATCTATACCAGGTTTCGGGATGGACCTCACTCTCAACTAGGAGAAAAAGGAATGCTCTCCTCTGGTTTTTTAGAGCATTATCTGATAACCTCCCTGCATACATCTCGAATCTCTTCAAACGGGCTAAAGGTTCCTATGGCCTGAGACGCTTCTCCATAATCTGCTTCCAGATTCCTAGAGTGAAAACTACCTTGGCTCAGCAGCAATCAACTTCTCACTTCCATCACTTTGGAACACTATGCAAGACTCACTAAAATTATCCTCACTTCCAAGCATTTTCACATTCAAAGCTCTATTAATGGATTATCTGAAGGAATCATGCAACTGTTTCAGACGCCTATGACCCCTAAGCCCCGGGTGCCACCTCAAATCCTACGCCTAAATATCTCATCCACCCCACAGTCCTAACAACAGAAACCTAGGACCTACAAGCCTAGTTTCCTTAATCTGAGATGGCCCTGCCTGTTCTCTACCTTTTACCTATTCTGGCCTCCCTCTTGGCTGCCTACTCTTTCACCCCAATTTCTACCCTATTCCTTAATGCCTCCTTATTTTTTATCATTTAGGTATGAGCTCTTACTTAGCGGAGACTATATGGGATTGTTGTCTCTTCTCATTCCAGTAAAGCTTGTCATTATGTACCTTTGCATGTTAATTATATTGACTGATATGTATAGGCCCATTTTGACCGGCACCTTCACAGTGTTTTTTTTTCCTTTTTGTACCGCTGTCCCCGTAATTGTAATCTTATGAAGTGTACCGTATTGTATTAATGCCCAGGACCACCTTGAAAATGAGCTTGCTCAATGGTGTTTATGCCTGGTTAAATAAAGCGATTGATTGATTGATTGATAGCAAACTTCCCTAAGGAAGGCAGTAAGGCAGACAAAGGCCCAAACTGAGGAAACACTAGCACGAACAGTAAAAGAAGGGGACAAGTCTTTCTATAGATACATTAGTGAAAGTAGAATGTCCAGAGGGGATATTGCTAAGATCAAAGGGGATAAGGGGGAGTGTGTGGAGGAGGACCAAGGAAAAGTATCTATCCTAAATAGATGCTTCTGCTCAGTATTTACTGAGGAGAAGATAGGGCAGGGCCCACAGCTCAGCACCATGGACATGAGGGAGGGAGGTGTGCACAAGTCCCTTCACAAAAGAAAGGGTCCTGCAAGAGCTCTCTAAGCTCAGGGTGAACAAGGCAATAGGACCCGATGGCATACATCCCAGGGTACTAAAAGAGCTAAGGGTGGAACTAGCAGAGCCATTATCAGAACTGTTTAGTGAGTCTTTGAGCACAGGAGAGTTCCCAGAAGACTGAAGAAGGGCTCATGTGATCCTGCTCCACAAGACTGGCAGCAGGGAGGAGGCAGGAAACTACAGACCAGTCATTCTTACCTCAGTAGTGGGCAAGATTATGGAGGCACTCCTTAAGGAAAGGATAGTGCAATATCTGGAATCCACAGGAGCACAGGATCCAAGACAGCATGGGTTTACAACAAGAAGGTCCTGTCAAACTAATCTCATAGATTTCTTTGACTGGGTAACCAGAGTGGTGGACCAAGAGTGTGCAGTTGATGTCGCCTGCCTTGACTTCGGCAAAGCATTTGATACTGTTCCACATAGAAGATTGATTAATAAGCTGGGTAGGCTTGGGGTGGGTCAGAGATTAGTCAACTGGGTGGCAAACTGGTTGGGCAGAAAACAGAGAGTGGTGGTGAATGGTATACAATCAGAAGAGATGCAAGTCACAAGTGGGGTACCTCAGGGATCCATCCTGGGGCCAGTTCTCTTCAATATCTTCATCAGTAACATTGCAGATGGACTGGAGGGTAAGGTTTGTCTATTTGCAGATGACACCAAGATGTGCAACAGAGTAGATGATCCAGATGGGGTGGACTGAATGAGAAGAGCTCTAGATAATCTGGCAAAATGCTCAGGGGTTTAATGCAAAGAAGTGCAAGATCATGCACATAGGGAAAAGAAACCCTAAAGCTACCTATAGGTTGGTAGGGGAGTTGCTAGCAATTACAAGGGAAGAAAGAGACTTGGGCATCATCATCACAGATTACCTGAAATCATCCAAGCAGACCACTAAAGCAGTAGGTAAGGCTAGAGGGATGGTGGGGTGTATTAGCAGAGGGTATCACAAGTCATAAGAGGGAGGTAATAATCCCTCTTTAGAAGACACTGGTTAGGCCCCATCTGGAGTACTGTGTGCAGTACTGGAGGCTGCACCTGCACAAGGACATTAACAAAATGGAGGCAGTCCAGAGAAGGGCAACCAAAATGGAGCAGGGACTGCATCAGAAAACATATGAAGACAGATTAATGGAGCTCAATATGTATACCCTAAAGCAAAGGAGGGATAGAGGTGATATGATCAAAACATTCAAACATCTTAAGGGCATTAACAAGGTGAAAAAGTATAACATGTTTCAATATAAGAAAAATAGCAAGACAAGAGGACACAGCATGAGATTAGAGGGAGGCCCATTAAGGGGTAATGTGAGGAAGTTCTTTTTCACAGAAAGGGTGGTGGATGCATGGAACGGCCTATCTCAGGAAGTGGTGGATATGAATACAGTGCAGGGCTTCAAACAGGCATGGGATAGGCATAAGGGAGCAATACAGATGGGTACGAATAGATAGGTCATTGACAGAGCAAAGGCCAATGGCACATTCATAAGATAGAAAAAATGGGCAGACTGGATGGGCCTTGCAGTCCTTATCTACCGTCAACTTGTATGTTTCTATGTAACTAGAGTATCATAAGTTCAGAACAGGGAAAAGAAGACAGTTCTTTACCCAGAGAGCAGTGGGCAGTAGGAATGCTCTGCCTGACAGGGTGGTCCTCAGTGTCACATTAATGGAGTCTATTCTCAAGGAGAGATTGGTGATCTTTATGGAGGAGAATGGTCTACAGGATGATGGGCAACATGGATTGTCACAGCTAGATCCTGCCAGACCAGCCTGATCGCCTTTTGTGATTGGGTGACAAGAGCACTTGATAAGAGCTATGCAGTGGATGTCTTGTATTTGGACTTTAGCAAGGCCTTTGACTCGGTGCCTCATGGGAGGTTGATCAGTAAACTGAGGGCCCTGGCAGCTGGGGAGAAGTTGGCAGGATGGGTTAGGAGCTGGCTTCAGGATAGGCAAGAGAGGGTAAGTGTTGGGGGGAGCTCTCGTCTCCCTGAGCTGTCACCAGTGGGGTCCCACAAGGCTCAGTACTTGGGCCAGTGGTATTCAACATCTTCACTGGAGACATAGCAGACAGAATCAAGAGTAAAATTAGCCTGTTCACTGATGACACTAAGATTGGTGGGGTAGTGGACAGTGAGGAGGGGAGGCAGGCTCTGCAAGATGGCCTGGCAAAGCTTGAGCACTGGTCTGACAGTTGGCAGATGAGATTTAATGCTAAGAAGTGCAAGATCATGCACTTGGGAGTCAGAAACCCTAGATATGGCTACTGGCTGGAGGGGAGTGCAGTTATCCACCTCCGTGGAGGAGAACAATCTAGGGGTACTAATTACAGGGGACATGGCTCATTCTGCATAGTGCATTAAGGCAACAACTAAAGCTAATAAAATATTTCCAGAGGGATCACTTCTTGAAGGAAGAAAGTCATCCTGCCATTGTACAGGTCGCTGGTGAGACCACACTTAGAGTACAGTGTGCAGTTCTGGCACCCATACTTAAGGAAGACATCAATCTACTGGAGTGGGTACAGCGTAGGGCAACAAAAATGATCCTGGGTCTGGGGGACATGCCATATGAGGAAAGACTCCGGGAGCTCAACATGTATTCCCTGGAGGATGGGGGGAGAGGTGATATGATTGAGATCTATAAATATTTAGAGGGCATAAATAGGGTAAGTTCTGAGGACATGTTCAGACTAAGGTGGGGGAGGCATACAAGAGGGCATAGTCTGAAATTGGAGGGGGGTAGATTCAAGTGGGAAATGAGGAGTAACTCACAGAAATGGTGGTGGCAAAGTGGAACCAACTGCCAGAGGAGGTGATTTCGCTGGCAACTGTGGGCAGTTTTAAGAGTGGGTGGACAGGGTCAGAGGTAAGGTCATAACTGAGGGAAACCAGAGGAGTGGGTGGAGAGGCAGTCTGGGGGATAACACAGGTGTTGGGGAGCTGCAGATTAGATTGGGAGCTGCAGACTCGATAGACCGCTATGTCCTGCATCTGCTGGCATTTTCATATGTTCATATTAAAGACATTTAAAACAGAACTAGACATTTACCAGGGAGCATATCATAAAAATGGTTACAACCACCGAGCAAGCAGAGGATGGTCTGGATGTACCCTCAAGCCTTCTACCATCTTCATTTTCTATGTTCTTATGTTGCCAAATGTGTGGCAACCCAGGCTTGCAGCTCGAACCAGAGTAATTTCCTGTAGCACTTACCTTCAGGCCATCAGGCGGGCCATGGACGATTTTGAAACACACAATAAAACTATCAGATAAAGTTGCACTTTCTTCATGAAGTGTGTCTGTTCCCAGAAGAAAGATGTGATCAATGCCAGTACTGAGGAACTGGAGGAATCCCTGCTGGCTAGGATACCAGAATGATGAAATCTGCATTCCAAACAGTGCATAAGCCAACTCAGAAAGGGTCCGTCTCTGTGATAACCTTTCCTCTGAAGTAGGCATGTCATGTTTGTCAATGTCGGGATGTGGTGTGGCACAAGGCTTTTCTTTGATGGGGAGGGGTTGTTTTTCTGTCAGAAGCAATTTGTATTCCGTGCAGGGAGAACAAAGATCTCTTACTTGTAGAATTCATGGAACTGGGAATTAACTCAGAAGGCTGAAGTGTTTGATGAAATGCTGGGAGGAAGCCACTTTCCAGTAAGCGTTAGCCTTAGATCAGTGACGTGCTCTGTAACTGGGGATTAGGCAAAAAGTAATGCAGGGGTTTCTCAGACAGTACACCAGATTCAGTAGGTTGAACCACAAGCAATAATACATGAATGGGCATTGTATGTCATAGGATAGCGTTACACTTTCACATACATTGAGAGGCATGAGGCTGAAGGCCAAATGCTTCATGCAGCTGAGAAGTGACTATCCTATGACATATACAACACTGGAGTGTATTATAGCTATTATGGGATCCATTTTTTATTTATTGAAAGGTAAAAATAAGTTTTACACATATTTTTATTGTGTTTTTATGTGTATGTACACATTTAAACAAGTTCTATTTTGGGCAGTAGCTTGTGCCGTTCTAAAGGATATGCTGATCTTGTGGGGTGGAAGGATCCTAAGTATGTAAGTAAAAACGTTGGCTGGGACCACAAAAGTGGAAATAAGGAGGGGGCAGGAAATTAGAGACATGTTACCGTGACTTTGGTAGTAGGTAAAGTAATGGAATCACTACTGAAGGAAAGGATTGGGGAATACCTTGTAACCAGTGGATTACAGAATCCGAGACAACATGGGTTCACAGGGGGAGGTCTTGCCAGACAAACCTGATCAAGTTATTTGACTGGTTGACCAGGGAAATGAATCGGGGAGGAGCGGTAGATGTGTCCTACTGTACCTGGATTTCAGTAAGGCCTTTGACACCATTCCACATAGAAGACTGGTGAGCAAGCTGGGCAACCTAGGAGTAGGTCCAAAAGTAGTAAAATGGGTAAGAAGTTGACTAAGCAATAGGAGTCACAGGGTGGTGGTAAATGGGGTCCACTCTGGAGAAGGCAAGGTGAGAAGCGGGGTGCCACAGGGGTCAGTACTAGGCCCGGTCCTCTTCAGTGTCTTTATTAGCGACATTGCGGGAGTGCTGGAGGGGAAAGTATGCCTGTTCACAGATTACTCAAAAATCCACAACAGAGTGGACACACCATGGGGTGGAAAGAATGAGGGATAATCTGAAAAAGTTGGAAGATTGGGCAAGGGAATGGCAGCTGGGTTTCAGTGCAAAAAAGTGTAAAATCTTGCACTTGGGGTGCAGAAACCCAGGGGGAGCGTACCAATTGAGCGGGGAGGTATTAGGAACCACAAAACAGGAAAGGGACCTGGGGTGATCATTTCTGATGACCTGAAAGTAGCCAAGCCATGTGATAAGGCAGTGGGGAAGTCTAAAGGGTGCCTGGATGCATATGGAGGGGCCTCATCAGCAGAAGGAGGGAGGTGGTATTACCCCTGTATAAATCACTGGTTAAGACCCCACATTGAGTACTGTGTTCAGTTCTGGAGGCCCTGCTTCTGGAAGGACATAGGGTGGAGGCGTTACAAAGGAGGGTTACCAAAATGGTACAGGGCCTGAATCAAAAGCCCTACGAGGAAAGACTCAAGGAACTAAATATGTACTCTGTAGCAGAAAGGAGGGAAAGCGGGATATAGAAACATTCAAGTACCTCACAGGTATTAATAAGGTACAGAAAGATAGCATTTTCCATAGAAAAAGATGCTGCAGGACAAGGGGTCACATTATGAAGCTGGGGGGGGGGGGGCTCAGAGGAAATGTGAGGAAATACTTCTTCATGGAGAGGGTGGTGGACACCTGGAACAGCCTTCCAGCAGAGGTGGTGGGTGCTAAAAGAGTAACAAGATTCCAGCATGCATGGGATAGACACAAGGGGACCTTAGAAGTGGTGGTGGTGGGGGAGAGAAGACTGGGGATTGAATAGGGTCTGCGGTGACACAGGTAGGGGATATAGGGTAGATTGTGGGCCAAGAGGTCCTTATCTGCTGACAATTTCAATGTTTCTGTGTTTTTACCTGTGTGTATGTACTGAGATTTAATCACAGGTAAGAAGATGTTTCAGCCAAATTGGCTGACTTCTTCTTTCAATCAGTTGCATAAATTTAAATATGTACGTATTACAACAGCATACTTGGTCCCTGCTTTTCAAGTTGGGGAGGGGAAGGGGCTGACTAAATGGACATAGTGTCAGGGGCGTAGCTACAAGGGTGCAGGGGGTGCAGTGGCACCTGTGCCCACGATGTTTGAGTGGCCCAAATCATAATTGTGATGCTTATTCAAAACTGGAGAGGGCCTCTGTAACATCACCTTGCACCCAGGCCCTCTGGGAATTTGCTACACTACTGCATAGTGTCCCTTCAGAACATAATTACTATTTCTGTGTTACATGACATTTTTTTTTCTGTTAATCAGACACATCATTTTAAAACTTTCTGCTTGCGCTTCCGTATGTTGCCTAACCATCCTTCCCTCTGTCAGTGTTGGTCAGGGAAAGTTTGTAAAGAGCAAAGCTGATCATTTTTAAATGAGTTCCATGGAAACCTGTTCTGCACACTTCTACAGTCTGAAAAAGTAATTAAAACCCCAGGAATCCCTCACTAGTTGTTTAGTGGAGAACTGTGCTGAATCAATATCACTTTTTTGCCAGTAGAAGCTGTTTTTAAAAACTGGTTCAAATTCTGTTATTGCTGTAGCTATCCAGGCTTTTTAGTTATCATGTTTATCATTCACTAAAAAAAAAAATACCACCAACAGCTTAATCAGGTTCAAGGTCAGTTGGCATTCATCTGTATCCCCCTCCCCCTCCCCCGGGTCGTGCCTGAAAATAGGCAGGATTTGTCTAGTGCACTTACCTGGTCAACAAAAACTAAATAAAAAATAAATAAATATTGGGTGTTTCTGCTACACATGCTGATGGCAAGAACCATTATAGAAGTGTATGATGTAGTTTATGTCCAGGTTCTACTTTTCTGTTGTTGGCACATTGCACCCATGTTCTACCATAGAATTCTGTTGCAAAGAGGGACATAAACTACATTGTAACTTGGCAAAATGCTTCACAGTGAAAATGAACAAACCGATTGGCTCAAAGCGAGCACGTGATACAACTGGGACACGGCATTAATCCACTAGTAGTGCCTGCTCCAACTTCAATAATGCCGTGTCCAAGTTGTATGATGTTGTCAGGAGCGTGGTTACTAAGCCACTTAGCAGTTGCCAATAGGTGGCGCTTTACCCTGAACAACGCTTTCTAACTCACAGGAGCTGGCGTGTGAAATTGTCTTCCTGGGATGGGGTTGACCTTCCCACCTCAAGGAATTCTGTTACTGCAACGATCTGTGTCGGTGTGCAGCGAGGTGCTACCGATTAGAACACAGGGGCAGTCAATGCGGCTATTCCAGTAAAGGAAAGTAGGCAGTGTAAGTAAAGTATAAAAGAAATGATCACAGTGGTAAAAGAATATGGTGGTTCAGAAGTATGTGTTTAGCCCCACAGTGCACCACTGAGATAGAAGCGTACAGTGTAGAAACAGACAGCAAAACATCCGAACCGTCAATGAAAAATGAAAGGCTTTATTTATTTATTTAGTTTTTGTTGACCAGGTAAGTGCACTAGACAAGTCCTGCCTATTTTCAGGCACGACCTGGGGAGGGGGATACAGATGAATGCCAACTGACCTTGAACCAGATTAAGCTGTTGGTGGTATTTTTAGTGAATGAGGGAAATTTGGCCAGACACCGGGGAAATTCCCCTACTCTTTTCGATAAGTGCCATGAGATCTTTAACATCCACCTGAACTACCACCAATCCAGGCAGATGGGATCTCAGTTTAACGTCTCATCTGAAAGATGGCACCTCAGAAGTGCAGCACCCCTCTCATGCTGCACTACAGTGTCAGTACTGGGATATTAACTCAAGTGCCTGTAGTTCGGTGGCCAAGCAGCCAGCCACTCCCACTTCCTGAGCTATATAAGCAGTTCCTCTAAGCCTCACTGTGAAGCATTTTTTCTTTGCAGGCGAAGGCTCTGTCGGTTTATCCTCTGAGCTGGTTAGGCCTCCCTGGCTGGCTGGGGCCTGCTCCCCCCGCTCCTGTTTGTCTCTGCTAGGCTTCTGTGTTTATTTTTCTACTTCTGGTTTGTATTTTGCCTTCGGCTGTGTGTGCTTCCTTCCTTCCTTTTGGGTGTGGGGGCTTTGTTTCTAAGCTCCTAGCATACTGCTACTCCAGAATTGATACTGCTTGCTTTGACTTACTCATAACTCTCAAATTACTTGCACAGCAACTCCTAGCATTCTGATATGCAGAGCTCATGCTACTGCTTTCAGTTACCTACAACTATAGCCACTGCTGCTGACTGTTTAATTACTATTGTACCCAGTGCCTGTGTTTTATGCTGTGCTCACCATGCTCAAACTACTGCAATGCAACTGCAATTATTATCTGTGTTTCAGCTCAGCCATAGCTGCTCCATGTTGCATACGCAATTCTTTACACCTGACACAGTTTACTGACCTTAGTTGTGCTGCTCATTGCTGCTCACATTCTACTTGCAGCTTCATTGCACTGCCTGGCTACACCTGCTTTCAAGCATTGTCTCCTGCTTTTTTGCACTTACAGTACAACTCTGAGGTCAGCCAACTAAGCTCCTGCTGAGGCTGTTAATATAGCTTTGTTATTAAAATTTGCCTCCCTGCCGAAAATCCTCAGAGTGTTTGTCACCTTGATTTGTCTGTTCCTGTTTGGCTGACTTGCCCCCAATTCAGTGCTGTTTAATTGCTATACCATGTGTTATGCAGGTCCTCCTATCACTACTGCTGCTTATGCAACCATTGCTCCTTGCTTACGCAAACCATTGTTTCATGCCTACTGCCATCCCCTCGGCTTCAGCCTGGGATTCTGTTGCACTCAATCTGCATTTGACCTTGCAAGGTCTCAGCACTCAATGCTTATTACAATCTCAGCATGCCGTGCTCATTCAGCTCACCAGCTTTTCAGCTCTGAATCACTTTCTGGGGCATGCCAGCCATGCTATTCTGGCGTAGGGTTCCTGCAGCCGACGGTCTCTCTCTGCTTTAGTCCTCATCTCGAGCGTGTTCAACTTGGGGCGGGAACCGTCTCGCCTGCCTATAGCTGGAAATGTCCTCGCCCCGGGCTTGGCTTTAGCTGCCTGCTACGCGACAGCAGCTCCTGGTGTAGAATTTAAGACTAGCAGTGAAGGGTGGTTACGATGATATCCTTTGGCTCTAGTGTTCCACTATAATGGTTAGCCATTGTCTTTAGTGGTTTCCCTAGTGAGGCACCTTCACCGCATCCTCCCTACGACTGCCTCTGGTTCATCTGGTTTGATTTAGGGTGAGTAGGCCAGGTAAGTGCCTCAGCAGTTGTTGCTCTCCTCCTGCGCCTTGGATGCACGTATTGTTGCAGAGTTTTCTCGCAACCTTCCACGGCGTTCCCGCTAGAGGGTTTGAGTGAGAGCCTTCCTCCAAATTGGAATATTTTCCATCTCCCTTTAATTGGGTTTTCCTAATTGCAGCTGCAGAGCCATCACTAAATAAACTATCCCAAGCCTGGAGGGAAGGCAACCTAGGCCTTGGATCCCCAGAGATTTCCTCTTCATAGGGTTTTTTCTCTCTCCTCCGTTGCCTCAGGTCAGAACACTTAGCTTAGTTGTTTCCCCTAGTTTCTTTAGGTAGTTTCTGTTGTTGGATGGAGGTGGAGGATGTCCTGCTGTTCCCTCTCTCCTTAGGCATCCCCTACTCTCAAAGCAAACCATCAGTATCATGCTACGCAGACCTGGGCAGCCATTAGGACAACTGAGCATCTCATTGCATTATCAAACTGCCTATACTTCTCTACTACTACATTACAGTTACTGCTCCTATGTCACAGTTACTGCTTGCTTATATACTTCATGTTGCCTCCTTTTTGGGGATGATGATACATTTCTTTTGAGGATTCCTAAGGAACCTTTAGCCACGGGAACCATCCCATGGCACCTCTAGGGGTGGAACCTTGTCAGAGGGTTCTTTGCCTTCGTAGCCCTGCAGGGTGGTAATTCCTCTGGAATAGAGAGTGCGAATGGCCAAAACCAAACTAACACAGTTGCACAAGCATAACACTATACTGGCTGCGTAGGCCAGTGAAATGAAAGGCTTGCCTGTAGTTCGGTGACCAAGCAGCCAGCTACTACCACTTCCTGAGCTATATAAGCAATTCCTCTAAGCCTCACTGTGAAGCATTTTTTCTTTGCCCCACCATCCTCCCCTCCTCCTCCTCCTCCAGCGGCAGCACTCTCTCCTTAGGGGGGAATCCTAAGGTACCTTTAGCCACGGGAACCGTCCCATTGCACCTCTAGGGGTGGAACCCTCTCCGAGGGTTCCTTGCCTTCGTACCCCTACAGGGTGGTAATTCCTCTGGAATAGAGAGTGCGAACGGCCAAAACTAAACTAAAACAGTTGCACAAGCATAACACTATACTGGCTGCGTAGGCCAGTGAACTATCAGATGTTAACGTTTTTGTGAGTTGTAGATGTTAATGTACACTTTGTACGTCTCAAAAAATATCAGACACAACATTAATGCATGTCTACTGTGCAACATGCATGAGCACATCTGCAGATGTAGACAGCATTTGAAAGTGAGTAAAGTAAACATGCTTTGTGAACTACAAGTAGTGGCTTCCCTCATCTTTGTGTACTTTTAACCATTACTTTAAAAATCCTAACCTTGCACTTGCCATGTTACAAGTGCATTAAGCCACTCCAAAGGTGGCATCTAATGGGGAATTAATGCATGGTTGGGCCGTTGTAGGCACTCAGCCTTTGGCCTCCTGCTACAACCCTCCCAACCATGCATTAATTCCCTATTAGATGCCACCTTCATCATGGCTTAATACATATGTGAAGCCCATCAGGTTGAAGTGCAGAGTCACAGGTTTACTGCAAAAGGGATTAACTCCCATTGAAATTGCATTGTTTGCTGCAGTAACTCTACTGCAGAATTCTGCAGCGCTGCGCTTCATCCTCGTGGGCTTCACTGTACATCATCCAGTTCTAAAATGGTACTTACACCACAGTGTAAAGCAGAAACATCCACTGAGGTTACTAAAAGCTCTGTATAGAAAGAACAATGACAGATGTTTTTTTCACTTTTTCCCCTACCCAAAAGCCTCCTTTCTGTTCCCTGTCTCAAGTGACTTGTTTCAGTACTACCCTGTCTCCTAGCTTGTTACAATCATAACTCTTTATCTTAATCTATTAATCCCCTATCTCACCCCGGTTTTTCTCCCTTTCATTCCCTTACACCTCCCCCTTCTTCGATTATCCCTCTTTTCTTTTGCTTTCCATCTCCCTTGACTACCTGCTGACATGCTCACTTATCTTAGCTTAACTGATGTTTTCTACCACATTGTTTATAATTGTTACTATGCCTGCCCACCCTTAATTTTATTATTACCCTATTTTTGTTATTGTAAACGTTTTTGTTCTACTTTGTATCGACCCGTTCCCATTACTTACACTGTATTGATGTATTGTATTTCTCTGTCTATATGATCTGTTCAAGTCTATTGTAAAAATGTTTTGTTCTTGTATTCTCCCGGGTCATGCTGGAAAATAGTCATTGCTATGGCTAGTGCACCTTACCCAGTAAACAAAAACTAAATAAATAAATAAAATAATTTTATCCAATACTAAAAAAAACACTTTTATTGGGAAAAATGACTTACATGTTCAGGGCAGTTCTGCTTTAACAACTGCTTCAGTCCCCTGGATTGAGCTTGCCCCGAAGCTTTAAGAATTGTATGCAAATCATGGAACATAGAATGAAATTCAAAGGTCTGCTGTGTGGTCACACTCACCTCTGCCTTGTAACGGCAGATTTATTTCTCTGCCCGAGAAGAAACATCGCACCGAAGTTGCTCCCTCTTCAGAGACACTGATTCGGTTTCCTTTATTTTTCTTATGTCTGTAGTTAGTTTTTTTAATTAACTCTGAGTTAGTTAGGGATTTCTTTTTGTTATTTTGTTCAGTTTGTGTGTCTCCTTTTCCCTTTCTCTTTCTTTTCTGGGAACCGGAGGCGGCAATTGAAGTGTGGCTTCCCTTTCTGGGACCCACTTTCCATTTTTAACCAAAAAAAAAAAAAACAACCTTTTTGGTGTTCCTTAGGATCTGTGCACTCCCAGTTCTATTTTGGCTTAGGAACTGGGACTTTTTTTCTGTTTGGTCTTGTGTTTTTTTACTTAACCTTAGTTTAAGTGGATCTGTTCCCATTATTTTAGGAACCAAACTACAGTTGGTATCTTTCCTTTTGGGAACCGCATCATAGGTATTTGACCAAAGACTCTATAGGCCCCACCAGCAAAATAACATTTTTATTTTTAGGTGAGGGCAGAGCGCCATGATTTGTGTTCTGGTGCCTGGGTCCTGACCACTTTCTACCAGTTGTACTGTCTGAGTTTTGTCCTAATTTACTGCATCAAGGGGTTTAAAAGCTTAAAATAGCTATGGCCTCACTTTATGACTCCTTATCACAGCAAGGCTCAAGTGAGGGTCCGGCCCCTCAGAGTAAGCTCAAGGAAATCAGGGTAAGAAAACGGAGCCCTGATTCCCAAAAATGTTAAAAGAGCCATGGAGCAGGCAACATAGATGGCGCCTACAAAGAAAACACATAAAGAAAAGCATGTCACTGCCCCTCCAGCAGCTGAAAGGACAAAGGAGACATACCAGTGGACAGTAGGCAGGCATTTGAAACAGTGCCTGCTAAGAAAACACATAAAGAAAAGCATGCCACTGCCCCTCCTGCTGAAAGGCAAAGGAGATGCGAGTGGACAGTAGTCGGGCATCTAACACAATGACCGCTAAAAAAACACATGAAGAAAAGCATGTCACTGCCCTGCCTGCTGAAAAGGCAAAGGGGTTGCCAGTGGGCAAAAGTAACTTTCCCTCATTTAAAGATATGACTAAAGCATGGCAATTTTTTCAGGCTTTCCAAGTTATGGATGCCTGTATGACCATGCCAGCCCCCCACCCAATACCTGTGGGGGAGAAGGTAGAAGTGTATTATGATGAGGAGGCAGAGGAGGAAGGGGACAGCTCCCCTAAGTGGGAGTTTGATTCCCTTCCTCGGTCTTCAAAGCACTGTACTTCTCATTTTCCACTCAAATATCCTTCATCTCTAACCTCAGGAGGAGGCAGAGGATGAGGTCAAATTTTTAGACATGATGGGCATAGCCCCAACAAAAAGGTTGCATTTGTCTGCCCACAAGTCTCTAAAGAAAGTCTTGTCAGCCCCCACTTCTGCTGCTGGCATTGACAAGAAAATTGAGAAACAGTGCCAGGTGCATAAACAGGGTTCTCAGTATTTATATAACCACCCTAACCATGACGGAGTGGTTCAAACTGCGGCCTGTGACAAAGCTAATGTGCCCCATTACTCTCAGCCTCTAAAGAGAGATTCTAGGAAACTGGATAGCATGGGCAAAAAACTGGCATAGGCATTTTTTTTGGGTGTGTGTATGTTGGGATATGATATTTGTGAAGTGGGATACATAAAAGTAGGGGGTCTGGGGGCTACTAGGCCCCCAGAAGCTCTGGGGGTTTTACATGCTCTGTGGTGAGTTTTGGGGCTTTTCTTGAACAAAAAACATAATTTTGTTACATGTTCCCTACCCCTCATTTCAGGGGATTTTTTTCCCCATGGAATCGGGTGTGGGAGACTCTGGCTGGCATTAGAGTCTGCAGCTGCACTTGTTGTGGACAACTGGCAGACCAACTGTGCCATCAGCCACCCACCCCATACACATTTTTGTAATATACTGTGAAAGATAGGAACTCTGGGGGCCTGACCTGTCTGTAGTTTTGTCAGACCAGTCCCTTCTGCTTCACTCCTGCTTAGATGAACCAATGGCTATTCTAGTCAGCAACATAGCAGCAGGGTTGGACATAGAAAAAGTAAAATGTAGAACAGAACCCTGCCTGTTGTCCCCCCCCCACACCAACTGTATACTTCACCCTGTATGCCACATCACACTTCTATACCCTAATGCTGTGTGTTAAACATAGTATGGGGGAACACCATTGCAGCCTTTCCTCTCATGCCATTTCTGTTGTGTTTTGCTGAAACAGAGCACACAGTCTCCAGCCCCTATAAGGGCTTGTGCACATGTACACTCTCTCTTTTTTTTTACTTTCTGTAGGTTGTTTTCATAAAGAAACAATGCAGATTACTTTATCATGTAAGAGACCAAAAGACAGTACAGCAAAACTTGCCATGCGAAAAACAGGTTAATTACATATTACCTTATTTTACAATCTGGTACAGTAGGAGTTGGGGGAAAAGGATATTTAGTATCAGTCCCAACATTTATTTATTTAAAATTTGATGACCAGGAAAGGTACACTGAGCAAGGCACACTTCACTATACACTATATTGTTATTTGTACATTGAAGCAGTAATTCAGTGGGCTTGTTGCTGCAGTCTACTTTAAAGAATGACTCTGCAACTCAACTCCAGTACCCAAACAAGGGTACAGTAAAATATACGTAAACTTGAATTCAAGTCCCAACATAGTCTCTCAGGGTATGAATTAGAAAACAGAAAGTCTTAAGCCAGCTTATGGACAGTAGAGTACTTCTCCTTCCTCCATCTCTGACTCCTCTGCTGTGGCCCCTGGAACTGATGGAGATATAAATTCAGTCTCCGTCCTCTCAAGCCACCAGCCTGCATCTTTTAGATCCTTAAATTGCCAGGATTTACCTCCATGCATTATCCGGAGCCTCGCCAGTCGCAAAAAGGAGTGTATGATTCCAAGGGCTGTAAGCTTTTGTCGAACGGCATCGAACTGTGTTCTCTGAGCTCAAGTCTGAAAAGAAAGGTCCGGGAAGAATTTAATGTTGTGTTCTTGCAGGGAAATTGGATACACCGCTCTGGCTGCCACAAGGAGAACATCGTGGACGTCAGCTCCTGTAGTCCGCAGGAAGACAGTGCATGTTAGGTTTTCA
Organism: Neoceratodus forsteri; assembly: GCA_016271365.2. Taxonomy (NCBI): domain Eukaryota; kingdom Metazoa; phylum Chordata; order Ceratodontiformes; family Ceratodontidae; genus Neoceratodus; species Neoceratodus forsteri. Next base: position 27,387,937 of record JADMNL010000026.1, on the reverse strand, counting down.
GAAGCAGGCCTAACACATGGATTGACCCTGTATGCTTGCCACAAATAAGTCCAATCAAAGTCCACCAGCACCAAAAGTGTGTCCATCAACCAGCGCTTCAGGAAGCCCAATAGATAGGTATCCTCGACGCCTTCTGGTATCTCCGCCAGATGCAAATTGCTAGATCAAATCTTGTTCTTGAGGGCATCGAGTCTCCCACACAGCTGGGTATTCTCTCTGGTAAGTGTGGCGATTGTAGCCTGTGTTGTTAGCGGCCTCACCGTTTCTGCCACTGTGCCCTTCAAGGTGATAACTGCGGCATCATGAGATTCTAGCTTGGTCAACGTTTTTTCAGTTTTGGCATCCTAAGCCTTCACAGAGTCTAACATGGCTTTCCAGGGCGGTTCAGTTGTTGAGCCAGCTGAACTAGGCCCCGGTGGACTTGCTGTGTGCTCAGGCTGAAAGGCTTGCGGTATAGAAGGCCAGGAAGCCCCCGTCTGTTGTTGCTGCATGTTCCTTGCGTGGCCCATAATGATTTTGGAGTCATCCCACAGCTAAAGATGTGAGGAGTCTGGATTTGCAGGTTAAAGTAAGCTGCTTGATGATTTTAAGCTTAAAATTTAAGTTTCAATGAGCTGCGATGTGGTGCAGGTGGAAAAGACATCCTGCCTGTAAGCTGGCTCTTTGTGCCCCCACTCTCTTTCATCCTCAAAGATCATCTTACTGAGGAGTACTACAATGTGTAACTCCTAAGGGCCCGAACTATGTAGACGGGATTACCATGAAATTAGTGATGTCTCCCACCCCTAGTGGGAGGTGGAGATTGCAACCATCATCAAAAGTAAATAAATAAATCAGCCAATCAATAAATAGTTCCCATTACAAGCACAACCCGTGTTTATACTTGCTTTTGATTCAGAATCATATCCAGTAAGCTCAGCTTCATGAGTAAAGCAAGCAATTGAAATTACAACCTTTGAATCATGATTATTTAACAAATGGATGGGATCTGAACATTTGTTTTTCATTTTAGGATCCAAATAACAATTTCTTAATTGTTTATAAAAAGGGCACCTAAACAGGTAATGGTTCAGATTTTGGGGGCTTTTGGTGATGTTCCAAAAACTTTTATTTTAAAGCACAAAAGTTACCAGCAACTTAAAGAGTCTCCCTGCTGCAGAGAAGCAATCCGACAGAGACCTCAGCCTGACAACCTACATCATACTAGGCTGGATAAAGGCTTATTGCCTTCCAGACTGCCCTCAGAGCAAGGTCCCCGACCCCTAGTGCCTAGTCTCCTCTCTTGGGAGACAGCTTGCTATGGCTGTGTGATGCAGGGCAGGATGTCATCTCTCCCAGCGGTAGTGCATAATTTTTCCTCCAGTCCCAAGAGGAACCACCATGCAATGATGCACAAGGCTCTGGCGTTAGCTGTTCCTCCCCCCCAATTTTGGGTCAGCCGGGGTTCCTCAATCCTTTCTCCCACTTCTCCATGACTCCATCTGCTGCAGACCCCCCCCCCCCGCAAAAGGCGCCTGCTGTGGCTGAATTTACTCACCCCACCACTTTTCGGCTGAATACTTGCTGATGGTGATCCTTTGTTTACCAGTCTCTCCCAAGTCCCAGACTATTGTCTGATGGCAGCGGTCAAGATTCGGAAAGGACTCCGATTTTCAGGCCAGCGAGGGGGGCCTGCCCAAGGCAGGGCAGCTTTTTCCTCAACCTATCCTCTTCGCTCTTGACTCCACCAGTCTAGCTTACAGTCAATACCCCACAGTGCAGCACTGCGTTGCTCATGGCCGGGACTCAGACACAAACACAGTGGGCAGCAGTACTTATAGCTTGGCGCTGGGTTAGGTCCATGATACTTGCAGCTGGAATGGGATTAAAACTGTTTTCTCGTGTGCAACTATTTCTGTTCTTCTTCCCAACTAGAGCACTGCACAGTCTTCTAAGACCACGACACCAACACCACAAGTCTTGTAGCTCTCTCTGCGCTCTCCTTGTATGGTTCACTCACTAGGCTTCTCCCACTTGCTCTGATGATGACATCCGAGACGTCAGTCGAGTCACTGGCTGTTTCATGCATGCACACTGTGTTGCGGCTAGCTCCAGCCACTAGGGAAACTGGGACACTTGAGTTTAATTAGCAGCCAACCCGAAAATACTGGAAAACAGGCGTCCCATATGGATTTCATATGGAACATGCCATTTCACCCCAAAATACGGAATGTCTTGTAAAATATGGGATTGTTAGCAACCCTGCGGGTGGGCAGGGGCACCTGAGCCATGGCTTGAACAAAAATTTCAGGGGTAATTTTATTTTTTTCCTTATAGTGATGATTGCCTGTTGAATTCCTTGTACTCTCTGTGTATATTCATTGTATACCATGTGTTTATCATGTACCCCACTGTTTTTTATGCTGTTGCTGTCTGGAACTCCCCTGTTATAATATGCTGGTTTTGTCTGCAACTCTCCCAGGTCATGCCTGAAAATAGACAATGTTGTTGTTTAGCGCACTTACCTGGTCAATAAAAACTAAATAAATAAATACATTTCAGGTGGCGTTTGAAGACCCTCCTTGCCTATGCCACAGACAGAAAAGTACACATCAGCTTCTTTGCTGTTAAGACAGGCAACTTACATGGCCTACTCAGCTCAGTACCAAAAGGCACTTTGGAGTTCTGTAGTGGCCATGAGCGAGAAAGCACCTTGGGATCTGGCTTGGGAGCTACCAAACACTGCCAGGGATGCCACCAAGTACCAATTTCATATGGCCGTGGACACCAATGACATTGCTTCCAGGGTCATAGCACATGCAGTGTCCCACCGAAGGTTTGCTTGGCTCAGAACTACAGAGCTTTCCCATGACACTTGGACAAAAGCCATGGATTTTCCATGTGAGGGAAATTCCTTGTTTGGTGGCAAAACAGTGACTTACATGAAAAAAGTGGATGAATACAAAACCACCAACAAAAGCAACATTGAGAAGGAAAAGGCCTCCACTCCCCAGAGGTATTACAGAAGGAGAGGTAGGGGCAGGGGTTACTACCCTCGTGCCTATGTCACCTATGACTACACTTCCCAGAGGGGCTTTTTCAGAGATAGGAGCAGAAGGGGCCCCAAACATGGAGGTGCCACTCCAGCTTCCAAGGCCCAGACAAAACAAAATCCATGACGTGTGCACAGGTCGCCCAACCATTACCAGTGGGAAAAAGTCTAACCCACTATTTTCAGGCTTGGGAAAATATTACCACAAACAGATGAGTTCTGGAAATAGTGAGTCAGGTCTCTCTGCAGTTCAAGAAGTTTCCAAAGCTGCAGACCTGCAGAGCCTTTCCTCCACATACCCCAGCAAAAAAACTACTTATTGAGTTGGAGGTTATACTCCGATACTTCCTGACCCACAAGAAAAATGAGGAGTGGTGACCCATTGTAGATCTCAGATATCTGAAATAAAGAAGGAAAAATGTAAGATGGTAACACTGGGAATAGTAATTCAATCCTTGCGACAAGGCCACTGACTAGGGCCACTGGATCTGAAAGATGCCTACTTCCACATTCCAGTAAGACCCTCTCACAGGAAATACCTCAAGTTCAGAGTGGGGTACGTCCTCTGCCAGTTTACAGCCCTTCCCTTCGGCCTTTCATGAGCTCCAAGAGGTTTCACAAAATGCCTAGTGGTAGTAGCAGCACATCTGAGGAGGCAAGGGATTGTGGTCTTCCCCTACCTAGATGACTGGTTTGTTTCAGGATTGTCCTACTAGGAGGCCATGACCTTTCTCTCTCTCTCACCCAACACATCATGGAGGAGTTGGGTTTCTTGGTAAACCTCCAAATGTCTCAACTAGATACTGCTCAGGGAAAATGCATTTCTCCCTCGGGAGAGGGTGGCCAATCTGATAGAACTGGCAAATTCTTTCAAAATAGGGTGGCCAAGACCTGCCAGGGACTTCCTGCAGTTACTTGGACATATGGCCTCTTACACAGCAGTGGTGCCAGGTACCAGATTCCAGATGAGAGATGTCCAGTATCACTTAGGGTCCCAAAGGTGGGACCCTCTGTCAATGTTAGTGCCCGTATCAAAGAGCCTGTTAAGGGCACTGGAGTGGTGGAAGGAGGAGGGCAACCTTCAGGGAGGAGTTCTCCTCATTCAGCAATCACCCACAGTAGTACTCACCATGGAAGCCTGCCTTCTAGGGTGGGGAGGCCATTTAGAGGATCTCACTGTAAGTGGGGTATGGACCCCACTGGAGTTTCAGGAGCATGTAAACCTCCTGGAACTCAGGAAAGTGTACTTGGCAATGGAAGTCTTTTCCTCTTACATCAGGGGCCAGTCAGTCCAGATAAGGACAGACAATACCAAGACTATGTGCTACAGCAGTAAACAGGGAGGAACAAGATCTTCCAAACTGTGCACAGAAGCAATGAAGATGAGTCTGGCATATTCTCTGCAAGTACAGTTATCTGCAGTCCATCTGTCAGGCAAGAGCAACATCCTGGCAGACTCTTTTTAAGCAGAATCAGTCAAGGAACTCAAGAACAGGCTCTGAACAAGCAGGTGCTCTCCACAGTGTTCAAAAGGTAAGTGGACCTGTTCGCATTCTAGGAAAACTATCAGCTCATAAACAGCAGGAAGGGCGGCTTCAGTGCTGATGTGCCTCAGTGGTAAAATGACAAATACAGAGTATAAACCAGGCACCATCCACCACAAGACTTAGTTCTGTAATACAAGGCTTCTTGTTTATACGAGAAATAGCAAGCAAAAATACAAAATCAAAGCAAAAGTGCCACGTAAGTGCTGGACCCTCTCTCACTAGGCCTGACCGGTTTCGCGCATGCGTGCTTCTTCAGGGACGGCCTTAACCCTCAAGTGCTCACACTGAAATAGTGTAAAATTTAAAGCAACAGTGCAGGTACATATGCTTAAATAAGAATAGAGAAAATGAGGCTGGAGTTATGTAGGTATTCCACGAATTCAGCGAGTTCTGCTGCTGTACCATGCCACACCATCAGGACATCGTCAATATAGCATCTCCAAAGGTCAATACTGTGGAAAAAAGGTTGTTAGATTCCTTGTAAATTGCATTCTTTTCCCAATATCCCAAATAAAGGTTTTCATAATTTGGGACAAAAGTGGCTCCCATGGCTGTACCTTTTATATGGTAATAATATTTCCCCTGAAAGCTGAAGGTGTTGCATTTGAGTACATATTCAGCTAGTTTTACCCAAAACTTTATTTGCCCACTATCTAGATTAGTTGCATCTTGCAACCATGCATGCAGCGCCAATAGACCCCCCTCATGGGGTGTATTGGTATAAGGACTCTGTGTCCATAGATACCAAATACCAATTTTCTTCAAGCTGCAGGTTCTCCAGGATGCCCAAGGTCTCAGTGGTGTCCCATAAGTAAGAGAGCAATTCCTTAACAATATCCCAGATGTGTGAATTCACATACTGGGAGAGAGGTTCAGTAAGGCTCCCAATACCCGAGACAATATGCCTGTCTGGAGGACTCTGCAGACTTTAGTGTACCTTAGGCAGTACATACATAGTTACACACACTGGATGGGCCACCCACCTTCCTTGTCTATTTGTTGTATGAACTACTGTTGTGCCACTGTTATATGAACTAATGCTGTGCGACTTCCTTGTCTAAGTGTTATATGAACTGTTGTTGTGACACTTCTCGCACTGTAATTGTTCTCTATTATTGGATCTATGCTTTTTTTTGTACCTACCAGTTTTGTTAATTGCCTCTGTCCCTGTATGTACTCCTTGTGCCATGTTATTCTCTGTTAACATCAATGTCTATAATTTCTGTTAAGTTTGTATTGTCTGCACTGCTCAGGACCATCTTGCAAATGAGCTTGCTCAAAGATGACAATGCCTGGCTAAATAAAGTTTTTGATTGACTATAGGAATTCAAGAGTATGTTGGGAAATTATACCTTCAACAAAAGCCTTGGACAGCGCAAGGTCAGTTTCCTTTTTAAAAGTCAGAGTCATGTCCCTATCCAAGGGTGCATAGAAAGTATTGTTAGTGAGCTGTCTCTGTACTTCAGTGATATAGTCAGTGGTGTTTAATACCACGATAGCGCTCCCTTTATCTGACGGCTTGACGATGATTTCTTGATTGTCCTCAGGTTCTTTTAGAACTTTCCTCTCCATGGCGGAAATATTGCAGAATTGTAAACCCTGCTGTGTCTCAAACAGAGCGTCAATATCATTGTGGCAGGCATGCTCAAAGACTTGTACTGCTGTGGGGGGGGGGGGGTTGAAGGAGGCCTGAAGTTTTGTAACTTGTTTGATGCCATTGTTTGTGTTAAATTGGTATCAATGGTTTCAGGCATTCTGGAATCACTAGTGCACTCAGATCTTGTGCAGCAATATGTCCAGAGTTATTATTTCTGCTTTCTGTGTCCAAGCCAGCCTCCTGGCTGGTAGCAGGGAAACATATCCTTTGCTCGTTATAAAATGCTTTTATGCTGAGTTTGCTAGTAAGTTTTTTTTTTTTTTATATCCGGGAAGGTGTCAAATTTTCTTGTAGTGCGGGTGGGAACAAAACTTAGTCCCTTGCTCAGAACAGATATTTGGTCCTGAGAGAGTGTAGTATTACAGAGGTTAATTATGTTGGTTTCCCTCTCCTTCTCCCTTGGGGAAAAGAACTGAAGAGGGAGCGGGGCCACTCACGCCTTTATAGGGTTGGGGACGTCGACGAGTGATGTCAGTGTAGGAGGCCCCAGTGGTACTGCCAAAAATCTTCTGTGTGGATCCCACTTCCCTAGCAGTGAAGTTCCATATGTGTGACCTGATGACTGAGATCCCTCTGAAGATCTACTGTTACGGTAAATTCTTACGTAATGTGTCAGTGGTACCCGAGATGTAACCATGGTGAATTTCCAAAACTTAACTAACAAGAAAGAGAATAAGAAGTTACGTATTCGCATCAAAGCTAAACTTTTTATCACCACTAACACAGATTTAGATGAAGCTGCTCTCAACAAATTCGATGGTGGAGTCGAAATGTTTTACTCTGTGGCTATCGAGATGCTGTTAAAAAAATTACCAATAGCAGACAAAGCTCTTAGGCTTTAAGATTGTTTCATCCACCTGAAAAAGCTGGAATATGATGAAGATACAATTCTGAATCTACTGACAAGATTTCCATCTGTGATGAACTCTGAGGAGGAAAAACAAGCAGCTATGGATGAGTGAAACCAGTACCAAGTAGATGCTGGACTGCCTAATTTCCAGCCAGGAGTAACCAAACTAGATGAGTAGTGGGGGTGAGTTCTGGACCTTAAAAAAATAGGGACGCAGGAAAAGAGGTACCCAAGTCTTTCAAAACTGTTTGCTACACTCTTAATTCTTCTTTACAGGTAGGCTACTGTGGAGCTTGTGTTTTCCGCAATGAGGAGGAACAAAACTGCTTTCCATTCGAGAATGAGCAACAATCTTCTTTTTGCTGTACTTGTTAATAGACCAGACTGCTTCAAACTAAAATCATCCAAACAGCTCCTACAAATGGCTAAGCAAGCAACACACCAGTAGCTGTCATCTAAACTGTGCGTATATCCTATCCTTGTTATGTCATCTGCCAGCCGGCACGCAGTGAGGCACTGAACGCTGATTCTAGTACAGTTGTGTGTGTTGTAAAATTGTTCCCTGATGTTGCTCTGTTAAATTTGTAATGTGTTGTTTGTACTGTTTAATGGTCTTTTATTATTTTCTGATTGTCTACTTTAGTTAAGCATTTTCAGATGCTGTAATAAAAGATTTATAAAGAACTTTGAGCTGTCACAGATGCAGTATAAGCTGTTGTTAATGTTTTTAAACCAGCTCATTGTATTGCTGGTCTCTTAGTATTACAAGCATAAGAAAACGCCAGCACAAATAGGCCTCATGATCTATCGAGTCTGCCCAATTGTGCAGCTAGCCCCTCAAGTTGCAGCTACCCCACCCCTCTTCATCATTACCCCCCCATTCTGTCCCATCCCCTCTTAAAACCACCCACCGTTCTACAGGATACCACCTCTTTGGGTAGAACATTCCATTTGTCGACCACCCATTCTGTGAAAAAACGCCTCCTGATTTCCTTCCTGAATCCACCCCCCAATCTCAGCTGGTGCCCTCTCATATGACTCCGTCTTCTAATCTGAAAAATTACATCTGTGTTAGTCTTATTTATCCCCTTTAAGTATTTAAAGGTTTTGATCATACCCCCCATCTCTCCTCTACTCTTCTCCAGAGAGTACATGTTCAGCTCGCCCAGCTTATCCTTGTAGGACGTTCCCTCCAATCCCTGGATCATCATTGTCACCCTACATTGCACCCCCTCCAAAAATCTGACATCCTTCTTCAAGAACAGGTGCCAGTACTGCACGCAGTATTCCAGATGTGGCCTGACCAGCGACCTGTACAGGGGAAGGATCAACTCCCTATTTCTGGAGGAGATTCCCCTCGCTATACACCACAGCATCTTGTTGGCTTTTGCTGCCGCCTTCCTGCAATGAGCTAAGTTGTTCATACTCCCCGTTATAAGCACCCTTTGATCCTTTTCCTCCTCGGTGCTTTCCAGCTGTACCCCTCCTAGCTGACAGCTCCTCCCCTGGTCCTGGTCCTAGCCCTGAAGTGCAGTACCTTGCACTTCTTGGCATTGAACCCCAACTGCCATGTTTCTGACCATTCCTGTAGTTTGATCAGGTCTTCCTGCAGCCCCCCTCCAACCTTCGATGTCATCTACCACTGCTCTCTTCTTATATTGTTTAAATTTGAAAAAAATAGCAACTTAAGATTTATATGCCAGATCTCTTGATTTGTAAGAGTTCACCTCATGATTTCTGTAACGGTGGGTTTGGCAATACTGGGCTTATGGCTTCTGCAAGTTCCCATGTTATCCTATGAGAATAAAATGTTTTTGTGTATGAAGGAATCATTTTTTTTACATGGCCAAATTTTTTTTCATTTAGCCATACGAAAAAAGCAGAAGCAAGTCACAAAAAAGGATGCAAAAAATTAAAATAAAACATTTGGGGGTCATTTTAACAATAGTGAAGTGCAGAATCCACCTAATGGGGTCTCAATGAGCAAGATACATGCGTTGGTCTCTGTGCAACGTCATTTTTGTAGGTTTAAAACATTTTTTTAAAACAGAAAACAAGACGACGGCATACGAATCAGGATTTTTCTCATAAGAAAAAGGATTAGCCCCCATACAGACAAGAGTCCTGACTCATATGGCCAAATTCTTTTCTCGTTTCAAACATCTTTCCTGAAGTGCTTCCTGAGCATGCTCAGAACCAACATTTTAAAAAGTAATAAGTTTTGAACGGATTAATATTTTTTTCATCAAACCAGTGAAAGGCACTACTGTGGGCCAGGCCCTTTCTACCCTGAAAATTTCAGTCCAAAACTTCTGGGTGCTACGGGCTGACAAAAAAGCGGCAAAAAAAAAAACAACTTTTTTCACTATCTAAATCTCAGACTCCGTATATCTGACCAGAACAAATCTTGGCATGTCAAGAGATCTACCCCATGAGACTGTGCATGCAAACTTGCATGCGAATCCATTGAACAGTTACGAAGTTATTAAAGTATAAAAACTGGGGTTTAACATTAAACACTGTTCTCAACCCTTAATATAGTGGCATAACTGCTCCACTAAAAGATATATATATATATATATATATATATGTATATGTATATGTATATGTATATGTATATGTATATGTATATGTTTGACCTTGGGTAGCCTCATGAGTTGCGTAAGCTACGAGTGAAGTGTCTGATTTCAAACAGCACAAGGAGAGATGAATCAGGTGTCACACAAGATGCACCCTCCATGTTCCATTTATGCAGTAGGGCAGGACCTTCTGTGAGGTTTTTTCTCTGGTAATCATTTTCTTTTTTTAAATGTGGAACAGTTTGTGGGATTATTTGGTAGACCAGTGTCTTTGCATCTCCGTTGTCATGGGCGTTGGCATAGATAAGTTGGCATCTCAGCTCATTGGCTGCACTAGTGGCTTTTTGAAAAATAGCATTCACTATAACTCTAACGGGGTTTAGCAATGGTTGGAAGCCACTATTTATTACAGAGTGCCAGGCGGTGCTGGGAAGGCAGAGTTTGCCTTTTTTTTTGTTATAAGTTGGGAGGTAAATGTTGAGCAATGTGTGGAGAGCCATGAACAGAGAGTGGCGTTAGTGACAGCGAGCGGTACCAGTACCTGGAGGGACTGAAATTTGTCCTGCAGAGAGTTTTGCAGCAACTGAAGCAGGTGCTGGCTTTCTGCATACCTACCTTTGTGGTGATCCCGTAAAAGAGGCTCAGAGGGTACGAGAGTGGTGACTGATTTAGTTAGAGCTGAATGTGTGGCAAGTGGGCAGGGTGAGCAAGTGGGACCAGGAGCAAGGAGTGCAGCAGGCAGCAGAAACGGAAGGAGAGCAGTCCTATGATGGCAGCTTGTTGAAGTAGGAATGAAAAACAGAATGTGGAGCAATGTATTTTCAAGTGTGTATTACAGTCTGGTAAACAGAGTATATGTACTGTATATAGCCATAGAGTGAGACAGCAAAATATGCAGGCAAGCGGATGGGACAGGGAAGTGAAGCATTAGTTTGCACTCATGGCTGCGATGAAGTGAGCAAGTGAGGAAACAGAGCTCAACTTCATGTTTAAAAAAAAAAGAAGAATTGAAAGGGTCCAACAGGCTGCAATAAGAAAAGTATGGTTTGGGGGGTTTACTGATCAATTGTGTGAAGGTCGCAGTGATAGCACCACTGCTTGCAATGCCAGCGACCTGGAGTCAGGAGCGACCTCTAGATACTGGAAGGCCGGTCGGGGGAAGGAGGATCGAGCACCTAGAGGGCTGCTGTCCTCCGGCGTGGAGGGGGGTTTGTGCATCCTGCCACTTTGCCGCCACCTGGGTGACCATGACTGGAGATGCAGCGGGAACGCAAAATTCATGGGGGAGGGCATTGGACAAGGTTCTGCAGTGGTGGCACATCTCAGCATGCCCCGCCTCCTTGGACTCCCCCATGCCAGCGCTCTCACGGAAAAAGAAATACCCCACCCTGGCTGCCGGTAGCGGAGTCTGCTGCCCCTTGCCTCCAGAACCAAGTTCCTCGATGTATCACCCAGATCACCCCATGCACACTTATGGACTGTGGAGGTAAGGGGTCCCCTCCACTCCCCACCCAGGGGAAAACCACGGCTGGATGGGGGTCAGTCTGGTGGGATTCCAGTGGGGAGTTACCCGGGGCAGAGAAGAGGGATTCGCAGTATAGGGTCTCTGGGGAAAGAAATGGGCTGTAAAGAATAAATACAAAAACAAATTGTGTGAAAGTTGATTGCCCTCTTTGAAGTACTTGTGGGAATGAAAGTAAAAGAAGTATTCTAACCCCAAGAGTCCTTTAGCATCAGTAACTATAGCAGTTAGCTGGCTAGGTGCAACTGCCCCGGAGGCATGCCTTTAAGATAATTAGCATTATAAAAAAAGGTCTCAGCAATGCTGCAATCTGATTGACTGTTAGGATTCCAACAGCCTTACATTAATCCATGTTATACTGTAATGTACAGCCTGATCACAATGTCACATGGATTCTTCCTGTCAGCATTCCGTCCTGTAGCACTTCTGAATGACTGGAATGTTCCATTCTAATTTTGAACCCATATTCTTTAACAAGAGTAGACCGAGGGAAAAAATGGCTGAAAGGGCTGCTAACCCAGCCGCCGAGCAACCGGTTGAACCGGAGGGGCTGCCCTGTGACAGGGGCGATAGCTCTGCGAAAAAGCGTACCACTGAAAAGGCTGCTGAACCAGCCGTTGCAGCAAAAAAGAAGAGGAAGGAAAAGCATCAGAAACCACAACCGAAGCAAACCACGGTTCCTTCTGCTGAAGAGATCGCTAACGTGATTAAAATAATTCGGTCTCTACAGTCTCCGGTTCCGGTTGGAAAGCAACCGGTTACCCAAACTCCTGGTTCACAGTCAACCCACGGTTTAACTGACCAAGATCGGGGTCTTTTTGGGCATAATGATTTTGGAAAGGAGCCTGATGATGATGAAGATGAGGATTATGGGGAACCTATCGACCCTGACATTTCCCCTGATCCTCATAGGCCAGAATTCCCCTGATAAGGAAGCTGAGGGATTTTACCTCATATTTTGCTTTCATGAAGCAAGTGGCTCAGTCCTTCGACCTCCCATCCCAGGAAGATATTGAGGATGAGGAGGAAGAGGAAGAGGATTATAAAGAAATGATGGATGTCCCACCATAAAAGAGGTTGCTCCTCCCTCTTCACAAATCATTAAAAAATCAGACCATGAAGGAACTGGAAAACACTACTTCTGTTCCTCCCACGGACAGAAAGGCTGACAGAAAGTATTGGGTAGTCAAGACTGGGGCTGATTTTCTTTTTGGACATCCCAGTCATGAAGGAGTGGTTCAGGCTGCAGCTTGTGACAAAGCTGGCATCCCTCTGGCTTCCCACCCCACAGAAAAAGGTTTTAGGAGGGTGGATTCCATCGCAAAGAAAATGTATTTAGGATCTTCCCTGGCTATAAGACAAGCTACTTATATAGCATACTTGCCAGGTACCAGAAGAACATGTGGTCCACAGTCCTGGAAATTGCCAAGGCAGCCCCTCCTCCTATGGCTGCTGACCTGGAGGAAGCTGCAAAAAGGGGCATTGAACCCTCTAAAACTCAATTCAGGATGACAGTGTATGTTAATGATACCGCATCCAGACAAATGGCATCTTCTGTATCTTTGTGGAGGTTTGCCTTGCTCAGGACTACAAACCTGACTCAAAATACTCAGAACAAGGCAATGGATTTCCCTTGTGACCCTGTGTCTCTGGTTGGGGAACAAACAGAGGCATATATGAAATAAATGGATGAGTACAAGGCTGCCTGTAAAAGTGCAGCAGCTAAGGAGAGGGCTGCCAACCCCCAAAAGCACCATGCAAGGGGTGGCAGAGGTAGAACTCCTTACAGGCCTTTTTTCTAGCCTCAAGTTTTTCCCCAGTACCAGCCCAGGGGATACTTCAGTGGTGGTAGGAGGGGTAATGGCCGCACTAGCCCCTCTGTTCAGCCTGTAGCTCAGTCCAAGCAGGCTCCCTGAGGGAACTGCTTGGGCCGCCTCCCCAATTCCAGTAGGGGGCAGGCTGGCCCATTACTTCCAGGAGTGGGAAAACACTATCACAGACAAGTGGGTCCTGGAAGTGGTGGGTCAGGGACTTGTGCTCAGCTTCAAGGCTTTTCCAAAGCTGAGGTCAAGAGCCTTCAAATCCTCCTCCCCCTCAGAAACAGCTTTACTGGAGATGGGAGTTTCAAGTCTACTGCTGTTAAATGTAGTGGAAGCAGTCCCTCTTTCCCAAAGAGGGAAGGGGCTGTATTCCAGGTACTTCCTCACAACAAAGAAAACAGGGGAGTGGTGACCCATCCTGGACCTCAGATACCTAAGCAAGCATCTGACAAAACCAAAATTAAAAACGGTCACCCTAGCTACCCTAAGGCTCCCTACCCTAAGGGATTGGTTAGCATCCTTAGATCTCAAAGACACCTATTTTTACATTCCAATCAGAAAGTCACACAGAAAGTACCTCAGATTCAGGCTGCCATCCGGTCATTACCAATTCAGGACAATGCCTTTCGGACTGACATCTGCTCCAAGGGTGTTCACAAAGTGCCTGGCCGTGGCAGTGGCACACCTGAGGCATTAAGGGGTGACAGTGTTCCCCTATTTAGATGACTGGCTCATAATAGGCCATTCACAACAGCAAGTGAGAGAGGCTCTGTCAATAACACAAAACACTCTCTCCTCTCTCGGGTTCTTAGTGAACCACAAAAAGTCTGTACTAGAACCAGTTCAGCTTCTAAAGTTCATAGGGTCAGAACTGGACACAAAAAAGGGAATGGCTTACCTACCTCCAAGACAGGGTGGACAGCCTTATCCAGGTAGCCAGTTCCTTCACACTTCATGTCTCCAGGCCAGCAAGGCACTTCCTACAGTTGTTAGGCCACATGGCAGCCTCCACAGCTACCATGTTAGGCTCAAGGTTCCAGATGAGACATCCAATTTCACCTAAAGGAACACTGGTCCCAAAAGAGGGACTTTCTTTCAAAATTAGTCCCAGTGACAACCACTCTTCTTCAAGCACTGCAGTGGTGGCAAGAAAGGAGCAACCTCGGACAAGGAGTACCCGTTCTGCAACAGGTCCCTTCCCTGGTGCTAACCACAGGTGCATTCCTGCTGGGGTGGGGTTGGGAGCACATCTGGGGGACCAAACTGCTCACGGTTTATGGACAAAGCAGGAATCTCTCTTGCATATCAACATGTTGGAACTCAGGGCAGTTCTTTTGGCTCTTCAGTCATTTGCCATTCAGATCAGGGGAAAGGTAGTACAAGTCAGAACTGACAACACAACCACCATGTACTACATAAACAAGGGGGCACAAGGTCAACTCCTCTGTGCACAGAGGCAATGACACCAGCTCCCTCAGTATTGCTGCAGGTCCCCTTTCAGGGGCACAGTTCCTCTGGATGCATTCTTGCTGGATTGGACAGGGAGGTTCCTGTATGCTTTTCCTCCTTTTCCTCTGTTACTGAAAGTACTAATCAAACTCAGACTTCAACCAGCTTCAATGATCCTCATTGCCCCAGATTGGGCCAGGCAACCTTGGTACTCCATGCTCCTATCATTGTCAGTAACCAAGTCAATCAGTCTCCACAGGAGGTACAACCTACTGTCATCCTCACAGGGCAGGATCATGTACCCCAACCTGCTGTTCCTCAGACTCAAAGCATGGTTCCTGAGGACTTAGAGTAGGCAAACTTGCATCTCTCAAAAGCAGTCATGGATATACTGAGAGTCTCCAGAAAGCCCTCAACCAGGCAAACTTATGCCTCTAAATGGAAAAAAAAATATTTTTGGTGTCAGGGAAAGGGCTTGGACCACACCCAGGCTAATCTCTCTATAGTCCTGGATTATGTGGCCCATTTGCACTCCACTGGTTTAACTGTTTCCACCTTGAAAGTACACCTGGCAGCTGTCTCAGCTTATCTATCAGCAGGTAAGACATCTTTCTTGGCTTCAAAACCAGTGGTCAAGACATTTTTTAAAGGTTTACTACATTTGCATCCACCACATAGGGAACCTACCCCCTTGTGGGATCTGAATATTTGTATTGTGCAGCTTATGCAGCCCCCCTTTGAGCCCATGTCCACAGCAGACCTCAAATATGTGACGTGGAAAACAGTCGTTCTGGTAGCCATCACTTCTGCCAGAAGGATCAGTGAGCTCCAGGCATTATCTACAGAGCCTGGCTACATTGCTGTCCATAGGGACAAGGTAGTCCTTAGGACTAACAGAAAATTTCTGCCCAAGGTGGTATGAGAGTTCCACCTCAACCAGTCCATTACTTTGCCAGTCTTCTTTACAGACCATGCCACCTCAGGTGAACGCAGGTTGCATAGCCTAGATATGTAAAGGGAAGTCAGCTATTATCTTGACCACACAAAGGGTCACAGACAGGATCAGACCCAACTCTTCCTTACTTATGGAGAGGTGGAAAAGGGAAGCCTGCCACAAAATGGTCTATTGCAAGATGAATTGTGGCTTGTATTCGGTTTTGCTACAGCAAGGTGGGTAAGCAACCACCTGCAGGCCTCAGGGTCCATTCAACTAGGGGTACTGCAACTTCTGTGGCAGCCGCTAGAGATATTCCCCTAGTGGACATTTGCAAAGCTGCAGCCTGGAAGACAGTTCACACATTCACCAAACATTATTGTTTGGATATCCAGGCCAGAGGAGATGCCAGGTTTGGCACAGCAGCCCTGCAGAGCTTGTTTCCTAAATAGGTTTATAGGCCCACCTCCAAAGGCACTGCTTGGTAATCTACGTAAGTCAGAATACAGTAAGATTTACTGGGTTTTGAAGAAAAAATTACTCACCTTAGTAATCTTGTTTCTTCTAAGGGAATCTTACTGTATTCTGAGTGCCCTCCCTTCCTCCCCTGCTAGAAACCTATGGTCACTGCACTACAGCTGTGGTAGAGTTGTTGCAAACCTGGGTATATGGATGATCTTGTTTTGGAGCATCTGTGACTTGAGTCTTGGTGATGCCATTTGGCAAGTTTTCAGAAGGAAGAATAATTCTTTAAGTCTCTTTCCTTTTAAATTATTAAGGAGGGTTGTTGTTTCTATTCTTATTGCTATTAATATTATTATCATTATATTATCCAGAAATTGCTTAGGGTATGCTTCGTAAGAATCTGATGGTTTAGAGTTATTTACCAGGGACAGTGATTTGAAAACCGAGCTCAAACCTAGCATTCCATAGTTTGCATAGGTTCTATTAACCATTTCGGCTCCAGGGCAGTCCTATGGTGAGACCATACTGCATAAGTCAGAATATAGTAAGATTCCCTTAGCAGAAACAAGATTACTAAGGTGAGTAATTTTTTCTTCTTGCCTAAGGTGGTCCCTTAATTTCACCTTAACCAGTCTATTACTGTGCCTGTCTTCTTTATTGAGAAATCCACTCCAGGCGAGCAGAAGCTCCTCAGTCCCAATGTCAAAAGAGCTCTCTTGTACTATCTAGAGTATACTAGACAGCTCAGTGGCTCTTCCACTCAGTTGTTCCTCACCTGTGGGGATGTAGGCAGAGGAAGACCAGCTACCAAGAGAACTATTTCCCGCTGGTTGGTCTCTTGTATTAGATTCTGCTACAAAAAAGCTGGTCATCAACCTCCTGTGGGGCTCAGGGCCCACTCCTCCAGGGGCACTGCAGCCTCTGTGGCAGCAGCAAGGGACATACCCCTTCTGGATGTCTGCAAAGCAGCTACTTGGAAATCTGTACACACTTTCATTAAGCACCACAGCTTTGATGTGCAGTCCCGATCTGATGCCAAAAATTGGCAGGGCGGGTCTGCAGAGCCTCTTTCCTAAGTAGGTTCTCTGCCCACCTCCCACTTGGTATTGCTCGGTAGTCTGCTATAGTTACTGATGCTAAAGGACTCCTGGGATAAGAAGAAAAAATTACTCACCACAGTAATCTTCTTTCTTCCAAGGGGTCCTTTAGCATCAGTAAGCTCCCACCCTTCCTCCCCAGTTCACCTTTTAGGAGAAGGGCTCTGTTCTCAGTTTTATCACCAAAATTGGTCTTTTATTAAAGAGTTTTCGAGCTGCCGGCCTGGTGGCACTGAGGGTTGAGGCGCTGGATGCCACACCTCGCTCCATGCTGGCGTCCCAGGTTCAGGAACAAGCTAGGGCCATCAGGGGTTGGCAGGGGAGGAGAAGGATCGAGCGTCCATAGGACTGCTCTCCTTCTCTGGGAAGGGGGGTGGACTGCTGCCAGTGCTTGGGCGGCCCCTGGCGATGGCTGGGGATCACTGAGCATGGGTAGAATGTATGGGGCTCATACTGTGGCAGGATGCCAGGATAAGGGGGCGGGTGGAAGTGCGCGCGCTCGGGTCCTTGGGCATCATTGCAAACCATAGATGACGGGGAGAGAGAACAAGGAAATACGGGCACCAGACGCAGCGGCTTGATGGCCGTCCCTTGTGAGGAAGACCGGTCGGCTCAGTGGTTATGCGGCACTGGATCCTGTTCAGGAGGGTTGAGCGCAAGGGGAGAAGCTCCCCTCCACCCCACCACGGGGGGGGTAAGCCACAGGGGTAGCCACGGGACCCACAAAGGAGCGCCGGATTCCTGGAGATGGCGGCCAGAGACCTAAAGGGGATGCCAGAATTGGTCAGGTAGGCAGTCTGGTGGCTCAAGGAGGAAAAATAGATAGCAAAAAAAAAAAAAAGAGTTTTCGAGCTCAAGTTGTATCTGTTCCGGTTCTGGACATTTGCATGTCTTTTGAATCCTGTTGATTCACTTTTGGGGGCATGTGCCCATTACCTTCAAAAAAATTCTGAAACCCTTCAGGCTGCTCCCTCTCAGCACACTCCCCTCCTTTTTTTTGATTGGCTGATGCCCAAGCTCATTATGCTAATTATCGTAAAGGCATACCTCCGGGGCAGTTGCACCTAGCCAGCTAACTGCTATAGTTACTGATGCTAAAGGACCCCTTGGAAGAAAGAAGATCACTACGGTGAGTAATTTTTCTTGCTGGCTAACCGGAGTTTGGGGGTGTTGGATGTGTGCCATAGAAAGTATGTACATAAATGCATGGTACTGCAGTAATACACCATTTATATCCATGCCTATTGCATAAATATATTTATACAACATATGTTTTGAGATAACTGGCCAGATAAAAAGTGTTATCTTTCTGAACATGAAAAGATAGTATTATATGTTCATGATGCAGTGTTGTCGCTCTTTGTTTTGATTTACATGTTCAGCCTCAGTAGCAGTTCTAACCATATTCAAACACGAATAACTTTAAAATGAAAAATGGTAACATGGTACTGACAACATGAAAGTTGTTCAGCACAAGAATATCTACAAATGAGGGCTGCATCATTTATAGATACCTCTTAGATTGTTTTATAATCAGCAAAAAAAGGCAAACAATTTTTTTTTTCACTTTTTCAACAGGCAAATGTGAATAACTTTAAATAAAAATGATAGCATAGTACTGTGAGCATGAAAGTTGTTCAGCACAAAAATACCTACAAAGTGAGTGGTGTTTCATTTACAGATATCTTTAAAGATTTTTTTACATAATCAGCAAAAAGTGGCAGACAATTTCATTTTTGTCACTTTTTCTATAAACAAATGACTCCCCCCCCCCCAAAAAAAAAGAAGTGGACATAAACTTCTTCATTGTGTTCTGGCCATAATGTAAAAGCCATGTGGCTCCATGAGTTAAATAGAAGTAGTAGTAAATCTCGGAAACCACCCCCAAACAAAACTGTAACTGTAAAAGAAGCTGGAAGTTGGTTGAACATTTCAAAGTCACAGGCACTTTTTTTACACATTCCTAATCATGTTTATCCCAAAACATATGTGGGTATAAACAGAACATGATATGGCCTGACTGAAGATATCGTATTTACATTCATTCGAGGCCATGGATATTACAATGTCTTACTCATGGCTTCACCACTCATGAGATTGTCCTCTCGTGAAGATAAATATTATAATCTTCAGTCCGCTATCTTGTGTCCCATATTTATTTTATTCTTTGGTAACCAGGTAAGGCCCGCAAGGCAGAACTAAAGGGAAACAATGGAAAAGACAGAGCTTTCCTCAGACACTGCAGAAACTCTCAATTAGTGCTTTCAGACAGTAACAACTTTATTTAATGATTTAGAAAGCTACCCACAACTTCCACTTCCTGTTGCTGGCAGCAGCCATTTCATGAGCAGCAGTGAGCTTCCTGAGCTCACTCTATGCTAATATGCTTGTTTGACTTCAGCTATTGGTTGGCAGGACATATTAGCATAAAGTGAGCTTAGGAAGCTCTCTACTACTCATGAAATGGTGGCTGCCAGCAATAGAAAGTGAAAGTTGAAGGCCACTGTTTAAATCACTAAAAAATCATTTAGAGTTATTTGTTAAAAAATGTTACCATCTGAAAGCAGTAATCAGGCATTTTTGTAGTGCCTGGGTAAAGCTGTGCCTTTTCCACTGTTTCCCTTTAAGTGTCTGTTTTCAGGAGCAACCCAAGAGCACTGGGGTGGTTAAGTGACTTGTTTAGAGTCACACAGTATACAAATGGAGGTTGTGGGAATCAAACCCAGGTCTGTTGGATGAACCAAGCTCATTACTCTTACCTCTAGGCTATACTGCCAGCCCTGTATACACAATGAAAGGGAAAATAACAGTTTGAAGAGAAAGGGTGTTATTTTCACTGAAGAGATAGCTACTGTACAGATAACATCTGAAAGCATGTTGTTTGCACAGTACTCATGTTATCTGCGCAGTAACCTCAGTTTCTTACAGCACGCTGCATTTGGCACCGCAAGACTATCACCTATCCCTGTGTCACTTTCATGTAACAGAGTGTAAATGGGGATGTTCATGAGCTAGGTAACCTGTGTACCAACACAGAATTAATTCAGTAGGCTGAATTTGTTTCAATATGCTCTTTTCCCTGCGCTAAACAACTGTCGGTAGTGAAGTAGTCACTCTTTCAATGTGACTGCATGCAAAAAATCACTCTATGGTAACAGTAAAGAAACGTTCAACAAAGAAACTGGCACACGATGTGATAAAGAAAAAAAACAATGTAATGTAAGAAAGATCTCTGTAGAGGATTTTTTTAAAAAGCTTCAACTTTACTGTGTGTCTGAAAGCAGGATTCATCCATGCAGGATCCCCTGACAGCTAAAATGTTCTCTCCTTCTTCCGCTGTCATTTTACCATCCAAGTCAAATGCTGACCTTAGCTTTAGTAGTAAAAATCTGTACTTACATGTATGTAGATTGTAAAAAAAAGTCATTTCATCCCCCCCCCCTACAAAAAGTGGAGAATATCAAAACCTGCCTTTTTGAAATCACGGCAATCATGTCTGTGAACGCACTACCTACAGTGTTACACACTCACATATTCTGAATGACAGTGCCATTGTGTGTTTGAACAAGCCATCTAGTAGATTTCTAAGAGAAATGAACTAATCAGCATGTTGGCGGGCAGACCGCTAGTCTGAACATAGACGGCAGCAGCGACACAGTCAGCAAGGAAAAGGATAACTTTAAAGTGGTGCAGTGACAATTTACACCTCCCCACAACAGAAAAATAAGTCATTATAACATAGTATGGAAGTTTAGATATTTTAATTCGAATGTACTGAACACCAACAGTTGGCTCTGATCACACGTAAAGCTGCTAACAAAAAAAAACACAACCGAGGATAATGGATGGGCAACAGTGAACAACAGTGCTGTGTTCACTTTGAGAGGTTGTCATGAGGTTAGGCGAAGCTCGAGAGGTTTACGATTGTCATGATACCTCAAGAAGAGAACAGCATTGTTTACTGCTGTCCATATATTGTCTTTTATAGTGTATGAGCAACAGTTGAACAACAACAAAGCATTTATTGAGAAAACTGTTTAAAGCAATATTGCACAGTTACACACTTTCCCCAACCCCTGTGATCGAGCGTCACTCCACCCCCCGCTCACACAGACTCAATGTTTGTTTAAAATAAATATATCAGAATGAGCATACTTATGGCTTCTTATATTCAGGGTCCACAGTGTCTCTCTGTGTCCTCCTTGGCACCGCTCTCCTGGTACTGTGCAGACAAGTCAGGTTCGGAGTCATTCAACGCTGTTTGAACAGTGGCACTGCAGTTGGAGGCAGCAATAGTGCGCGCTGGTATTCAAAGTTGGGGTGCCATCATAGTAAGGTACTCAAGAGGGTACAACAGCCTCTTGATGTCACAACAATGGTACAGCAACACTGGGATTCCGCTGATTTCTATACAAAACAGCACTCTCCCATACACTATATATTACTTTAAAGCAAATGTTTTATTTCTTTCTTTACATCACTTTTTTTTGCACTGAAGTACCACAGACAAACCAATAAAGTTGGGATGCCCTATGGTATACTTTGATTATCTCATGAGGTAGTTCCAGATATGCATATTATCTGGTTTGAAATGTTGTTATTAGTGCCACTGTCACTCACGGCTGCACCACTTGTGCAAGTGTGCAATAACAGCAACATTCCAAACCAGGCAACATGCATATCTGGAGTCACCTCATGAGATAATCCCTATATATATAAAGTCACATAAATATTTATAAGGGTTTTTTACTTTTCTGTTCATCTCCTAGTTTGCAGCTGTCTTTCGTCAGCGAGGGTTTTCTGAGCTTTTTCATTGTCGGTTCCTGCCTTGTTCTCATCCTATCTTGAAGTGGCTGTTTCAGGTAAAGAAACAACTACAAAAACAGCAACCTTTTGTGTATGTTACTGTAAATACAGAGGCATCGCTAGACTCTTCTGGAGTGTTGCCTTGCATGTTTACATGTTCTCTGGGTGCTTCAGTTTGCGGTTCTGGCACCCAGTCTTTCTCATCCTGTCTCCCCCACCTCTGGAACCTACAACCCCCTAACACTGGCGACTCCCCCTCATTCCCATCCCTCAAGCAGCAAATAAAACTCATCCCTCCCCCACCCTGTACCTGCCTCCCCCCTTCCCCGAGCATAATTCTGAAGCTGTTTCTGTCCAGTCCAGCTGCTTTGTACATAACTGTATAGCTGTACTGATTCACCCATGCTAAGATCCTCATTGTATACAGGTCAAACTTGCTATATTAGTATTACATTAGTCATCGCTACTGCTATCTGTTATAGTGTCTTCAACTGCTTATATGATGTGATTGTTATTTATTCTCCTGTACCCCATTTCTCTGTGTTGCACCTGGAAACGAGACCCAGCTCAGTGTGCCTTTCCCGGTTATGAACTTTTCAATAACAATAAAAAGAATGCCAGAGGTGACACTTTTCAAGAGGTGGTGGGTGAGAGACACCTCTGCGCTCACATTATTATAACAAGAAAAACAACTTGTCAAGAAATTTGTTAAAAACAAAAGAATGCCCTCCAAACTTTGCTCATGAGGACTGCGTGTAGTTTTAAGAGGTCCTGCAATGCAAATCCAGCGATTTAGCAGTGCTCTGAAGTACAGTAGATGTACACTGTTTAATGAACCATGACCGAGTGACCACTAGAGGGTAGCAAAAAGCAAGGAATGAGAGATAAGTGCTCGAACACGGTTCCAGCCTACATCAATATGTTAACAATACATCTCTTGTAATGTGCAGACCAACAGCGTTAGGGAGGTAAGCAGGCCAGCAGTCCATCAAGTTCCACTTTCCCACCAGCTCACCGGGAACACTGTCGCCCCTTTTTCTCCTAGTACCACCAAGTCTAGCATTACTTTCTACCCCTTTTGGCAAACTAACAGTTGCTGTTTCTTCCTCACCTTTTTGCTACTCCCCACCCCCCCGGCTTCATATCTCTAAACTTGTATGAATTTCGTAGAACGCCATGGTTTTTACACTCATATTTACCCTTGCTCTGCAAAGGCTTACTAATGTTCCTTATAGTATTAGAGCTATTTCGGGACACACCAGATTATTAAAATATTGAGCTAACTAGGTAGAAACAATCCTCAACACTGAAATTAATGGGGCCCACTATCCTTTGACATTTAATTCTCTAAAATAAGAAAGTGCTACACATTCTGGCAATTTGCTCTGAATTTTGAAGGCTGGTGTTCTGCATTTTAATGCTGAGAGATTAGAAACACAGAATTTGACAGCAGGTAAGGACTGCTTGGCCCACCCAATCTACCCCACTTAGGTTGTATGCCTGGTTTGATAAATTCCTGTGTCAGAAAATCACTGTTAAGGGTACAGAAGAAAGGCCCTGAGGGGAAGTCTCTGTCTGCCAAGCCTACAGGATAAGGGGATTTTCACAAGTTTTCATTGGTTGTAATGCGACAGAATAAAATACACAAGAAAATAAATAGAAAAAAGTACTTTGCTTTTTCTCCTGCCCAGCCCATTGGCATGGGGGTATCGTGCAAGAGACCCTGCTGTGCACTGTGATCTTGGTAACCCAACTCTGTGCTGGTGGAGTTTTGGGAGCGCTTTGGGGGCAGCACTTCTGGACTTGGCGGGGGGTATTCATCCTGCCAAAACAGTACCTCAGGCAAAGGGAGTGGTTTGATGTTGTGGGTTCTCTTACAAAGTCGGCCCTTCTCCCCACAGGAAGGGCAATTTTGAGCACTATTGTAGGTGGTTGGGAGAGGAAAATGAGAAAATGGTGGTGCCATCCACCCCAGATTCCCGGGTGGCCACCCTGTCTCAGGAGTAGACTTGGGTCACCGTGTTAGGGGTCAGACCAGGCTGAGTTAGCTGCTGGTCAGCCCACATAGCACACAATCTCTGCTGTTCTTCCTTCCCCCACTCCTCCATAGGCATTAATGGAGGAAGGGAGCTAAGTCACATGCAAAATGTTGCTGAACAGGGTGCTATGTTATCAGAGCAGTACCCCCCCCCCCAATATTGTACAAATGAGGACCACTTGAACCATCAACATGTTTTCTCCCATTTCCTCAGCCTCAACAGAGCAGCACTGCACAGAATGGTCTGTGTGTCACCCCAAGTAACATGGTATTTGTATAAATGCTTCCATCCCCCTTCACCTCGAACACTCTTCAGCAAGCAGGATCCCCTGTGTCCACCATCACAGCAGCTCTGTGGTCACATGGTTTCCAGTTCAAGACCCGCTGACCAGGCATGAAGTGATGCTGTCAGAATGAAGTGACGGAAGCATCTTTAAGAGGACAGAATGTTTAGTTACTTCAGAGCAGCAACACAAGGCACAGTGGCGAGATCTGTAAGAGATAGGAGCACTTACTCCCCCGGGGCTTCAACCCCCCCCCCTGACTTTTAATGGATGATAAAATGTTATCCGCTGAGTCACTTCCTTTCTCACATTACATCATATCAGCATGAAGGATAGTGCCTTTATTATCTATACAATGCCTCCTCACTTTGATGTAGTGTAACCACTGATTTTGCTCTTTTTCGGGTTCCTTTTATCCTTTAATAATCAGCAGGCCATCACGAGTGACAGAGCTGGGCAGATGTACCAGTGACTCACATTAAAACACTTTTCATTCTGGACTGGTAAAAAGTTACATACCACATAGTGGTGGGTGGACATGGAAACATAGGAGTTTATGAACAGAAAAATATTCCGGATCCATCAAGTGTGTTCATTTATTACCCAAGACACCCCCCACCCAGTCTAGCACTTGCAGGTCCTTTTGCAGAGCCCTCATCCCACAGTCCCACATGGCCAATCCCATTGCACCATAAGCATTGTCTTTTCCCATAGTCCTTTTCACCAATCCTATGTGCCATTCCAATCCTCTGTTAAAACTAGCAACTGTCTTAACATTGGCCAACTCCTCTGGTAGACTCTTCCACTTTCCCACCACCCTCTCCGTGAAGATACTCCTCCTCATGTCCCCCCTAAATTGTCCACCTATTGGTTTAGGGTTTTGACCACTTTTTTATTGACCCCTTCCTAAGCCTAAACAGTTGCTGGCTATTTTCCATATTTGTACCCCTCAGACACTTTGAGGTTTCAGTCATGCCCTCCCCACTGGCCTCCAGGGAGTACATGTTTAGGTCAGCAGATCTTTCCACATAGGTCTTCTCCTGCTAGCCATGAATCTTATTAGCCATTCTCCTTTGGATGGCCTCCAGGTGGGTCCTTGTTTAGGTGAAGGTTCCAGAAATGCACACAGTACTCCATGTATGATCTCACCAAGGACCTGTACATGGATAGAATCACTTCCTTCCTTCTACTTGAAAAGGCCCTCCCAATGGATTCTGCTGGCTTTCCCATACATATTCTTACACTGGACTGAGGTCACAAGGCTATCGCTTATTCCAGGCTCCTCTCCTCTGCGATCTGTTCTAAACTTGCACTCCCCCAGTAAATGTTCACTTCTTGTATTCATCTTCCCTAAATTCATAGTCTTGTACTTGTACTTTTCGGTATTTTCAGTTGTCAGATCTTTAACCATCCTTCCAATTTCTTCAGATCCCCTTTTCAAGTCCCTAATGCCCTCATCACTCTTCACCTTGCTACCTTAGTATTGTCCACAAGTTAACATATCTTGCCCTGGATTCCTTCCTCAGTGTTACAAATGAACACATTGAAGAGTACCAGACCCTGGACTGACCTCTGTGCCACCCACTGACCTCAGAATGCAAACCATTTAGTACCGTCCTTTGGGTTCTCCCTCCTAGAAAGTTCTGTGCCCACCTCATGATTTTCTCCCTCCACTCCTTTATCCCCCAGTTTTTTTCACTAGGCCTTGCTGAAGTCCAAGTACAGGACATCCAGTGTCTGGCCCTTGCCCCTCGCCTGGGATACAGCACTGAAGAATTCTACGAGGTTTGTTTGACAGAACTTCTCTTTACATAGCGGTCCTGCCTGCTGCTCTGGAGACCTTGTGTCTCCAGGAAGTTGACCAGCTGTCCCTTGACTATAGACTCAAGGAGCTTCACACCCCAGGAATCCCTCACTTGAGCAATAATCCACGGCAGGTTATGGGTTATGCTGGGATTTACTCATGCCTGATGTGCTTTTTGGAACATAGAAACATAGATTTTGACGGCAGATAAGGACCACTTGGCCCACCTGGTCTGCCCATTTCCCTACCTACAGGTTAAGCTGCAGATCCTAGCTAACCAACAGCCTATTTCTTCCTACCCCCCACAATAATTGTCTTATGTCTGTCCCACACATTCTTGAATTATCCCACAATTTTAGACTCCATAACCTCCTCAGGAAGGCTGTTCCATGCGACCACCACCCTCTCTATGAAAAAAATATTTCCTCACATTGCCCCTGCACCGTCCCCCCTCTATCTTCAAATTGTGTCCCCTTGTTCCTGCACATCTCTTTTTCTGAAAGATGCTTCCCTCTTGGACTTTGTTGATTCCACTGAGGTACTTAAAAGTTTCTATCATGTCCCCCCTCTCCCTCCTTTCCTCAAGGGTATACATATTAATCTCCTCGTGTGACTTCTCTTGCAGACCCTGCACTATTTTAGTTGCCCTCCTCTGGACTGATTCCATCCTGTCTATGTCCTTGCAGAGATGGGGTCTCCAGAACTGGATGCAGTACTCCAGATGGGGTCTCACCAACTGTCTGTACAGAGGGATAACAACTTCTGTTTTCTGCTGATGATGTCTCTCCCTATACATCCCAGTATCCCCCCAGCCCTCCCTACTGCCTTCTCACCTTGCTTGCTAACCTTAAGGTACTCTGATATGATTACCCCCAGGTCCCTTTCCATTTTTTGGTTTTGTTACTACCTCCCCCCATTGTGTAATCTTCTCCTGGGTTTTTGTTTCCCAGGTGCATTATTTTGAACTTCTTTTCATTGAATCCAAGCTGCCATACTTCTGACCATTCCTCCAACCTTGCGAAGTCCCTTCTCATCCTTTCCATGCCTCCTTGTGTATCAACCCTTTTGCAGATCTTTGTGTCATGTGCAAAGAGGCATACTTTTCCTTCCAGCCCCTCTGCAATGTCACTTATAAAGACATTAAAAGGACTGGACCAGTACTGAACCCTGTGGTACCCCACTAGTAACCCTCTTTCTTCAGAGTGGACTCACTTACAATTACCTTCTGTGTCCTGTTGTCCAGCCAATGTTTTACCCAGGCTACCACCCTGGGACCCACTCCCAGGCTGGTTAATTTGATTATTAATCTTTTGTGTGGGACTGTGTCAAATGCCTTGCTAAAGTCTAGGTAGACCATGTCCACAGTCCCTCCCTTGTCTACTACTTTGGTCACCCAGTCAAAGAAATCAATTAGATTCGTCTGACATGACCTTCCCGCTGTGAACCTGTGCTGCCTTGGGTCCTGTGCCCCACTGGCCTCTAGGTACTCAACAGTTCTTTCCTTCAGAAGTGATTCCATCACTTTCCCTACCACAGAGGTCAAACTGACAGGTCTGTAGTTTCCTGCCTCTGTTTTGCTCCCACTTTTGTGAAGGAGAATCACATCCGTCTTCCTCCAGTCCTCAGGTGCCACACCATCCTCCCATGATTTGTTAAAAAGGGTAGTCAGTGGTGTCACTAGTTCTCCCTCAATTCTTTTAGAATTCTGGGGTGAATTCTGTCAGGCCGCATTGCTTTGTCCACCTTCAGTTTTAGGAGTTCTTTCAGAAACATAAAATTTGACGGCAGATAAGGACCGCTTGGCCCACCTAGTCTGCCCATTTCCTTACCTGATGGATAAGCTGCAGATTCTATTTAATCAACAGCTTACTTCCTCCTACCCCCCACTAGAATTGCCTTATGCCTGTCCCATGCATTCTTGAATTCTCCCACTGTTCCTGACTCCTCAACCACCTCAGAAAGGCTGTTCCATGCATCCCCAACCCTCTCTGTGAAAAAATACTTTCTAACAGTACCTCTGAGCCATCCCCCCCATCTTCAAATTGTGCCCCCTTGTTCTTGCAAATCTTTTCTTCTCAAGATGCTACCCTCTTATAATTTGTTAATTCCCTTGAGATACTTGAAAGTTTCTATCTTGTCCCCCCTCTCCTCCTTTCCTCAAGGGTATACATATTAAGCATATAGTCTCTCCTCGTATACTTCTGGTGCAGACCCTGCACCATTTGGATGCCCTCCTCTGAACAGCCTCCACTCTGTCTATGTCTTTGGAGATGGGGTCTCCAGAATTGCGCAGTACTCCAGATGGGGTCTCACCAACTGTCTGTACAGAGGGATAACAACTTCCTGTTTTCTACTGTTGATGCCTCTCCCTATGCATCCCAGTATCCCCCTAGCCCTCCTTACTGCCTTCTCACATTGCTTGCCCACCTTTAGGTCATTTGATATAATTACTCCTAGGTCTCTTTCGATTTTTGTTGTTGTTATTAGCTCACCCCCCATTCTGTACTCTTCCCCTGGGTTTTTGTTTGCCACATGCATTACCTTGCACTTCTTTGCATTGAATATGAGCTGCCACATATTTGACCATTCCTCCAACCTTGCCAAGTCCCTTTTCATCCCTTCCACCCCACCTTGTGTATCAACCCTGTTGCAGATCTTTGTGTCATCCACAAGAGACATACCTTTCCTTCAGGTGCTCTCCAATGTCATATAAAGACATTAAAGAGGACCAGTCCCAGTTCCGAACCCTGCGGTACACCGCTAGATGCCCTCCTTTCTTCACTGTGGACTCCATTTACTATTACCCTTTGCGTCCTGTTGTCCAGCCAGTTTTTCATCCAGGCTACCACCTTGGGACCCACTCCAAGGCTGGCTAACTTGTATATTAACCTTTTGTGTGAGGCTGTGTCAAATGCCTTGCTAAAATCTAGGTAGGCCACAGCCCCTCCTGGTCTACTACTTTGGTCACCCAGTCAAAGAAATCTATTAGGTTAATCTGACATGACCTTCCTGCTGTGAAACCATGCTGCCTTGGGTCCTGTGTCCCACTGGCCTCTAGGTACTCAACAGTTCTTTCCTTCAGAAGTGATTTCATCATTTTTCCTACCACTGAGGTCAAACTAACTGGTCTGTAGTTTCCTGCCTCTGCCCAGCTCCCACTTTTGTGAAGTGGAATCACATTTGCCCTCCTCCAGTCCTCAGGTACCACCCCATCCTCCCATGATTTGTTAAAGAGAGTAGTCAGTGGTGTTACTAGTTCTACCCTTAGTTCTTTTAGAATTCTTGAGTGAATCCCATCAGGCCCCATTGCTTTGTCCACCCTCAGTTTCAAAAGTTCTTTCAAAACCCTTTCCTCTGTGACTGGACTGGTATCGACACCCCTATTCAGAGTTTCTTTCTTGTTTGGTTTAGGTACCTCCCTCTCCTCTTCCGTTGTGAATACTGAGCAGAAATATTCATTCAGTATCTCTGCTTTTTCACTGTCACCCTCTGCCCACATTCCCTTCCCTTTATTAAGTTTCTGTATCCCTCCCTTGGTCTTTCTTCGCTCCCTAATGTACCTATAAAAGGTTTTATCCCCCTTCTTAACAGAGTTGGCAGTCTTTTCCCCAGTTTGTGCCTTTGCTATTCTGACTGCCTTCCCTTCCTCCTTCTGCTTTAACTGATAAAGTTCTCTGTCCTGCTCTTTCTGTGTTTCCTTATATTTCCTGAATGCTATCCTTTTCTCCTTAACCTTCCCTTCCACCTCTTTTGAGAACCATAGTGCTTTTTTCCTTCATTTTGTTTTGTTGATTTGCTTCACACAAAGGCTTGTTGCCTCTGCGATGGCTGTTTTGATTATTCCCCATTGTTCCTCCACCCCTCCTTCTTGCCCATTTGCTAGTGCTTTTATGAGGCACTCTCTCATTTTCCCAAAGTCAGCCTTCCTAAAGTCCAATACTCTTGTTTTTGTATGGCTTGACTCTATGGCTGTGTTTATTGTGAACCACACTGTTTGGTGGTCACTTGTTCCCAGATGGCTTCCCACTTCTAAATCTGAGATCCTTTCTCCTTCCCCATTTGACAGTACCAGGTCTAAGATTACTCCCTCCCGAGTGGGTTCCAACACTAGCTGTCTGAGGCATGCCCCTTGTAGGGCATCAAGAATCACCCTGCTCTTGGATGTGCCTGCAGCAAAGGTGCTCCAGTTAACATCTGGCATATTCAGGTCCCCCATCAACAATATCTCCCCTTTTTCTGCCATTTTAAGGATGCCTTCTATCACTGTGTATATACCTTGTATACGCCATTATATGGATGCTGTTGTTTGCTCTGTAAACATGCGTGTACTGCTGGCTTCCGCTTGTATTTCTTCTTACTTCTGCTGTGACGACTCTGTATGTATATATTGTTGTTGTCAAATTTGTTTATGACTGTATAGAAACTTGTATTTCCTCTGTATTCTCCCTCTCCGCCTTCCCCAAGGCGCATCTGGAATCGAGTGGTACCCTGCTCAGTATGCCTTCCTGGTAAAACTCTTAAATAAATAAATAAATAAATAAATTTTCTTGTCCATTTCCTCCCCCTGAGATAGGGGTCTGTACACAACCCCCATGTGGATTGCGGTGCCATTTCCTGTCTCCAGGGTGACCCATAGTGACTTCATCAACTTCCTGTTTACTCTTTAGTTCTGTTGCTTTAATCCCTTCCCTTATAAAGAGAGCTACTCCTCCTCCTCTTTTACCTACCCTGTCCCTCCTGTAGACTGTGTATCCTGGTATGTTGACATCCCAGTCATGGTTCTCTGTGTACCATGTTTCAGTGACTGCCACAATATCCAGGCATCCCTCTTCCATCAAAGCCACTAGTTCAGGGAGCTTGTTACACTGACTGTGGGCACTAGTACTCATCACCTTCCATTTTTTTTGATGGCCTTACCCCATTTAGCCCCATCCCTGTCCTTACTGCCTTTTTCTGCATTTACCCCTGTCCTGCTCCCTACTGACTTCTCTACCTTGGTGTTTACCTCTCTAACTGCTGTGTTTCATGGGGGGAGGCTGGGATTTCCCCTGCTCCTTTTCAGTGCCTCCCCCCTTGGCTAGTTTAAATGATTGCCAATGAAGCATTTAAACCTATCACCTAGGATCCTGGTTCACCCCCTGGACAGATGCAGACCATCGTGCCAGTATAGGCCTGCATACCTCCAGGTGGCTCCCCAATCCCCAATGAAGCCAAAACCCTGTGCTGCACACCAGTTTTTCAACCATTCATTGAATCCCATGATGTGGAATTCCCTAGCATCATCCTGGTCATAGACAGGCAGCACCTCTGAGAAGGATACCGTACATGCTACTTGTCTAAGGCCCCTTCCCAACTCTACAAACTCCTTTTGCACTGCTCTGATCCCATTCACAGCCAGGTCATTTGTCCCTAGGTGGACAATGACATCCAGCTCCCTCCCTCGTATAGCTGCTCCCGCGATCCTGAGGATTCGCTTCCTGTTCCTCTGAGCTGTGGTGCCAGACAGGCACCTTACCTCCCTATCCCCTTCCTCCCCCACTTCTACCCCCCCAATGATTGAGTCCCCCACCAGGAGTTGTTTCCTTCCCCTGTGGGGTCTCGTGCCACTCTCCTGTGGGTCTCCTTTGTGGAGGTTCTCAGCATCTTCCTTGGTCTCCACTGCAGGTGCCTCCATAGAGGAACCACTCTTTGCTAGAACAGCATATGAATTGTGGAGCGGTACAACTGGAGGGAAGCACCTCTCTTCCACTACCCTCTCACTCCCTGAGCCCACCTCGGTCCAACCACTCCTCTTTTTTGCCAACCTTTGAAGTAGCGGTGGTGGCCCTGGTGATCCCTGGGTGGGGGAAGAGGTTTCACGAATCCTAGCCAGGTCAGCCTGGAGACGGGCAACCTCCTCCCTCAGACCAGAGAGGTGCCTGCAAACAGGGCAGCATTGCAGCCTCCATAATGTCTCCCGGAACACTGCTACCCCACAGCCATTGCACTGCACCAGTCCCATCTTGACTTATTTTGTGTCCCCTCTCCTGTTGCTTTGTATGCTTACTGTCTCCTCCCTCTACATATTTTTACACTTACTTTCCTACTGCCTATGTGCCCTTACAACTCTCGCCCTTCCTGTTCTGGGACAGGAACTTCCTGTAGTCTTCAGTAGTCTTCTTCTTCCGTGCTTGGATTCAGACCTCCAGCAGCCGGGGGGGGAGAAAGAGTTATTTTTTAGGTTCCTTCAAGGTTGATGAAACTAATGTGCCTCAGTGATCGTTCCCTTCCTACTGCCAAACAGGAAGTTCCTGTTGTCAGTCAAATCCAGTGGCTATAAAAGTAGAACTGGCTTAGGCTGGGAGAGTGGAGGGGTGGGAAGGAGGGCAATTAGTCAAAAAGCTGTAGTTCTAGACTGCTGTTTCTTGCTCTGAAAGCAAAGTTCTCCTCTGTCAAAAACAGCAGGAAGCTGTAATTGGAGACACCTGCTTTTGTACTTCTTAGCTCCTAAGCCACACCCCCAGTTAGATTCACCCTCTGCTCCTGACTCAGTAAATTAAGCTAATACAGCCCCCTTCCTCAGAGAAACACACAGTGACTTTCTTCCTTTTTTTTTACTTAAATGAGACCCCCTTCTTCTAATAAAGTATCTGTTTGCTTAAGCCAAACAGGCACTGACTCCTGCTGAGATAGAAGTGATTTATCAGTCAAAAAGCTGTAGTTCTAGACTGCTGTTTCTTGCTCTGAAAGCAAAGTTCTCCTCTGTCAAAAACAGCAGCCTTTCTTCTGTGAAAGGACTGGGATTGACCCCCCCCCATCCAGATTGCTTCTGTTAATTGGATTAGGAACCTCCCCCTCCTCTTTTGTGAATACTGAGCAGAAGTATTCGTTCGGTATCCCTGCTTTTTCACTGTCCCTCTCTGCCCACCCACCATCCATTCTATTCAGCCTCACTACCCCTCCCTTTGTCTTTCTATGCTCCCTGATGTACCTGTAAAAGGTGTTATCTCCCTCCTTAACCGAATTGGCTATCTTTTCCTCAGTTTGGGCCTTTGCTATTCTGACTTCCCTCCCTGCTTCCTTCTTCCTTAACTAGTACAGTTCTCTGTCCTGCTCCTTCTGTGTTTCCTTATACTTCCTAAATGCTATCTTTTTCTCCCTAACCTTCCCCAACACCTCTTTTAAGAACCATAGTGGCTTTTTTTTTCATGTTGATTTGTTTATTTACTTCACACAAAGGCTTGTTGCCTCTGTGATGGCAGTTTTGATGTTTCCCCATTGTTGCTCCACCCCTCCTTCTAGCCTGTTTGCTAGTGCTTTTCTAAGGCACTCTCCCATCTTGCCAAAGTCAGCCCTCCTGAAGTCTAGTACCCTCACTTTTGTATAGCTTGACTCTGTAACTGAGTTTATCGTGGACCACACTGGTGGTCATTTGTTCCCAGATGGCTACCCACTTCTAGATCTGAGATCCTCTCACTGTCCCCATTTGAGAATAAGAGGTCTAAGATTGCTCCCTCACGAGTGGGTTCCAAAACTAGCTGTCTGAGGCATGCCACCTGTAGGGCATTGAGAATGGCCCTGCTCTTGGATGTGGCTGCAGCAAATGTGCTCCAAAGGTGTTCCAGTTTGACCAAATCCACACCAGAAGTGAATAAATCCCAGCAGAACCCACATCTTGGAGTGGATTATTGCGATTATACAATGTCTTCTAAATAAGGGATTAAAAAAAAATATTAAAAAGTTTACATCTTTTTTATTTTAAATACTTTTTTATTGATTTTTATTGTTATATCCTTCCTCCCATCATTAAATAGCCCTGTGTTGCTAGGTAAACTATGTTTGAATCACTGAGGGTGGTGCGAGCTGTGAGTGGCTCCTTATCGATCTCAAAATTTGTGTTAAGGTCTGTCATTTTATTTTCCTGTCACTTGTTTTCTGGCTTAAGCATGATTGCGGCTTTTTTGGTGTTTAGTGAGAGCCAAGTAGCAAGTTTAAAGATGTTTTTTTTTTTCTTTATATTTTCCGCTGGTTGGAGTGATTTCACCTGTCAGTTTTAGTTTTGAATTTATGAAGAGGCTGACTGGGTATTTTTCCATGAGTAATGCTGGGATTTACTTATGGACAAGAGACCCAGATAGCCAATTAAGTTTCTTCTATTTTAGGCACCATTGTATAATTATGCTTAACAGATGCAGTCATTCCCCTGGAATGAACAGTCCAAAAGCTTTAAGAATTTTATGCTAATAGTGGAATTTAGAATGAAATTCAGACTCTGCTGTGTGGTCACGCTCACCCCTGCACTCTAACGACAGATTCATTTCTCCACCTGAAAAGAGCAGTCACCTCAAAGTCTTCTTGAAGTCTCCTCTACACTTCTGACCAGTTTACAGTTCATTATTTTATATTATATATGTTATAGTGTTAAAGTGTTCTAGTTAAGTTATTGATATGCTGCGTTAGTCAGAGTGTTAGTTGTATTTAGTTGTGTAAGTTTATATTTTCTCCGGTTCCCAATCGGTTCCCAGGAACCGGCAAAGGCCGTTCTCGGCACGATTCCTGCTTGAAGGAAGCTGCTATTAAAAACCTTTTAAATTAAATAAAAACTGTTTTTTCTTAAACTGCTTTGCAGTTTTACCTAAAATTATTTTTTATTTCTCATTTTTGGGAACCAAAATGAGAATTTGCTTTTCAAACAACATGAAGTCTTGCTATATTATGACAATTGCAGTGAGTCCCCATCTTTGAACTGCTCCGGAGGTGAAATAGTTAACTTTCCATGCAGGCATGGAACTTAGAGCGTGAGCTCGGTTGAAAACTCTGTCTGTTGTTCTTCAAACGCAAACTGTCAGATTCTTTACTCCGCTTCACTGAACAGTCGCTCCGGAGATTTCTCCTTCTGCTTGGTTCATTTTGTCGGTTTAAAAGTATTATTTTGTAGGTTTTCAGCCGAAATTAAACCGCAACCGGTCAGTTCAAGCTCTGTCTGTGGTAATGTAAGTAGTAGATAGGTTTTACATTTAGTTTTTCTGTGTGGAACTTGTAATTCATTATCGGTTCGGTTTGAACCGATCAGGTTATATTAAATCTACTAGTCCTTTTTCAGAGTCACGGTTCCGGTTCTTATCGGTTCTAAAAAACTGATTTCATTACGTTTTCCGGACCCGTGACACGGTTGAGGAACCGATAAGGGTGTCTTGCTTGGCGGATTGCCATAAACAGGCAAGTTAGTTGAGACTGGCATTATGTCTGAGAACAAAGAAAACCGGACCCACTGGGTTTCCAACACTGTAGTGTTTGTGGGAAGCTTTTGCTAGAGCTGACCCACACACCACATGTGTTGTCTGGGGTTGACCACCTCAATTCAGACTGCCAGATTTGTCAGAATTTCCTGCTGCCACCATAGATAAGAGTTGGTAGGCTCAGGGAAAGGAGGCTAAAAGTCCGCTGACCCGGATGGCCAGCGGTTCGGTACCAACCGAACCGGAGGGAGTGCCCTCTGACCAGGCGATACTTCCTCGGGCAAAGCGAAGAGCCGGTTCTGAGGAGCCGGTTCCAGCAAAAGGACTAGAAAGTCAGCTAGCAGAGCCAAAAGTTCTCTCCCAACTGCTGAAGAAATAGCTAAAGCAATTCAAATTGTCAGTCTCTCTCCCGGTTCTGACGGACTGACACCTTCAGGAGGCGTTCAATTCGGCGGTTCCACGGTTCAAGATTATGATTTTGAGGATTTTTATGAACGGAGGAGGAAGAGGAATATGGAGAGTGAATATGGTTTTGAAGATCTGGATGTGCCCACTGAACGGACATCTCTCAGATAGACCCTTAGAGGTTTCTCCTCCAGGCTTTCTGAGTCCCTTCTCATTTCATGTTTTATAAAAAGTTGCTGAAACTCTCAGCTCCCTGTTGAGAAGCTGTTGATGACCAAGAGGAGCGGACTATGTAGAAATGATGGATATTCCAGAGTCTAGGAGGCTGTCTATTCCGTTGCATAAATCTTTTCGAAACAGACAGTAAAAGTTTTAAAACTCCTCACACTATACCTCCTGTGGATAAAAGGATGGACAAGAGGTATACCTTATCAGGCTCTGACACTGATTTCCTCACTCAACAATGCAGCCATGTGGGGGTAGTGCAGGCTGCAGCCTGTGACAAGGCTAATATTCCCCTAGCTTCACACCCCCCTGAGAAGGACTCCAGGAAGATTGATGCCATGGCAAAGAAACAGTACATGGCAGCATCTTTGGGACTCAGACAGGCAAATTATATGGCTTATGCTGCTAGGTACCAGAAATCCAGATGGGATACTGTGCTGGCTCTAGCAAAACAAGTCCCTGAGCAGCTTGCCATGGAGCTGGAACAGGTGGCAGTGGATGGTATTGAGGCATCCAAGGTGCAATTTCATGCTGCAGTGGACTCTAATGATGTTTCATCAAGAGTCATGGCTACATCTGTGGCACTCCGCAGGATGGCTTGGCTCAGATGTACTACCCTGTCTCAGGATACCCAGTCTAAGGCCATGGATTTTCCTGTTGTGGGAAATTCTCTGTTTGGGGAGCAAACAGAGAATTACATGAAGAAAATGGATGAATATAGGACCACCTATAGGAGTGCACAGGCCAAGGAAAGGCAGGCCACTCCTCAAAAGCAGCTTCCTAGAGGTAGGGGCAGGCCTTTTCATAGGCCTTTTTACCAAACCCAAGCTTCCTCCTCCGCCTATGCTCAGAGGGGGTTCTTTAGAGGGAGAGGCAGACGGGGTACAAGCAGGCCTGCTTCCACCCCTCAGCCCAAAGCCCTTGCCAAGCAGGCACCCTGATGGGATTGCCAGGCGATTCTTCTCTACCTGTGGGGGCAGGCTGGCTTACTTTGTCAGGACTGGAGTCTTTAACATCAGACAAGTGGGTCCTGGAAATAGTAAGCCAGGGACTGATTATCAACTTCAAAACATTTTCCAAAGCTAAGAACCAGATCTTTTCCACCTGCAACTCCATCAGAGGCACTCGCCCTAGAGTGAAGTCTCTACCCTCCTGGCTCTCAGAGCCGTGGAAAGGTTCCTCCCTACACCAGGGCAAAGGTTTGTACTCCAGGTACTTCCTTACCCCAAAAAAGACAGGAGAATGGCGGCCCATCCTGGATCTCAGATACTTAAACAAGCACCTTTTAAAGCCAAAGTTCAAAATGGTGACTCTGGGAATTATCCTACCCTCTCTAAGGCCAGGGGACTGGCTAGCTTCCCTGGACCTCAAGGATGTCTAATTCCATATTCCCATCAGAAGCTCCCATCGAAAGTACCTCAGGTTCAAGCTGCCCTCAGGCCACTACCAGTTCAGAGCAATGCCCTTGACCTCACTTCTGCCCAAGAGGTATTCACCAAATGCCTGGCAGTAGCAGTTGCCTACCTAAGAAGGCAAAAAGTTGCCATCTTTCCTTACCTGGACGATTGGCTCATAGTAGGCCAGTCCCCAGACCAGGTCAATTTACATCTTCAGATAACGCAGCAACTGCTTACCTCTCTAGGTTTCCTTCTGAATCTCTCAAAGTCAGTTCTAGAGCCTGTCCAGCTTCTTACCTTCATAGGCGCAGAACTGAACACACAGGAAGCCAGGGCCTTCTTTCCCCTGGACAGGGCAAAGACCCTAGTCTCCCTGGCCTCCTCATTCACCCTGTAGGTCTCCCGGCCAGCAAGGCATTTTCTGCAGCTCCTAGGACACATGGCTGCTTCCACAGCAGTTGTGCAGGGAGCAAGATTTCAGCGAGGACATCCAGTTCCATTTGAGAGCTTTTGGTCTCAAGAAAGGATCCTCTTACCAAGTTGATCCCAGTAACTCGAACCCTGATCCAAGCCCTACAGTGGTGGCAGGATCAGAGCAACCTGAGACAAGGGGTTCCTTTTGTCACTCAGTCTCATTCTCTAATCCTTACTACAGATGCATCCCTCTTGGGCTGGGAGCTCACATGGGCGACCCTCACCACCCAGGGTCTGTGGTCTCCCAGGAATCTCTGCTCCACATCAACCTGTTGGAGCTCAGAGCAGTTTTCTAGCACTTCAAGCTTTTTCCAAATCTGTTCAGAACAAGAGTATTCAGGTCAGAACAGACAACACCACTACAATATTGGTACATCAACAAGCAAGGGGCACTTCGGTGTACAGCCTTGTGCACGAGCGATGAAGTTGTGGTCTCTGGCTTACTCCTGAACACCTCCCACAGTAGTCCACCTCCCAGGCAAGGACAATGCCTGGCAGATGCTCTCAGCAGGATTTCCCAGGGCCACCGTGAATGGTCACTGGATCCCTGGTCTTGGAGTAGTATTTGCCAGATGGGGCACCACAGATGAATCTTTGCAGCCCCAGACAATCACCAACTCCCTCTTTTTGCTGCAGGCCCCAGTGTTGGGCTCACTCCCCTGGATGCCTTAGCCCTCAGTTGGGAAGGGAAGTTCCTCTATGCCTTCCCTCCTTTCCTCTCCTGTTCAAGTGCTAGTCAAAATCAGATCCCAATCCTGCAAAGTCATTCTGATAGCTCCAGATTGGGGCCAGACAACCCTGGTATCCACTCCTGCTGTCCTTAGCAGTCCATCCTTCCCTGTGCCTTCCCAGGAATCACAATCTGTTAACCTGTGCCCAGGGATGGGTTTGGTATCTGAATCTCAAATCTCTCAATCTCAAGGCTTGGTTCTTGAAGAGTTAGAGTTTGCTGATTTATACCTTTCCCAAGGTGTAATGGGTATATTGAAGGCCTCAAGGAAGCCTTCCACCAGGGCTACTTACAATTCCAAATGGAAAAGGTTTCCCATATGGTGCTCGGAAAAGCATATTTCCCCAGGTTCTGCTGATCTACCCACAGTCCTGGATTATATGGTCCATCTGAATTCTTTGGGGCTGAGACCAGCTACCCTGAAGGTGCATTTGGCAGCTGTGTCTGCTTTTATTTCAGCAGGTAAATCCTCTTCTCTTTCAGCTCATCCTGTATTTTCCAAGTTTTTTAGGGGGTTGCTTCACACTAACCCTCCATTCAGGGATCCTGCCCCTGCCTGGGATCTTAATGTTTGCATTGCTCAGCTTATGCAACCCCCCTTCGAGCCCTTGTCTTCAGCTGTGCTCAAGTACTTGACTTGGAAAACTGCGTTTCTGGTAGCCATCACCTCTGCCAGACGCATAAGTGAATTACAAGCGTTGGCAGTGGAGCAGGAGTTTATCTCTTTTCACAGAGATAAGGTGGTCCTTCGGACTAACAGAAAGTTCCTGCCTAAGGTGGTTTCAGATTTCCACCTTAATCAATCTATTTCTCTTCTAGTGTACTTCACTGACCACTTCTCCTCTGGGGAGAGGAGGCTGCACAGCCTAGATGTGAAGAGAGCCCTTAGTTACTACATAGAGCGTACCAAGGGTCATAGGTTTGACTCCCTCCAACTGTTCCTTACCTATGGCGAAGTTGGGAAAGGAAGCCAGCCACTAAAGATCCATTGCCAGGTGGATTGTCTCTTGTATCAATTCTGCTATGAAGTTGGGTAAAGTTCCCCCCTCAGGCCTGAGGCTCACTCTACCAGAGGTGCAGCTGCTTCTCAGGCTGCTGCCAGAGACATTCCTATTCTAGAAATATGTCAAGCAGCTACCTGGAAAACAGTTCACTACTTTACCAAACACTACTCCCTGGACATCCAGGCTAGGAGTGATGCTCAGTTTAGCACAGCGTGCTTCAGAGCCTATTTCCTAAGTAGGTTCTGTCCCTCCTCCATGGGTACTGCTGTGTAGTCTGCAATTGTCATAATATAGCAAGACTTCATGTTGTTTGAAGAAAAATTACTCACCTTAGTAATGTTGTTTCTTCTAATGGAGTCTTGCTATATTATATACCTCCCTCCTCCTGCCCCTCTCAGAACCTCTGTTTTGGGATGTGGGTGGGCAGTACAGGGTTGGCACTTTTTTGATGCCCACCTTGTTGTTTTCGCCTACCTTTTTGGGTGAATTGGTGTTGTGTTTTTGCATTTTTGGGTCTCCTGACTTGAGTCTTTGTTTGAGGCCAAAAAATGAGTGTTTATGTTAATAGCCAGTTTCCACACAGAGCCTTAGTGAGTTTTAGCTCATAAAGATCTGACAGTTTGCGTTTGAAGAACAACACACAGAGTTTTCAACCGAGCTCGCGCTCTAAGTTCCATGCCTGCATGGAAAGTTAACTATTTCACCTCCGGAGCAGTTCAAAGATGGAGACTCACTGCAATTGTCATAATATAGCAAGACTCCATTAGAAGAAACAACATTACTAAGGTGAGTAATTTTTTCTTTCTGTTTAAGAAACCTCTTCTGAGTTATTATTTACTTGCAGTTTAAACTTTTGAAGCACTGAACCACTTTTTTTCATATTTAAGCCCTTCCTAACTTTTCTTGGGCTTATTATTTGTTTTAGTTTAGAAAATGTGTAGGGTGCTTTCCAAGTCTCTGATTGGCCAAGACCCCTGGTGAGGGGTACATTTGTGTGCCAACAGAGACTGGGAAAAAAACAAGTCTGATGCCAGACTGTCTTTTTACTCCCCCAGAAAATTAGTGTGTCCTGCATTTAAAAAAAAGTAAATGGTTTCCAGAGATTTGTATACTAGGGGATTACAGGGATACCTTGATGGGTAACCAACGACGATATATGGCTCTAATCTCTGTTTGTGCAGAGAAGGTAATGTGACACTGGCTTGATCAAAATATTCCGTCTGTGAATGAGTGGTTTCAGGAAATTCTTCTTGCTTTACAAGCTGAATGGACAATTGCCAGTTTGTCGCACTGTCTTCACACCTACCAGCAGATTTGGGAAACTTTCCACATTCTGTTAACATTATAATTGACTGGGGACCTGATGCACTATGTTTTCTACTTAAAGACCTTTTAATCCTGTTGTATTATTACTTGCATAGTCTCTATTATTATGCAGTCCCGCAATTGGCAGTTATTGGCACTTCTTCGACTGTGTGCATTTGGAATTTTTAACACTTTTTTCTTTCTCCTTTTGCCTTTTTTTGATTTTATTAATGTCTGATCCTCTGGTGGTGGTGGGGGGTTGGTGGGGGGCAGGGGTGTTGTTAGTATTGTTTACATTTAATGTTTACATCCATATTGTACAGTGCCTTACCTTTTATTATCCTATATGTTTTACTTGTTTGGAATATACTCAACTTGTTGTTTTATCATTTTTACTGTGGTTTCAACTTAACTGTGTTGTCTTGTTATAAAATTCAGTAAAGTATACTTAATTTGAAAAAAAAAAAAGTAAATAGCAGCCATTTTTATTCCTCGCTTATGCATATCATCCAACTCCACCCCAAAAGAAACATAAATCACTTTCCAAAATGGCTAGCCATCTACCCCAAACTGTGCCACTCACAATAATAAATGTTGTTGTTCTATTTATTTTAGCTTCAATCAAGCTACCGGCAGCAGTCAGGTGGGTCACATGCTTACCTGAGCACTGAAACAGTGTTCATGCTCCCAGCTCCAACTTCCATTCCCCTACTTGGCAATCACCATATGCTTCCCCGGTCATGGCACAGTAAATGTATTTAAAAAAACACAAGGTTTACATCCATTCATTCACTGCAGTCCTGAGTCCTGACTACAGACTGCCAATCGCACTTATGCTCTGCTGTTCCTCACGCCACTGTTCAACTGTGCTCATCCCTTCCAATGATGTGTTAATGTGCTGACCACGAAGTAAAAGCATTTAAACTAATTTTCTAATCTAAGCCTGTCATAATTGAGCTAAAGCCCCCCCAATTGATAATGCTATGCTCATTTCGTTCACTGAATCTAGCCCCTATCCTAACTGACCTAACCAACACAGACTGGTCTCCCATCTCCACTGCACCCCCTATAGATGATGCTCTCTCCTACATCTGTACTAAATGTTTTGGAATCTGGAACCAGTGTGTTCCCCTGATATAAACTAGAGTAGGAGGAACACACCTCCCCAGGATTACCCCAGAACTGCTGGCCTGCATGTGCGCTCAGAACCAAGACTGGAAAACCTATAAGACCTTCATCTCCTACACACAACTACTAAGATACTGTTACCTAAGAAATGCATGCACCAGAGCCACCAGATGTGCAAAAACTGAATACTTCTCCACCTCCTTTAACCACAGTATATGTCATCCTTCCAAATTTTGGAAAGTTGTCCAATCCCTCTTGCCACCCCAAATCAACCCCCCTGCCACTAATCAGGATGGTAACACCACCCTGTCTGACCCCCTCCACTATACCAACAACTTTCAACACCTTCCTCGCCTCGTGCATATCATCCCTCCTTGCCACTCTCGCCACGTCCACTTCCACCACCCCCAGTATTCCCCGGCCCTCCAACGC
Organism: Neoceratodus forsteri; assembly: GCA_016271365.2. NCBI lineage: Eukaryota > Metazoa > Chordata > Ceratodontiformes > Ceratodontidae > Neoceratodus > Neoceratodus forsteri. The sequence continues at coordinate 27,345,736 of JADMNL010000026.1, read as the reverse complement.
CACAATAGTCCCTCCTTTCTCCTTCTCACCCATTTCTGCAAATGAAGTCCTTAAGGCCCTCCTTGCCTTAAATCCTTGTAAGGGTAAGATTCTCAATGGGCTGGATTCCATGCCCGTTCACCGCTCTACCCGCGCTATCTCCTCCCCGATGACCACACTCCAAAACCTATCATTCTCTCTAGCCTCAGTCCCTTCTAAGTAGTAACACTCCATAGTCATTCCTTTCCCTAAAGGTGGCAATCCCACCAACCCTGGCAACTATCGCCCAATCTCCTTACTTCCCATTCTAGCTAAACTACAAGAGCACATTGTGCTCTCCCTATCTCAACTCAACCCCCTTTTTTACCCCTTTCCAGTCTGGCTTCCGGGAGTCACACTCCACCGCCACCTCCCTTATTCAGCTTACTGACTCCATACTTACCAGTATGGACCAGAGGTGCATCACCTCTGCAGTATGGGATCCAGCGTGCCTTGACCAGGCTCCGGACCCCTCAATTTCTGGAACCTAAACAGTTTTTCAGAAATCCTCTGTACTGCAAGGGATCCAGAGTGCCTTGACCAGGCTCTGGACCCCTCAATTTCTGGAACCTAAACAGTTTTTCAGAAATCCTCTGTACTGCAAGGGATCCAGCGTGCCTTGACCAGGCTCCAGACCCCTCAATTTCTGGAACCTAAACAGTTTTCAGAAATCCTCTGTACCGCAAGGGATCCAGCGTGCCTTGACCAGGCTCGGACCCCTCAATTTCTGGAACCTAAACAGTTTTTCAGAAATCCTCTGTACTACAAGGGATCCAGCGTGCCTTGACCAGGCTCCGGACCCCTCAATTTCTGGAACCTAAACAGTTTTTCAGAAATCCTCTGTACTGCAAGGGATCCAGCGTGCCTTGACCAGGCTCCGGACCCCTCAATTTCTGGAACCTAAACAGTTTTTCAGAAATCCTCTGTACTGCAAGGGATCCAGCGTGCCTTGACCAGGCTCCGGACCCCTCAATTTCTGGAACCTAAACAGTTTTTCAGAAATCCTCTGTACTACAAGGGATCAGCGTGCCTTGACCAGGCTCCGGACCCTCAATTTCTGGAACCTAAACAGTTTTCAGAAATCCTCTGTACGCAAGGGATCCAGCGTGCCTTGACCAGGCTCGGACCCCTCAATTTCTGGAACCTAAACAGTTTTTCAGAAATCCTCTGTACTGCAAGGGATCCAGCGTGCCTTGACCAGGCTCTGGACCCCTCAATTTCTGGAACCTAAACAGTTTTTCAGAAATCCTCTGTACTGCAAAGTACTAGCCCTGACTTTGGATTTGGTACCAGTGGAAGCTGATTTCCAAGTGGCCCCACTATCTCCTGCTGAACACATCTCTAACTACTGTATCTCCCTCTGTGTCTCTAGTTGAATTTATGTGCTAGTGTTTAATAATTTGTTTAATCCTTACAGTCATTTTAAGTTCTGAGGTGATATTAGAAGTGAATTTAGAGCTTTTTTTTTTTTTAACTGTTGACTTTTCCATTAGCAGATTATATCCTCTCACCTCTAGAGGGCTATATCTCTATCTCTTTATCTAGTACGTAAGCCATGTGGGCTCTCTCTGCCTTTCTCTTGCCTCTCCTCCTCCTCCTTGCTCCGGCCCCCCTCTTCTCTCTCCCTGGTCCTAGCCACCCCACCCCTCCCCGCCACCCTCTACTCTGGTTTCCACTGCTACTCCAAGGGAACTCTCCACTTCCACTTGAGTGTTGTGCTTGGTGCACCGATTGGATATTCCTGGTTACTGAACCCGACCACTACTCTCAATAAGTGTGGCCACCTCTCTACACTGTACCACCTTGCGGTCCATATGGGACACCGCCTGGAACCTTGCAACCTCTACTCCAGGAAAAAACAACCAAAACTATCTCTCAAAGAGCTGCGACTCTGCTCCTTAAAACTTCTATTCCTCCTCCTTCTCATCTCAGGCAGCATCCATCCTAATCCTGGCCCTAGAAGCTCAGGCCACACACCAACTCTAGGTGCCCTTATCCTTGCAACTATTAATATCTGCAGCCTACTACCAAAGCTGGATGCACTCCAAGCCTTCATGTGCTAACACAACCCTGACATCCTTGCAGTGGTGGAAACTTGGCTGACACCTAAAGTTCCTGACTCAGCAGTAACAATACAGGGCTACAATGTCCACAGGCTGGACCGGATATCCAAAAAAGGCGGTGGTTGCGCAATCTATATCAAAGACTCCCTGTCTTGGCACCTGTAACAACTCCATCACTTTCTGCATCAGCCCAGATTCTGCCAATAAAATCATCCTAGGTCCCAACCATAAAGCCCTGACTATTGTCTCTGATACATCCCACCCAGGGACCCTAAACATGGATTCAATGACGTCCTAAACTTTACCAACTCTCATCCTTCTGAAGCTGAACTTATTCTACTAGGGGATTTCAACATAAACTGGTTAGCATCAAGTGCCAGTGACTATAAAGACTCCATCTCAGCTGCTAACCTCACGCAAATGGTAAACTCCCCTACTAGGATTAACTACAAGACTGGCTCCAGTACCCTCTTGGATTGGGTCCTCACCACTCACCCCACAAGGATTTCTCGTACGACCATTCTCCCAGACTCACTCAGTGACCACTCCCCAGTCATGTGTGCATGGTCTAACAAATTCCTTAAGCCCCCTCCCAAAATTATCACTAGCAGAGTCCTTCCTCGTGGAAAACTTCCACATCTCAAACAACACCTGCTTCTACAAGACTGGCTACCAATTTGTGAAGCAACAGATGTTAACAGCTCTTGATCACTTCATCTCAATTTTCAACAAAGCCTCGACCTCTTTGCCCCTGCTAAAAGGCGCAAAACAAAATCTCTCTCTAACCCATGGGTCACTGCAGCTCTTCTCTCACAGCTGAAACTAAGGGATCACCTCTGGGCAGTTGCCAGGGCCACTGGCAAACAACTGGACATCCAAAATTACAAACAAGCAAGAAATGCCTGCACAAAAGCCATACGGCTAATGAAATCCACCTATTACAAAGACGCTCTCACCAATACATGGGGAAATGGTCGTGCTTTCTGGGACAATATCAAGGATGTCACAGGGAAGCAGCCAAAAACCTCTCCGGCCATGTTGGTTGATGGATCCTCAACCCTTGACCCCAAGGTGATCATAAACATCTTTAACACGGCTTTTCAGACCTTAGTGCTGTCCTACCCCATGACTTTTTTTGAAAATAGGGGCCTACTCCCCAAAGACCTCAGCCCTCAGTCTAACCATCCCTCTTCTACTTCAGGAAGGTAAGGCTGAATGAAGCTCGCCGCTATATTACTGCAGCTATCTCTAAAGCTAGATCTAGTAGCGACACCCTGGACCTTAAGCTTCTGTTGCTCACCCTTGATGAGTAATTCATCCATTAACAAAATCCTAAACCTCTCTCTCAGCTGTGGAAAATTCCTGGACCTATGGAAAACAGCCACCGTGACACCTGTCCATAAAAGTGGGGACAAGACGATTCACTCAAATTATCGCCCTATCTCCATACTGCCCCCACTTTCTAAGGCACTTGAGCGCATCGTAGCTGATCAACTTACCGACCACTTGGATAAATACAATATACCTTGTCCACAACAACACGGCTTCGGAAAGGTCACAGCACCACCACAGCCCTTCTTGAGTTCACTGGAGCTTTGCACAAATCCTTGACAACGCCTTCTCACAGGGGCGTTTAATCGACCTCTCCAAGGCCTTGATACAGTACACCATGGACTACTAATACACCAACTACTGAATGCGGCTATCACTGACTCTTCTCTCTGGTTTAAAAGCTACTTAGAAAACCGGTCACAGAGAGTAAAAATTGCGGACGCTCTTTCTAACACCCTGCCTGTTCGCTCAGGTGTCCCACAGGGATCCATACTGGGACCCCTCCTTTTTAGCCTTTTCTTAAACTCCCTCCCTTACCACTGCTCTGAGAAGATCATACTATATGCCGATGATGCTGTTGTATTCTCCACTCACAAAGATCCTGCAACTCTTCAACACAACCTTCAACTTGGTTTCAGTTCTGTAGAGTCATGGTTTCTTAATCATAAACTGGTCCTCAATGACAAGAAAACCAAATCTATGCTCTTCTGCAGCTCTCATAACCACACAAGCTACACCACTTGGCTATCTACACCACAGGGCAACACTCTAGATCAGGTGGTGTCCTTCAAACTCTTAGGGATTCAGCTTGACCTAATCTCTCCTATGGACTTCATGTAGATATTGTAGCTAGAGCTGCTAATACGCAGCTTGGTCTCTTCTACAAACACAGACCACCTCCATGCCAGAAGCTTTGAAGGTTGCAGTCCTGAGCTCTGTGATCTCTGTAATAGACTATGGTCTCATCATTTATGGCTCAGCCACAACCACAACCCATGGCGCCTCTCAACTGCCTTAAATAAAGCATGTCGGCTCATCACTGGTGCTCACCGTCTCACCCACACATGTGACCTGTACACTCAGACCGGCTGGCTCCAACTATCAAACCGCATAAAGTTTCTCACCTGCTCCATGGTCAAAAAATCTACCTTGGCCTTGCACCTTCTGGGGTCTCAACTCTGTTACAACACCGAATTAACAAACGGTGCCTTAGGAGATCCACGCTACAGCTACTGAAAGTCCCCCACTGTCACACTTCACAGGGATAACGCTCTTTTGCTTATCGAGCACCACTCTGGTTCAATGGCCTCAGCCCAACCATCTCCTCTGCCCCAACTATTGGTATGTTTAAAACTAGGCTCCGGGACTGTCTCACTACCAACAGCTCCTGTGACTGCCCAACTTAACCTTGTTCTCCACTTCCCTTTCTGCTCTAGTTGTCCCCCCTCTCCTCCCCTCCTCACTGGATTCTACCCTCACATCTTGGTATACCCAATGCTGCACTTTTCACCCTCTTGACACTGTTCCTACATTCCTTCTCCCCCCTACCCTCTTCCCTCTCCCTATGACTCTGGCACTTCTTATCTGTTGTCTGTTTTCTCTGACAAATGCCGCTGGCTGCCTTGTTACAATGCTACCCTTGAACTGTATTTAACTGTACTAAGCTGTACTCTGTTTGCAATGTCCACTTTGTTGTAATGCCTGTCTTGATGTTCCCCATAATTTGTATTTCTCTGACGTGGAACCTTTGTAAAAGAGCCATGGCTCAAAGGTATTTGTAATCCTAGACTTGATAAATAAAAATAAAAATAAAAAAGTATTTGTACACCTGGCCAAGGCCTTCGACACAGTATCGCACTCCCTTCTCCTCCACAAACTAACAGCCGCCGGACTCTCCAACTCAACCACCGCCTGGTTCCATTCCTACCTACAAGGTAGGATGCAATCAGTCAAGGTTGGCTCCTCCCAGTCCCCCCCCCACACTCATCTATCAATACTGGAGTCCCACAGGGCTCAGTTCTCGGCTCAGTCCTATTTTCTATATTTCTGAATGATCTACCTGCTATCTGCCCTTCTACTGAAATACACATGTATGCGGACGACACTGTCCTTTACTCCTCTGGTGCTTCCCATTCAGATGTGGTAGCTAGATTGCAGCAGGACTTCAACAAGTCACAGCACTGGTTCCAATCCAACCAGGTGTTCCTAAATGCCAAAAAGACTGTCTCCATGACTTTCGGCACTAGGCAGAGACTTTCAAATCCCCTTCCCCATCCATCTTCCACACCCTGGATGGGACATATCATTGGAGAACATCACCTTGTTTAGATACCTTGGAGTTTGGTTAGACCAGCACCTGGACTTTTCTGTACATGTGAATGCAATCCTAAAGAAACTGCACCCCAAACTTGGTGCTTTATACAGAAGCCGTGATTGTATTCCACTACCAGCTTGCCGTGCACTTGTACAGGAAATAATCCTCCCCACCTTTGACTATGCTGATATAGTCTTGTGGTGCCGCTCCCAAATCCACCCTTACCAGACTGGACACTCTCTTTCACTCCTTCTGCCAGTTCGCTCTATCCTGCCCCCCCCCAGACATATCACTGTGATCTTTACAAGGTCCTCTCCCTCCCTTCCCTTGAATCCAGATCCGCTACCTTTACAGAGAAATTCTGGTTTGGGTCCTACCCCCCACCTCACCTCTGTATCTACCCCCACCCTTGCCCCTACTCCCCAGCACTGGACTTAGACCACTGGCCCTGCCCCTGGACCACCTTCTCATTTCATTGTCCCAAGCTGTGGAATGCCCCCCCCCCAATTATCTGAACTGCCACCTCTCCCACAGTGCTCTCCTCCCTCCTACATGTCTACACTTCCCCTACTTGTTTCTGTCCCTAATTTCTTCTTTCCCTCAAACCCAGACCTTCTCAATCCCTCAACCTAACCTCTTAAACCCTCTAGTCCTCCAGGTCGCCAACATTTATCACACAACAATTCTAGACCTGAGCTTCCCATTAAATACCTGCCCCTGCTCACCTACCTTGTTGTCCAAAGGCTATTCTCCATGTAGGACGGCAATCCCCTCATACCCCTCTACAACCCCCGGCCTACTCATGCCACTCCTTGCCCAGTTATATATGTGGCTCTGTTGACCCTGGAATTTCCCTGTCCGTGATCAGCATTTCCTCCATTCTCTACTAATATTACTGTTTACCTCCGTCACTTGGCTTGGTATTAACTGTGCTTGTGGTGTTGTCCAAAACAACATACTTGTATCTGATGGATATTGCCTAGTTGCTGTTCCACATTGAGATGACTGTTATTGTAACCTGAATGTCATTCATTTCATGGCTTTATTCGATTGTAATGTTGTATCTCTTGCAGTTATTGTTTTTTTTACTTTTTATTTATAAATTTTACGAAATTACAGTGTGCACCATAACACATAAAAGAACGGGCAGGGTACGTAGACCCTTAAGCTGAATGTACAGATACAAACAGTTAAGCAGTAATAAAGGCGCAAGTCCATACAGAGTAAGGAACTACCAGGCGGCTAAGTAGAAGGAGTAAAGTCCAAGCTGATTATTCTGTAGGATATTAACCCTCTCACCTTGAGCATTTTAGTAGATTAAAGCACCAGAATATCAGATCCCTTGAAGAACTGCCTGTCTGTGGGAGGGCAGACTGGCACAGTGTATAGAGACAGTCATTGCGTAAGATAGTCTGGGCTCAATTAAGTTACAGAGCCTCCCCCCCAGTCTAGTGACAGAAAACTGCCCTGTGGGGAACAGAAGTTAAACACAAAACTTTTTATAAAAGTTCTCAAATGGAGTGGTGAAACTGCTCACCTATAAATGAGGCTACTCGTACATTGGCCATAGATCATTTAAATAAAAACTCGGATTACTTTATGAAGCAGCAAACATTGGCTAAAACTATAAACAGAAGAACAACAGGTAACACTCAAAAGCTTATCCAAAATGCATCATCTTATGACTGAAAGTCTCAAACAAGATCCAGATACCAGCATGGTAAATGAAATTTGTTTAAATCATCTATGTATTCACCCCTCCTCAGCCGACTCTCTCTCTGGAGGGTTCAGCTGCCCAAGTATTTTTTCAGCGAAAGCAGTTGCTGAAACAGGGTCAACAAAGACATGGGTCCAAGAATTGTGACAGATCTGGAGCCTCACTGGAAAACTGAGCTACGCTGCTATCCCATTCTGCAAAAGTTCTTTTTTCACTTTCTGGAGCTCTTTTTTCCTGGTCTGGGTTTGAGCCGAGAGATCCGGATAAAAGGCCAGTCGGCTCCCCTTGCAGACAATATCTCCTTTGGCTTTTGCAGCTTGTAGTAATGGGATCCGAGCAGTCAAAAGTGTGGCAATTGCTATTAGAGGCCTCTGCATAGGGTCCCCTTGTGTACAGGGCCTCTGAGGAATGGTTAAAACTTTAATTACTCAGGCACCCATGTCCTCTGGCAGAAGTTTCAAGTCTTGAAAGATCAATCTATTTACCACATTCAGGATCTCATCTTTGCCTGCCATCTGAGGTGGAGACCCCACAATCCTGACATTGGCTTGCCTTTGAGAATTTCTAAACCCTCTATGCTCGTTTTGAGAAAGGTAAGGTCTCTTACATAGGCTGCGTTGCATTCAGTCTGCCCGTTGCTCGCCTCGGCGAGTTCTTTAATTGGCCCAGTATTTTCTTGTATCTGGCACTAATTAGCAATATGTTTGGTCTCCACGGCAGTCAGGCACTTGTTTGTGTCGTCTCCAGTGGCCGAATTTTTATCAGTTTTTATCAACATGGCCAGTATATGCGCTGATGGCAGCTCGGGTGCAACCACTCCACCAGTGTCGCTCGGTCCCGGACCTTTAGAGGAGCCCGCTGAAGAAAGAAATACATCAATATTTTGGGACGTATGTTTTGAGTCTTTTTTGGGACCCATCTTGTGCTGGAATATCACCGATAGGTATCGCTGCTTTTTGAGCTTGGTGAGCAAAAACCGAAGTTATAATTCAATGTCTATTTTTTGTATTGGAGAGCTGTGTTAAAGTCTGCCTGCCATGTTGCTGCTCTGCGGCACCCCCCTCTATGATTCTTGTGCTTTATACTTTATGCTTTTTAACTCACCCCATCAGTCTAGCAGCTTTTAAATCTCTATACCTACATCATAATAAGGAGTCCTGTGCCTGTCTACCCTAAATAGTGACTCCTGTAAGTCCAAGCACACTCTGATTACTGCTGCTAAAAGACTGATCACAGCTATAATGGACTCTTCCCTCTCCCCTTTTTCTACCCCCCCATATCTGTCCCTTCCACATTCCTTTGACCCTGGTTCCAGCTCTAAATTCTCCATACCGTATCACCATATATCTTTTTACATTAGGTTTTATTTATGTTCAGTGCACCTGATATGTATATTTCTTTACTTATATGAAAAATTGTGTCCTACCCAAAACTAGCTGTATCTTCTGTTCCAAACATATACTACTGTCAATGCTACCTGCTGATACTTTGTATATACTGTATTATTGTATCTCACTTTATTTTTGTTATTATTATTTTCTTGTGTGTTGCATCCTGTGTATATTGTCCCTTGTTCCTTGTTGACAAACCCAGATCCACCTCGAAAATGAGCTTGCTCAACGGTGATCGCCTGGTTAAATAAATGCTTTGATTTATTGATTGATTGATTGATTGATTATATACTGCTACCATTCTGAATGTCTGTCTTCCTTCCCCCCTCCCCCAGGACGCATCTGCAAATGAGCATTCTAGGGACATGGATATGATGTTCTAGCCACACTTCTGGCAATGTTCTTTCCCTTTAAGAGCTTGCCAGAAAGTCTTCAAAGCATGGATGAACATCATATACCACTTCTAGAACTACTGTTACAGGTGAGTAACCTGTTTGTATTGCTCAGTATGCCTTTCTAGTGAAATAAATTGAATAAATAAATAAATAATGGACTGCGGGGGGTGCACTACACTGTTAATGGGGGAGCACAGAACAGTAAGCGACAAAAATATGTTATAAAAGAAAAGTGGATCTAGGTAATTGAAAAAAAGTGTCTGAAACACAGCAGTGCCCTCTACTGGTGATTACATCAGTAGAGGGACTGCTTTACAAGACCGTGGATTTTCTACAAATTTTTTCTCATTTTTAAATGTTTTTTTTTATTTTGAAATATTTTATTAACTTTTTTTATCAATTAAATTTTATTGATTTTAACACAAGAACAAATATCTAGTTATAATAATGATCAGCATTCCAATATAAATTAATTATACATAAATGAAAAGAAAGAACCTTAAAGGACAAAGAGAAAATATAACATACACAATTTACAACCTAAAGTTTTGTACTAAAGGAAGATAAATAACACATAATAACAACTGACCAATTCATTTAACATACGAAACATAAAAAGATGAATAATTGTTTATGTCTATAACATACGAATAGAAATTCATACAGGTTGGATGAAATTTGAAAAATAAACGTACCCCTGAATCCACTGCAAGAAGACAAGAGATAATAAAAATGCAGTAAATGAAGTAAAAAGTAATCATGAGAAGAAAAAAAAGGCAGATAAAAAGAAGAGAGGAGCGAAAAAAGGAAAGGGGAAATCATGGAAGAGAAGGACGGGGTAAAGAGGCTATACAAAGGCTAGCTACACCAACTGGTACCCTCTACACTCAACAGAAGAAGAGAACTAGATCAGTAGTAGTAGTAGTAGTTTTATCTATTTTTGGTGCCCTCCCCGGAGGCCTAGGGCACCATTACAAAGTCATATATCAACACAATCACATACTACACAACCCACATAAGCAAAACAATAAAACTCAACAATCACAAATGAATAAACTATAGCTGGTTAAAATCCACAATGGAGCCAAATGCCTGTGCAAATAGATAGGTTTTAAGACCTTTTTTTAAATGTTTCAACCCAGAGGTCCTCCCTCAGAGCCCTTGGTAGTGAATTCCATACTACCGGCCCAGCCACCCCAAAGACTGTGTCCGCAGATGTTTTTAGTTGAGTCTTGGGAACCACCAGGAGGCCCTCTTCGGAAGAACGGAGGGAGCAAGTGGGGACAGTACAGATGCAAGAGATCACGCAGGTAGCCAGGACCCAGTCCATGCAGGGCCTTATAGGTTAACATCCTGATCTGGAGATGCGCCACTTGACCAGCAGCAAGTGCAGATCCCACAATGCAGGAGTGATGTGACTCAACCTGGGAAGGCCTGACAGCAATCTCACAGCCATGCTCTGTGCCACCCGCAAGTGTCACAGTGCACCGCCACTGACCCCGAGGTAGAGAGTATCGTAGTAGTTGAGATGAGACATCACCAAAGCAATTACAAGTAAAGGCAGGTCCTCACGGGAAACAAGGGAAAAAAATCCAGCTAATATTTGTAAGATGGTAGAAACCACTCCGGATGACAACCAACACCTGAGCCTCCAATGTCAGCCCTTTATCCAGAATGAAGTCTAGATTTTTTACCTGTTGGACAGTGTCAAGATGAGAGGTACTGAAACTTAGGTTCGATAGCCCCTTTGACACGGTCTGTTCCCCTTTCCTACCTGGCTCAAGCACCAGTACTTCAGTCTTATTGGTACTGAATTTCAGCCAGCTGGAGGACAACCAGCCTTGAATCTCAGCCAAACATTTGTTCAGTACGTCTACCGCCCCATGATTCTGGGGTGCAGACGACACACAGAGCTGGATATCTCTTGGGCATGACAAGAAATTACTTATTACAACTCTTTGAGACCTGTCCTGAAGGAAGGACTCGAACCAGCTAAAACTGTTCCAGTGAGTCCCACATAGTCCCTGAGATGGTCCAAAAGCAGCCCATTGTCAACGGTGTCAAACGCAGAGAAGAGATCCAGGAGATTGAGAACTGATCTCTTTCCTCTATCCCTCACCAGGAGCAGATCATTTTACACCCTGACCAAAGCAATTTCAGTGCTGAACCTTGATCAAAGCCCCAACGGGAGAGGCTCATAAATATTGAAGGTCTCAAGGTGGACCTCAAGCTGCAACGCCACCACCTTCTCAATAACCTTACCTAGAAATGGCAGAGTAGAGACAGGTCTGTAATTCACTAGGACATCTGGGTCCAAGGTAGTTTTTTTCAAAAGGGGTCTCACCAGCATGCTTTTTAATTCGGCCAGAAAGCCCCCTCCCACAAGGAACATCCAATGATCCCAACTAATACTTTTTTTTTTAAATCTCTGTCCACCTCCATCTCTGCAGGCTCTGCATCATTGGGAGCACCCAGGAAGTCTGCCCCACTTCAGCCATCATACCTGAGTCCTCCAGTCTTCCCCATGGAGCCACGGTTCTTCCTCACGGGCTGGGATGAGGTGGGGTGGGGTGGGCTTACACCCCGAACAATTCTGGTTTCGTCAGGGATCATAGGACCAGGCAGGTGGGAGCAATTAGAGGTCTGCTTCAGTGCTCCATCTTCCCGGAGCCTGCAGAGAGATTTTCCCTTGTTCTTGGGGGAGTGGCACGCCATGGCATCACTGCCGATGTCACCACTCCCCATCCCCTAGATGTCAGCTCTGCGCTTGCCGTGCCTCCGACTTCTGCCTGAGGCCAGTCAAGCACCAAGTATGGACCCCCCCTCCATCCTGGGAGAGGAGAGCTGTCCTCCAGACGTTCAATCCTCTCCCTCCCCTGCTGACCTCCGACGGCCTGGGCTCGTTCCCGAACCCGGGTTGCCAGCGTGACGTGAGGCGTGGCGTCCAGCGCCTCAACCCTCAGCACCACCGGGTCGGTTATCCCAACAAATACTGGACCCAGCTGCTCCTCACAGCCCACTAGGAGTCGTGTTGGGCCTGGGTCCAGTTCACAGTAGGTAGGGCACAGCCCCAAGATCACCCTGTTGACCTTCTTTGTCATCACCGGCCAAAACTCACTGCACGACCACTGACAGCCACCGCAACATCCTGTCCCCCCACTGCAGGACAGTAACTGTCCAGAAGTGGAGAGCCTAGCCCTAATGGAGGACACGCTGTCCGAGAAAAAACAAGCAGACTCCTCACATTTTGCAAATTACACAGTTTTCATGGGCTCCAGACAGGCTGGGTGTAAAAGCCTGTCTACCGCCCAAAAAAGCTGAACTGGTCGATTCTTCCCAGCCGCAGTCTCTCTGGACAGGAATTCTGCATTCTTACGAGAGCTTGCCATTTGATACCATAGTGAGTAGTCAAAGCCAGTTTGTTCTTCTCAGCCCTGCACCTCTTTCAGTGTTTTTCTAACCTCCGTCCCATAGTCTTCATCAACCTTAGCTCACCATCAAACCATGGCAAGCCTAGACACAAAAGCAATGTATTTATTTATTTTTTTCATTTATTGAGTTCTAGGATTACAAATATGGGTATGGACTGGAGCTATCAGGTCATAGGCCACAGTGACAACCCTATTATAGGCTGCCACTGCTTTCCCCATACCCACAGCACTGACTGCCCATATACCTGAGGTGTCAAGTACCGCCACAAGATCCTCAGGGTTCAACCCTCTCAAAGGGTGGTGTCTGACTACCTCCACAGGGGGAGGGCTGCAGAGAGGTGCCCTGACCTCGAAACTGATGGCACAATGATCCAACCAACTGATCGGGATGATCCTGAGGTTCTCCACCTCAAGCTCTGTGTGGAACACCAGGTCCAACATGTGTCCATGTTGGTGTGTTCCAGCAGCAACTGCTTGTGCCAGGCACAGAGCTAACATGCTCTGGAGGAACTTCTGCCCAAAATGTGATAGTTCATCATCGACCCAGGCATTAAAATCTCTGAAGATAATCCTTGTCGGTAACTCAAACAGCCGATCAACAGTGAACTCCACAATCTCCCACAGAAAGTCCTCCTCACACCCAAGTGGACGATATATGAGGAGGACTCTGTAGCCAGCACTTGGACCCCCACACATGAACATGAGGACGAGGTGTCCCCCTATAGGGATGCACCACCATTCCCAGTTCAGTTCTAAATAAGATAGCTACCCCTACCCCCCCCCCACGTGATCCTTCCTCAGGCAGTGTACTAAAGAGAAAACATCTGGCACTGCTGCTTCCAAAAGTGGACCAGCGTCGTCACCTAGACTGGTCTCCACAAAGCATGCCAGGTCAACTTGAGGAGCAAGAAACAAAATCTGCAATCATTGCAGTCTTATTCCTCATCAATCTAGCATTGCAAAGCACTGCCCAAAGAGGACAAATATTGATGGCCAGACCCTCAGCTACCTGTCCACTCAAACCGGTGGATACCGGGGGGACGGAGACAAAATATCTACCACTCCTCTCCAATCTTCATCTAACCTTGGGCCGTCTCCTGGTCCATAGTACCCTGATCACCTCCTCCACAGCCCTCCTCTCATCCCTTATCCTAATACTCTACTACCACCAACCACCTGGTAAAGAAGTTATAAATGGTTTTCCATTGAGAGTTGAAACATTCCTTTTGTCTGACCATCAGATGGGAAAGTTTTTCTAATTTAAGAGTTTCAATGCACTCCATCTTCCACTCCTCAGTAGAAGGAGATCTCACTTCTATCCATAATTTCAAAATAGTGTTTTTAGCTGTAGCTGCAATTAAAGTAATAATGTGTATTTGTTCCCTGGACCAATGAGTACTGTCATTAAAATGACCTCTAAGGCAAGTCTCTAGGCCGAAACTATCTTCCAACCAGGAGACTGGTCCAAGTAAAGTTTTGATGTCAGGCCAGAATTGTTGTAATGTTAGACAGGACCAAAACATGTGAACTATGTCATAATTGTCATTACCACATCTGACACAGTTGGCAGTATTTCTAAGGCCCATCTTATTTAATTGGTTAGGCATATAATATAAATTATGTAATGTTTTAAACTGAGCCAGTTTCATATTCACAGTTTTGAATGCTGTGACGGAATGTAAGTAGAAGTTAATAGTAACCCATTTTCTAAGTGTAATAATACCTTCTGGGGTGGGTGATATGGGCTATACTGGACCACCTAGGAGTTATAAGGCCCTTCACCTGTGGCATCAGGCCTCATTATGCCCCAGGTGTGGTACAGCATAGCCCAGTACCGCTCACGCTGTTGGGCATCATTGCTAGCTTAGTCTATTGGGAACTGGAAACGTCTTCATGGGGTTTTCAGTGTTTGGCTTGACTGACAGACCCCAAAAGAAGACAGGACCTACAGGCTTTAAAAACTGCGCTGTTCGTTTTTTGACTCCTGGCAAAGGCAAATTGCCATGAACGGTTTTTAAAGTGCCTGGGTGCAGACCACAGTTTTGCCAGTTGTGATCTCTATCAAAGTTTTCCCTAAAACGCAAAAGAAAAGGGTTAAAAAATGTGAAGATTTTATGGCTTCTCGGTCTGCCTCCACATCACCAAAAGGCTCAGAGGAGGGACCAACCCCTCAGAATAAGCAGCAATCCCTGTCAGAGGGACAGAAAAGTAAGATAAAGCTGCTAAAGATGATTCGGAACTCAGTATGTCTGAAAGGGGGAACCCTGGATCCGGTCAAAATAATACAGCCTCTGAGCAGACAATGGAACCAGTGCCTGCCAAGAAAAAAACAAAAAGAAAAACATGTTGCTGTCACTCTTCCAGAAGAAGGAAAGAAGCCGCCACGGGACACAGATAAAATGCCCTCAACAGAGGACATGACTAAGGCATGGCAATTCCTCCAGGCTGTGGGGAATTTCATGAATATGCCTGCCTCACCTCCCCAGGCTATGAAGATGAGGAGGAGGGGAGAACCAGGTAGTTCCCCTGAACAAGAATCTGGCTCTTCTCCTGGGCCTTCTGAGGACTGTGCTTCCCACAATACCTCTGTAGAGCGCATGGTAAATACACTCAACATCTCCCCCCACAAGGCTGAGGAAGATTAAGATGAGGTAGAATTCATGGATATGATGGGCTTAGCACTAACAAGGAGATTGACGCCATACATTCATAAATCCCCCAAGAAAGTCACATGCAAGATCATGTCGGTGCCTACCTCAACTGCTGGCATGGATAAGAAAACTGAGAAATAATAACAAGTGGACAAACAGGGAGCTGAGTTCCTGTATTCCCACCTTTACCATGAGGGGGTCGTCCAGACTGCTGCCTGTGATCAGGCCAAAGTGCCACTGTCCTCCCATGCCTCCTGAGAAGGAGACCAGGAAACTGGATAGTATGGAGAAACAAGTTTATATATCAGCTTCCCTGCTCCTAAGGCAGGCAGCTTACCTGGCCTACACAGCACAGCACAGCGCAGTACCAGAAAGCCCTGTAGAGTTCCATTCTGGCACTGAGCAAAAGGGCTACTGGAGACTTGGCACAGGATGTGGCTGGCACAGCACGATCAGCCATAAATGCCACAAAGTGCCAGTTCCATGTGGCAGTGGACACAAATGACACTGCACCCAGGGTTATGGGCCTGGCCCATGCAGCGTCCTTAAAGAGGTTTACCTGGCTTAACTAGCAGTCTATCCCAGGACACTCAAATTCCTTGTTTGGTGACAAGACAGAGGCTTAGATGAAAAAGGTGGGTAAGTACAAAACCACCTGCAAGAGTAACATGGAGAAGGAAAAGGCCTCCACATCCTATGGGCCTTATGGAAGGGGACATAGAGGTAGGGGATACTCCCCCCATGCTTATGTCTCCTATGAGTGGCCTCCACAAAGGGGCTACTATAGGGACAGGGGTAGAAGAGGCACCAGACGTGCAGCTGCAACACCAGCTCTTAAAACCCAAGCAAAGCACATCCCCTGACAAGTCTGCACAGGTTGCCCATCCATTGCCAATGGGAGGAAGGCTGACTCACTGTTTCCAGGAATGGACAAAAAATCACCACGGACAAATGGATCTCGGAAGTAGTGAGTCAAGGTTTGTCCCAGCAGTTCAGAAAATTCTTAAAGCTGCAGGAGGTGTTCCATTCTCACATGCCAACAGATGAACAGAAAGAATTCTGTTAGAGATGGAGGTGAAGAAACTGTTGCAAGCAAATTCAGTGGAAAAAAGCACCTCCCTCACAGTGGGGCAAGAGACCTTATTCTAGGTACTTCCTGACTCACTGGGGAGTGGCGACCAGTTTTAGACCCGAGATATCTGAAGAAATGTTTAAAGAAAGAAAAATTCAAGATGGTAACTCTGGACTCACTGTTGCCAGTCTCAGGGCATAGTGGCGTCAACTGCTCTAAGTAATAAGCCACGACAGGGTGTGCATTAAAGGATTTTAATATACACCTGAGGGGCGTGCTAAGACACGAGGCCGTAGGCCGTATGCCCCTGGGATCCTTAAAATCCTTTGCGGCACACCCTGTCATTCTTTATCACACTTATAAAATGGCTCATTCTTAAAATAAATGTTTTTATTATTTAAATTAAATTATTAGATTTCAAAATGAATATGTTTAAATATGTAGACTGAAACCTCTGCTGCACAGAGAAATTAAATAGTCCCTGTGGGCAGGGTTAGAATACCGGTGCTTGGCAAGTTTCTTTCTTTCCTGTAGCGGTTCAGATTATAGTAAGGAGAGTCAGGATGTCGGGTAAAATATTAGCGGTAAGGGATATCAGTTCTCCCTCTATGCTCGCTAAAAAGCTTGTGCTGCCGCTGTGGAGTTGGCAACTAGGGTTGCAGTTTTCTGTTTGTCTGCGCTGTGTTGCAGGTCTCCTGCCCACATGCCCACCCATTGAAACGATGATCAATTAGGCTACAGCCCAGTATGGGAGCTGTTTGACAGCATTCTGTTTGAGCTGCTGTCCCATGTCCCCCCCCCGATCCCTCCAAATGGCACTGTTTGTGAATAGAGAGCTGGCCCCTCTTCAGTTGGCAGACTCCTTATGCTCATTTAAACCAGTACTTAGCTCATGGCAGGAGGCATGCACAGTACAGCCCCAAATGAGGATCACGGTTGTTGCTCTCCCAGTCCAACAGAATGTAGAAATTGTGCCGGGGAGCTGAGGATAAGCACGTCTTAATTAAGTACCATTTTTAACTGTTGGACTGCCCGCTCTCGCGCTGCCCCTGGTCCCACTCTTCAGACCTCCATCTTGGATCCACTGCATCTCTCGATCCCGCTCTGCAGGTTTTGTCCAGGAGTTCCTTGGCTCTCTTTATTCAACCTCACTCTACCCAATACAGGCATCAGACAAGAAGACATGAGGAACAAAAATGCCCCCCGATGAAGCCTCACATGGCAAAGTGCTGGGGTACCTGAATGTAGACACCAGTTGGTGTGTCTGTACCACAATTGAACGACTCCAGAATAAACGGATTTATCATCTTTACATGGCATCTTTGCCTTCACTGGAGTGACACCACTCCTGGCTCTGGAGAGTGAGTGCATTTTGTCTTCTTTGATTTAGTTTTGGCTTGTAGCCTGAACTCGCACCTTGCCCCAATCCGAGGGCGCAGCAGCTTTCACCAAACAGGAACAAAAATGCAACTGTAAATTTCCCTTTGGTATTGGCGAGGAGATAAGCTTCTCTTTTTGTAAACCTTAAACAGGCTCTTGGTGGTGTTTTACCAGTGGAAGTGGTAGACAGTGTTGGTTTTGAACAGGCTCAACAGTGTAGTTTATGCATTTGGCATGTAACCTGTTTAAGCTGCTAGATGTGTTTTGCCCTGTGCTGTGAGTGTGGCAGTGCAGGTTTTTTTTTTTCATAAAAACTGTGACCAGTTTATGATTAATAATTTTGAAATTTCAGTGTAATAAAGGGTAATATTTTCAAGATGGTGGCTACTGTTTTTTTTTCCGCTTTCTGTTTGGAGGAAGGCTTAGTAATACTGCTCGGTATGTTTTTTTGGGGGGAGGAAAATGATATTTGGCATCTGACCATGTGTTTAAAGAGATTTAATGTATAGTCAGCTGACGTCTCTTGGCCAATAAAGTACTACATTTATTCTTGCCATTTTATAACATACAGTGTTATCTGTGGGCCTGGTCCAACCAGTGAGACTGTGTGTGGGTCTCCTACTTTCATAAACCTGTAATATACCTTCTCCCTTTCTCTACTTGCCTGAGGCATTCCTTTGATACATCAAGGATCCTGTTGACAAATTCTCTTTTGCTTTCCCTCCCTACTAGGAGGCAAGACCCCTCTAGCTTTTCCCTTTACTCCTCCTCCTAATGACCAAGAACAGTATCCTAGAATTCTGCCTTTGTGTTTCTTGGGCTATGCTGAACCACACTGTGTTGTGATCGCTAGTTATGGGAAGTAGATCTTCACTGTTAACCCTTCCAATGCTATATACTGTATGTATTAAATCAGGACACCTTCATTATAGCCACCCTCCCCCA
Organism: Neoceratodus forsteri; assembly: GCA_016271365.2. NCBI lineage: Eukaryota > Metazoa > Chordata > Ceratodontiformes > Ceratodontidae > Neoceratodus > Neoceratodus forsteri. The sequence goes on along the minus strand of JADMNL010000026.1, from coordinate 27,327,027 downwards.
TGCTGTGAGTTCATTTCTGTTGACAGTGCGCACATCTGTGGTATCCTGGCACCTTGCTTGCAGTGCATGCTCACAGTAATTGCTTTATTGGAAAGAAAGCAAACAGTCTAGTTAAATTATGTCATAAAAAAATATGTATCATAGTACTAAAAAAAACTTTATGCATTTTGACTTGCAGTGTGAATCACATGCATCGTACAATTCCATAAGTTGTTACAGTTTGAGAGCCGCCGGGCATAGGCATATAAATAACTCACACAGAATAGATGCAGAATTTTCAGTTCAAGGCAATGTCTATTCTATCCTATATTTCTCCTGCATTATCCTCTCTGTGTCTGTCTGTTTCCCCTTCCCACAGATGAGTTGTGACAGTTGAGTATGAAAACTTGAGTGCAAGCATTCAAATCATCATCTCATTATGTACACAAAGGAATAAAGAACCACTTAACGGCAATAATAGATTAGTCTGTCAGAAGCAGATTCCATTTCTTCCTGACAAGTCAAGCTGCGTTCCTTTAGATGTTGCCCCATCCATCCCTCACCTGGTGTGTTCATGTAGACAGCTGTTGCAGGCATAATTACAGCACCAATCGAATACCTTCTGTGTCTCTTCTTTCCAGCAAGCTCCAGCGGGGGTGGGGATACTGTAGGTACTGGTAGTTCTTTGCAGGGTAAAGTGACTTTTTGAAATCCTAGCCTGTCGTGACATGTGACCCAGAACAGGCCTAGTCTGCGAAAAGAGAAATGCTGTTGTAATTGTGTATTATTTATTGCTGCACGCCTCGGGTGTGGAGAGAGGAACGAGGCCAAGTCAGGTTACAGAGGGGATCTCCAGTCATCAGTAGAACAAATAGCAGTTAGCACCAGCATCCCAAAAGTAAAATGGAAATCTCAAGCCATTATTTTCCTTATTAGTATGGACGCGTGTGTGAAAATGAAACCAGTCAAATTGGTCAGGTAGTGTAGCATACACTCACTGCTTTGGTGGTCTGAGTTCAGGAACAGACTCTGGTGTCGGAAGGCTGACCGGAGGAAGGAGCGATGAACTTGCCACTGCTCAGCTCTCCTCTGTGAGGGAGAATTTCATCCTCTGCTGTTTGTTAGGCAGCAAGAGGAAGGAGCAGCTGCTAGAGCTCTTCTACTGGGATTAAAGAACTAGAACTCTACTACTTGGACCTTCAATTAGGGTAAAAAACAAACAAACAAAAAAAAAGAGTTGGTGAGCTTGTCTGAGTTGGGGGAAGGGAACTGTTATCTGTGCTGTTAGCTAGGTGAAGAGAAGAGCTGTAAATTAGGGTGTGGCTTAGGCAACAGAAAGCCAGGTGTCTGTATTTAAAACTCCCCTAGTTAGCTTTTGGCAGAGAGCAGCAAGAGGAAGGAGGCAGCTGCTAGAACTCTTCTCTTGAGGACGATATAGCCCCCACCCTTAGCCAGTTCCACTTTTATAGGCACTGGATTTGACTGACAACAGGAACTTTCTCTTTGGGAGAAGGAAGGGAGTGATCACAGAGGCACAAAAGACTCACCATCCTAGAAGGAAAAGAATAGCTCTCCCTCACCCCCTAGCTGCTGGAGGTCTGTCTCTGAGCAAATAAGAAGGAGATTACTGAGGGATACAGGAACTTCCTTTCCCAGAACAGGAATGGCAGGAGTTGTAAAGGCATGGAGGCAGTAGGAAAGTAGGAAGAAAAAAAAAAAGTTAACGGAGAGAGGAAAGAGTAAGCATACAAAACAACAGTTGAGGGGCCACAAATAAGACATGATGGGAGTGGTGCAGTGGCTGTGGAGCGGCAGTCTTCCGGGAGACGTTCTGCAGGATGCAGTGTTGTCCCATCTGCAGGCACCTCTCTGGGCTGAGGGAGGAGGTCGCTCGTCTCCAGGCTGTGTTAACCAGGATTCAGGGGACCTCCTCTCCCACTCAGGAACCACCAGAGCTAATGCCGCTGCCTCAGAGGTTGCCAAGAAAGAGGAGTGGTTGGACCACGGTGGGCACAGGGAGGATGAGGGTGGAGGAACAGAGGCGCATCCCTCCAGTTGTACCTCTCCACAGTTTGTACGCCATTCTGGCAGAGCGTGGTTCCTCTATGGAGGCACCCACAGTGGAGATTAAGGAGGATACTGGGAACCTCCACAAAGGTGACCCACAGGAAGGTGGCACGGAACCCCACAGTGGAAGGAAACAACTGCTGGTGGGGGAACTCAATTAGTAGGGGGTAGAACTGGGGAGGGAGGGAGGGAGGTAAGGTGCCTGCCCAGTGCCATGGCTTGGAGGGACAGGGAGCAAATCCTTAGGATCGCGAGAGCAGCTGCACAAGGGAGGGATCTGGACATCATTGTCTACCTAGGGACAAATGACCTGGCTGGGAATGGGATCAGAGCAGTGCAGGAGTAGTTTGTGGAGTTGGGGAAGGGTCTTAGACAAGTAGCACACATGGTAACCTTCTCGGAGGTACTCCCTCTCTATAGCTTGGGTGAGGCTAGGGTGCTCCGCACCATGGGATTCAATCAGTGGTTGAAAAATTGGTGCAGAACTCAGAGTTTTGGCTTCATTGGGGACTGGGGGTCCACTTGAAGGGATACAGGCCTATACTGGCACAATGGTTTGCTTCTGTCCAGGAGGGGAACCAGGATCATAGGTAATAGGTTTAAATGCTTCATTGACAAGCATTTAAACTAGCTAAGGTGGGAGGCACTGAAAAGGAGCAGGGATATCCCAGCCCCGCCCCAAAAACCAGGGTAGTTAGTAAAGTAAACACCGCGACAGAGAAGTCGATTGGGAGAAGGGCAGGGGTAAATGGAGAAATAGGCAAAGGCAGTAAGGACAGGGATGGGACCAAAAGGGGTAAGGCCATCAAAAAATGGAGGGCAATGAGTACCAATGCCCGTAGTCTGGGTAACAAACTCCCTGAACTAGTGGCCTTGATTGAAGAGGGACGCCTGGATATCTTGGCAGTCACAGAAATATGGTACACAGAGAACCATGACTGGGATGTCAACATTCCAGGTTACACAGTCTACAGGAGGGACAGGGAGGGTAGAGGAGGAGGAGGAGTAGCTCTCTACATAAGGGAAGAGATCAAAGCAACACCACTAAAGGGTAAACAGGAAGGAGAGGAGGCACTGTGGGTCACCCTGGAGACAGGAAATGGCACCACAGTCCACACGAGAGTTGTATACAGACCCCCATCTCGGGGAAGAAAATGGACAAGAAAATGATAGAAAGCATCCTTAGGATGGCAGAAAAAGAGGAGATGTTGTTGATGGGGGACCTGAATATGCCAGATGTTTACGATCACCTTTGCTGCAGCCACATCCAAAAACAGGGTCATTCTCGATGCCTTACAGGGGGCATGCCTCAAGCAGCTAGTGTTGGAACCCACTCAGGATGGAGCCATCTTAGACCTGGTACTCTCAAACGGGGATGGAGAGAAGATCTCAAATTTAGAAGTGGATAGCCATCTGGGAACAAGTGACCACCAAACAGTGTGGTTCACGATAAACACAGCCATAGAGTCAAGCCATACAAAAGTGAGGCTACTGGACTTTAGGAGGGCTGCCTTTGTCAAAATGGGAGAGTGTCTCAGAAAAGTACTAGCAAATGGGCAAGAAGCAGGGGTGGAAGAACAATGGGGAAACATCGAAATTGCCATCACAGAGGCAACAAGCCTTTGTGTGAAGCAAATAAATCAAAACGAAGGAAAAACCACTATGGTTCTCAAAATAGGTGGTGGGGAAGGTTAGGGAGAAAAATATAGCATTCAGGAAGTATAAGGAAGCACATAAGGAGCAGGAGAGAGAACTGTACCAGTTAAAGCAGCAGGAAGCAGGGAAGGCAGTCAGAATAGCAAAGGCCCAAACTGAGGAAAAGATAGCCAACTCGGTTAAAAAGGGGGATAAAACCTTTTATAGGTACATTAGGGAGCGAAAAAAGACCAAAGGAGGGATAGTGAGGCTTAATAAAGGGGAGTGTGGGTGGGCAGAGGTGACAGTGAAAAAGCAGGGATACTGAGCGAATACTTCTGCTCAGTATTCACAAAAGAAGAGGAGGGGGTACCTAATCCAATCAGTAGAAGCACTCTGGATAGGGGGGTCGATACCAGTCCATTCACAGAAGAAAAGGTTCTGAAAGAACTTCTAAAACTAAAGGTGGACAAAGCAATGGGCCCTGATGGGATTCACCCCAGAATTCTAAAAACTAAGGGGAGAACTAGTGACACCACTGACTACCCTTTTTAACAAATCATGGGAGGATGGTGTGGTACTAAGGACTGGAGGAGGCGGATGTGATTCCCCTTCACAAAAGAGGGAGCAAAGCAGAGGCAGGAAACTACAGACCTGTTAGTTTGATCTCAGTGATAGGGAAAATGATGGAATTACTTCTGAAAGAAAGAATTGTTGAGTACCTAGAGGCCAGCGGGGCACAGGACCCAATGCAGTGTGGATTCACAGTAGGAAGATCATGTCAGATGAATCTAATAGATTTCTTTGACTGGGTGACCAAAGTAGTAGACCAGGGAGGGGCAGGGACATGGCCTACCTAGACTTTAGCAAGGCATCTGACACCATCCCACACAAAAGATTAATAAATTAGCCAGCCTGAGAGTGGGTCTCAGGGTGGTAGCCTGGGTAAAAAATTGGCTGGACAACAGGACACAGAGGGTATCAGTAAATGGAGTCCACTCTGAAGAAAGGGGGGTTAATAGCAGGGTACTGCAAGGTTCAGTACTGGGTCCGGTCCTTTTTAATGTCTTTATAAGTGACATTGAGGAGAGACTGGAAGGAAAAGTATGCCTCTTTGCTGTCGACACAAAGATCTACAACAGGGTTGATACACAAGGGGGGGTTGTGGAAAGGATGAGAAGGGTCTTGGCAAGGTTGGAGGAATGGTCAAAGGTATAGCAGCTTAGATTCAATGCAAATAAGTGCAAAGTAATGCACTGGGAAAAAACCCAGGGAAGAGTACACAACGAGAGGTACTAACAACAAAAATGAAAAGGAACCTGGGGTAGTCATATCCGTATCCACACTTTAAATACGACACCCTGATGGCGAAACAAGGAAAAGGATCATTACGACAATACGTGGTAATGGTCCATTTTCCTTGTTTCGCCTTCTCATTCCGCCCCTCTCCGGACCAACTCCGACCTGGAGTTGGAATCTTAGAGTCTGGGGAGTGCGGGGGGCACAGCCCCCCACAGAAAACAACAAGTCAAGAGGCTGCACAATACCTGTGTCGGTATTGTGCCGTTGCTGTGGGGGAGGTCGGCATTTTCGCTGATGGGAAAACTTGGTGCTTCTAGTCATATCAGATTACCTAAAGGTAAGTAAGCAAGCAATGTGAGAAGGCAGTAAGGAGGAGTGGGGGGAATACTGGGATGTATAGGAAGAGGCATCACCAGTAGAAAACAGGAAGTTGTTATCCCTCTGTACAGACAGTTGGTGAGACCCCATCTGGAGTACTGCATGCAGTTCTGGACACCCCATCTCCGCAAGGATATAGACAAGATGGAGGCAGTCCAGAGGAGGGCAACTAAAATGGTGCAGGGTATGCACCAGAAGCCATATGAAGAGAGACTAAAGGAGCTTAATATGTATACCCTTGAGGAAAGGAGGGAGAGAGGGGACATGAAATAAACTTTCAGGTACCTTAAGGGAATCAACAAAGTCCAGGAGGGTAGCATCTTTCAGAAAAAGAGATGTGCAAGAACAAGGGGGAACAATTTGAAGATAGAAGGGGGGATGGCTCAAGAGCAACTTGAGGAAGTATTTTTTCACGAGAGGGTGGTGAACGCATGGAACAGCCTTCCTGAGGCGGTCGTGGGGTCAAAAACAGTGGGGGATTCAAGAATGCATGGGACAGACATAAAGCAATTCTGGTGTGGGTAGGAAGAAGTAGGCTGTTGGTTAACTAGGATCTGCGGCTTATCCAATAGGAAGGGAAATGGGCAGACTAGGTGGGCCAAGTGGTCCTTCAAACAACATGAAGTCTTACTGTATTCTGACATATGCAGTTATCCCCAGCACTTGAACTGCTCCGGAGAGAATAGAGTTAAATTCTATGCAGGGCATAGAATGTTGAGCTCGAGCTTGGTTCAAACCTCTGTCTGCTGCACTCTGAAGTGTAACCGTCAGATTCTTTACTCCGCCTAACTGAACAGTTGCTATGTAGATTTCTCCTCTGCTCACGGTTCTCGGTCGGTTAAAGTTGTCAGTTTTTACTGATAAATTCTTCGTTTTTTTGGTTCAGATCCCTGTCTGTGGTACAGTAAGTACGTAGGTAGTGGACTAGATTTGGAAAAACTTGTAGAAATTGTACACTTGGTATTCAACCGGTTTGGCTGAACCGGTTGCTGTGTAGAACTTGTGTTTTATTCTTTGAATTTAGTGTGTGGTACCGGTCCTTATTGGTTTAAAAAAAAAACGTGTTTTTATGTTTTTTTTCAAATACCCATGACGCTGTTAGAAACCGATAAGGGAGTCTTGCCTGGCTGAAGCCGAGTAAAGGGTAAGTTTTCTGATTTAGGATGGCTACATCTGAGAAACCCAAAAGAAAAAATGGGCCCACTGGGTTTCAACACTGCACAGTGTGTGTGGAGGCCTTTGCTAAGGCTGACCCCCACACCACTTGTGTTTATTGTCTGGGGTTTGACCATGTCAATTCAGGCTGCCAAATTTGCAAGAATTTCCCTAAAGCCACCCTGGATAAAAGATTGGGCAGGCTTAGGGAAAAGGAGGCCGAGAAGTCCGCTGACCCGGACGGCCAGCCTGTCCGACCGAACCAGAAGGAGTGCCCTCTTACCAGGACGAGACTCCTTCAGGCAAAAGGAGAGCCAATTCCGAGGGATCGGGTCCGTCAAAAAGAAAAGAAAAATCGGTTGGTTCAGATCCAGAACCACATAATCCGACCGCCGAGGAAATTGCCTGAGCGATTCTCATAGTGGAATTGCTTTGTTCGGTTCTGACCGATCCGGCGCCTTCTGGCAGGCATTCGGTTCGGTCGGTTCCTCCGGTTCAAGATTATACCCCTGAAAATTTTTATGAACTGGACTTGGAGGGGGGTGATGATTATGATGATGATGAAGGTGATGATGATGATGGAATAGAAGGTCTGGATGAGCCCATAGAACCGGACATCTCCCTAGACAGGCCTTCTGGTGTTTCCCCTCCTAGGCTTTCTGAGTCCCCTTCCCACTTTATGTTCTACAGGAAAGTGCCAGAAACCCTCCAGCTCCCTATGGAATAAGCTGTTGAGGAACAAGAGGAGCCTGACTATGTGGAGATGATGGACATCCCAGAGTCCAAAAGGTTGTCTATTCCCCTTCACAAGTCTTTTGGGAAACAGACACAAAAGTTGTTAAAAACTCCAAATTCATTACCTCCTGTGGACAGACGGATGGACAGGAGGTACATGCTGTCAGGCTCAGGTACAGGGTACTTGTACCAGCAGTGCAGCCATGTTGGGGTCGTACAGGCTGCAGCCTGTGATAAGGCTAACATTCCCTTGGCTTCACACACCCCAGATAAAGACTCCAAGAAGTTGGATGCCATGGCAAAGCAGCAGTACATGGCATCTTTTTTGGGACTCAGGCAGGCTAATTACATGGCCTATACAGCCAGGTACCAGAAGTCCAGGTGGGATACTGTACTTGAACTGGCTATGCAGGCCTCTCCCCAGCTGGCCAAGGAGCTGGTGGAGGTGGCTGCTGATGGGATTGAGGCATCGAAGATCCTATTTCAGGCTGCTGTGGACTCCAGTGATGTATCATCTAGAGTCATGGCTACATCTGTGGCTCTTCGGAGACTAGCTTGGCTCAGATGTGCTAGCCTATCTCAGGATACCCAGGCTAAGACTATTGATTTCCCCTGTAGTTAATAACTCTCTGTTTGGGGAGCAGACAGAGAATTATATGAAAAAAATGGATGAATACAGGACCACCTATAGGAGTGCACAGGCCAAGGAAAGGCAGGCAACTCCTCAAAGACAGTAAGCTAGGGGCAGGGGCAGGCCTTTTCATAGGCCTTTCTACCAAGCACAGGCCTCCTCTCCTTTTTCCCAGAGAGGGTTCTTCAGAGGGAGACCCAGAAGGGGGATGAGCAGGGCTGCATCCATCTCTCAGCCTAAGGCTCCTGCCAAACAGACACCCTGATGTGTCAGCCCGGGTCGACTCCCCCATTCCCATAGGAGGCAGGCTGGCTTACTACTTCCAGGACTGGAAATCTGTTACCTCAGACAAGTGGGTCTTGGAGATAGTAAGCCAGGGACTGGCTCTCAGCTTAAAAAAATTCCCAAAGCTGAGAGCCAGATCCACCTGCAAACATCTCCGAAACCATTGCCCTAGAGGCAGAGGTTTCGTCTCTACTGGGCTTAAGGGCCATAGAGAGGGTTCCTACAATCCACAGGGGCAAAGGTCTGTACTCCAGGGGAGTGGCGGTCCATCCTAGACTTGAGATACCTGAACAAACATCTGTTAAAGCCAAAGATCAAAATGGTGACTCTGGGAATAATTCTTCCCTCTCTAAGGCCAGGGGACTGGCTAGCCTCCCTGGACCTAAAGGATGCCTACTTTCACATTCCCATCAGGTGCTCTCACAGAAAGTACCTCAGGTTCAAACTGCCTTCAGGCCATTACCAGTTCAGAGCAATGCCCTTCGGCCTAACATCAGCTCCAAGGGTGTTCACAAAATGCCTAGCAGTAGTAGTGGCATTCCTAAGGAGAAAAAATATCTCCATATTCCCATACCTGGATGACTGGCTCATAGTGGGTCAGTCTCCAGACCAAGTCAAGTCAGATTTGAAAGTGACCCAGCAAGTGCTCACTTCTCTGGATTTCCTTCTCAATCCTCCCAAGTCACTTCTCGAGCCAGTGCAGCTTTTGACCTTTATAGGGGTAGAACTGGACACTGTCAAAGCAAGAGCATTTCTCCCCCCTGGTAAGGGTACGGGCCATCATAGAGTTGGCTTCTTCCTTCCACCTTCTGGTTTCTCGACCAGCAAGGCACTTCCTTCAGCTTCTGGGCCACATGGCAGCTTCCACTGCAGTGGTCCAAGGGGCCAGATTTCAGATGAGAGACGTTCAGTTTCACCTGAGGGCCTTTTGGTCTCAGAAAAAAGATCCTCTAACCAAGTTTATTCCAGTGACTCAGACCCTGATCTAGGCTCTTCAATGGTGGCAGGATCAGGACAATCTCAGGCAAGGGGTCCCATTCATCACTCAGTCTCACTCTGTGGTTCTAACCACAGATGCTTCTCTCCTGGGGTGGGGAGCTCACCTGGGGACTCTCACAGCCCAGGGAGTGTGGTCCACTCAAGAGTCTCTTCTCCACATCAGTCTTCTGGAGCTCAGGGCAGTTCTCCTGGCCCTGCTAGCCTTCTCACAATCAGTACAGAACAAGGTGGTTCAGGTCAGGACAGACAACATCACCACCATGTGGTATATCAGCAATCAGGGAGGCACTCGGTCTATGGCCTGTGCACGGAAGCCATGAAATTATGGTCCCTGGCTTATTCTCTGCAGACCTCTCTGGTAGCAGTCCACCTCCCGGGAAAGGACAATGTGCTAGCAGATGCATTGAGCAGGATCTCCCAGGGCCATCACGAATGGTCCCTGGATCCCCTAGTGTTAAAAGTAATTTTTTCAAGGTGGGGCACTCCAGAGATAGATCTCTTTGCAGCCCCAGGCAATCACCAACTTCCTCTCTTCTGTTGCAGACCCCCAAGTCTTGGGCTCAGTCCCTCTGGATGCTCTGATTCTGGATTGGGAAAGGACATTTCTGTATGCCTTTCCTCCTTTTTCCTCTTCTGTTCAAGGTTCTGGTCAAGATAAGATCACAGTCTTGCAAAGTGATCCTGATTGCTCCAGATTGGGCCAGGCAGCCTTGGTACCCCCTGTTGCTGTCCCTAGCAGTCCATCTTCCCCTATCTCTTCCCAGGAATCACAACCTGTTAACCTCCTCTCAGGGGGGGATCTGGTATCCCAACCTGCGGTCTCTCAATCTCAAGGCATGGTTCTTGAAGAGTTAGAATATGCAGGTTTGCATCTCTCTCAAGGGGTTCTGGATGTTCTCAAAGCCTCTAGAAAACCCTCCACCAGAAAAAACCTATAATTCCAAATGGAAAAGATTCAGCATTTGGTGTTCCAAGAAGCATATAACCCCAGATACTGCTGACTTGTCTACAGTTCTGGACTACATGGTTTATTTTAATGGCCTAGGCCTCAGACCAGCTACCCTCAAGGTACACTTGTCAGCTGTTTCTGCTTTTCTGTCAGTGGGAAAGCCCTCCTCATTGGCATCTCATCCTATCTTTAGTAAGTTTTTCAAGGGATTGCTTCATACCAATCCCCCCCCCCCAGGGACCCTACTCTTGCTTGGGACCTTAATATTTGCATTGCTCTATGCAACCCCCTTTTGAGCCTCTATCTTCAGCAGAGCTTAAGTACTTGACTTGGAAAACTGTGTTCCTGGTAGCTATTACCTCTGCCAGATGTATCAGCAAATTGCAAGCTCTGTCAGTGGAGCCTGATTTTATCTTATTCCATAGAGATAAGATGGTCCTGAGAACCAATAGGAGGTTCTTACCTAAAGTGGCTTCAGATTTTCATTTGAACCAATTCTTGTATCTCCCTGTTTTCTTCACTGATCATTCTTCTTCAGGAGAGAGAAGATTACACAGTTTAGATGTTAAAAGGGCCCTTAGCTACTACATTGAGCAAACAAAGGCACTCAGGTTTGACTCCCTCCAGTTGTTCCTCACTTATGAAGAAGTGGGGAAGGGCAAGCCTGCTACTAAGAGAACTATTGCCAGGTGGATTGTCTCTTGTATACAGTTCTGCTATGAGAAGCTAGGCAAAATACCACCCTCAGGCCTGAGGGCTCATTCGACTAGAGGTACAGCTGCTTCCCTGGCTGCTGCCAGGGATATTCCCTTACTAGAGATATGCAAAGCAGCCACCTGGAAAACAGTCCATACATTCACCAAGCATTACTCTCTGGATATCCAGGCTAGGAGTGATGCTAGGTTTGGTACAGCAGTATTGCACAGCCTATTCTCAAAATAGGTTTGATTCCCTCCTCCATGGAGGTACTGTTTGGTAGTCTGCATATGTCAGAATACAGCAAGACTTCATGTTGTTTGAAGAAAAAATTACTCACCTTAGTAATTGTGTTTCTTCTAATGGAGCCTTGCTGTATTCTGATCTCCCTCCCTCCCTGCCTCCCCTTTCAGAACCTGGCTTTTGGGACGTGGGCTGGCAGGTGCAGTGTTGCATCCCAGGGGTGCATTTGGGCACTCCCTCTTTTTAGAGAGGGGGAGTGGATTTTGTCTTTTGTTTTGATAGTCATAAGTTGTTCACTACCTAGTTTTTGTTTTGGATTTCTCGACTTGATTCTTTTGGGGGATCCAAAAATATTTGGTTGCCATTTGGCTAGTAAAAATTGTACAATTTCCACATAGTGGTGTTAGTTAGTATTAGCTCATAAGAATCTGACGGTTACACTTCAAAGTGCAGCAGACAGAGGTGTGAACCGAGCTCGAGCTCAACGTTCTATGCCCTGCATAGAATTTAACTCTATCCTCTCCGGAGCAGTTCAAGTGCTGGGGCTAATTGCATATGTCAGAATACAGCAAGACTCCATTAGAAGAAACGCAATTACTAAGGTGAGTAATTTTTTCTTATCTGCCATCAAAGTCTATGTTTCTGTGTTTGACTGGCAGCCAGTGAAGACTGGGTAGTGACGCAAGTGGAGTCTGCCACATGGGTTAGGGGAGCTGCCAACAGTCACCGGTATGTGCTCACGAGCCACTGTGTACATGCACATTGGGTCAGTGCATGCTGGCAACCCCAGGGAGAAAATGGTGGAGACCCACCAGATGGCACGATGGTGACTGACACTCCATGTCCCTACTTCACTGACTAGGCACCCTCATCCTGGACCAGATCCTTGACCTGATCAGGGAAATTGTGCTCTCCAGGGGACATCCTAGAGGAACAAATGTAGCTGGGGTAGGTATCTGGAGAAGGTGGGTGATGGGGGGGTCGGATGGGGACCACTTGGTAGAATATGGATAAACAAGGGTTAAAAAAAAATGTAAACCCTTGTCTTTTACAGTTTGGTGTATTATGATGCCATTCAGAAGCTGAGGTTATAACTCTGCCAGCGACCAGGGGTTTGGGAACGAGTCTAGGTTGTCGGGGAGGGTGGCTGTCCAGGGGGAGGATTGAGCTCCCTCCGAGGAGCAAGGGTCACCATCCTCACTGCTGTACTGCCACCTGAGTGACCATGGATGACAGTGCAGCTGAGAGCATCAGGGAGGGAGAGACATGGGCTGGGGGATAGAGCTATGCGCACGCTCAGCGTACACATGCACCTAGGCTCTCCTTGAGTTCTAGGATCTACGGGGATGGGCAAAAAACAAAGAAATGTCCTCAGCCAAGAGGGATGACTGCCGCTCCACCCACAGGCCTTGCACTGCTAACTGCAGCACTGCTCTGGACAGGCACTGACTTGAATTACCCTGAGGGGCCCATAGCCCTCCAGGACCCTGATAAAAGAGCCCCACGGTTGGGGGAAAGCCACAGGGTGGGAAGAAATGGAGCAGGGGTAATTCTCAGAGACAACAGGTGACAAGGCTGGGGTTGGAGACAGATATCAATGAGGCCGGCTGGGGGATGGGGGGCGTATAAAGAGAGAATATGAAAAAAAACTCTTGCTTTGGAACCAGTCATGATGTTTTATTTATTTATTTTTTTAACCAGGAGAGACACACTAAGCTGAAGCTTGTTTACAGGCGTGACTTAGGAGCACAAGGAAGTTCAGTGACTTGCCCAGGGTCACACAGTATCCAAGTGGGGGCTGTGGGATTCATACCCAGGTTTCCACGTTTACAGCTCAGAGGCTTAAACCATTGCACCAGACTGCCTCACAAGCAGAGGGTCAGAACCTCGGCTCCTGAATGGTATTAGGGTAAAATGAACTTTATGCAGGACAGGGATCAGATCTTGATGCACATGTCATCATTTTCAAAGATCTGAAGAGCCTGAAATTGTATTTTATTTTGGAATGTGTATAACTGGGATCAGATGATGCCAACTGATACATAGATACATAGACAGTGTCGGCAGATAAGGGCCTATGGCCCACCTAGTCTGCCCATTTGAGCTTGTAAGTTCAGTTTGTTTTCCTAGAAGTCTATTTCCCCTTACCCCTGACCTCTAGAATTCCTTTATGTCTATCCCATGCATTCTTAAATCCCGTGATTGTTTCAGCCCCCACCACTTCCTCTGGCAGGGTGTTCCACTTGTCCACCACCCGTTCTGTGAAGAAATTCTTTCTCATGTTTCCTCTGAATCGTCCTCCCTCCAACTTCATCCCATGCCCTCTAGTCCTGAAACATCTCTTTCGCTTACTGGGACTGGGACTGCTTTCCTGGTAACTGGAGCCCCCTTAATACATCCTGGGTGGGCATCTAATCAGTTCCACTACTGGAACACATACAGCTGGTATACACATACATACATACATACATATTTAGGGAGGAATACAGAGCATTGATGCGTCAAGTTCCTCCCTCTGACCAGCTCAGTGGGAAGACCCAGTCACACACTGGCACATACATACATACTGTACATACATACATACATACGTATATACAACTTTAGGGAGGACAGAAGGCCCTTGGTCCATTAAGTTTCCTTCTCACAGCTTAATGGCTTAAAGTTTGGAATCATTTTATAATGGACTTTGACACCCACATCTGGTGACTCTGGGTGAACAATAACAAATCCTATTATTATATTTCTGTATTACAATTTCTATATTTGTAACCAAGAAAGTTGTTCATTGTGTATTGCACACTGGAAATGAATAAACATAAAAACAAGTTTCTTCCTCCCACCAACTCTATGAGAACCCTGCCACCCCTTTTGCTTCAAAGTTCCCATTGAGTCTGAGTCTGAAGTTCATTACATTGCTGTGGAAGTCTGTTCCAAGTGTCGCCAACCACTCAGTCTGTTAAAGTGCTGCTGACACCTTGGAAAAAATAATAATTAGATACAATTCAGTCTATATTTTATATATCTTGTATCAATTTCTCCTTCCCTTATTGATTACTGAGGACATTTGTGTGAAAATAGCATATTTATCCCTTTGACTTAATTTGCCACTACAGCTTTTTCCCCACTCGAAGTCATAATCCGTTGTTGTAACATCACAGTCTTTTTGCCTTGGGAATAAATCTGGTGTCAAAGGCAGCTCCAAAGGAGTTCCCTTCCTTAAGTGTAGCAAAAAGTTAGTTCCAGGGCTGGTGGGCAAAGTTCAAAACAACAGAATAGTCCCTCTGGACAGACCAGGCACACACATAAATGCTAGAATTCAACGTTCTTCAAACTTCTATTTTTGTGTTCTATACAGAAGTGCCCTCTGCTAAAGCCCAGCATTTCACCTTGACTAGGCTTCTTCAGGGAGGAGAGTTTCTAGTTAAAAATATAATTGACACGCCGGCCCAGTGGCGTGGAGGGCTGAAGCATCACTGCCTTACCTCCTGCCATGCCGGCGACCCATGTTCACAGTGCGAGCAGGTTGCTGGGGAAGAGGAGTGAGCATCCAGAGGACAGTTCTCCTCCCCTTGGGGAGGGTGGGGACACAGACCAGCACTTGCCTGACCCCTAGCAGCGGCTGGGGGCCCGGCATGCCAGGTCCCACAACGTGGGGGCAGAGGTGAAGCAGCTGCCCAATGTACAGCGTGCAGATGCATGTGCTGGGTGTCATTGGCAGCATTGCACGCTCCCATCCGCACAAGAAAATGGAAAATGGTTCCTGCTGCAGCAGGATGAAGATTGTCCCCCACAGCACCACCCTGAGAGGACACCTCCTGAACTGGATCTGTGCCAGTGGATCGAGTAGCTCCCCAACCCCTGCCATGAAGGGTAAGTCGTGGGGGAGATAGGGGAGGGGGTCTGATGTGGGGGGGGGGACGTCAGAGGTAACCGGCGGGAACCATGGGGAGAAAAACAGTAATAAAAAAATATACATAATTGACATAATACTATACACGTTATTCATAAATCAGAAAACCACTTCTTCAGTACATCACACTTAGTGTGCAATCATGATCTGCCTCAGTCCAAAGCTATAAAAAGCCAGGTTCAAGGAGTATTCAGTGCAGTACACTAGAAATGCTGCCGGAACTCAGAATGTCTGGTTATACTAAATCTGACGTCACAAGCAGAGTTTTATAACCTCAGGTGAAGTTTAAGCATTAGGAGCGGATGAACTCGGAAGGATCAAAGAGCCTATTTTCATGCTGATGATCTCAGTAATAAATAACTGGGTGAAGAAATACAGAGTGAATGTGAAATAAAACTAAATCATGCCTAAATATTGTATTTTTCAATGTTATCCTGGAGACATCGGCTGCTCTTTAAGTAGTCCTTCTAAACATTTCCTTGGAATCTTCCTCCTTTCAGTGTGTATCCTGAAGAGTAGCATTTGGTCTGACAGTGTTATTCATGTTAGATACAGTCTGCACCACTTATACCGTCCACGCTTCAGCCAGGCAGCCACTCAGAACAGACAAATCCTGGATTCCAAAAGTATTTCCAATATGGTTCCATTGTAAATCCACTGACTATGGTGGATTAACAGCGTTGTCTATAGCAGACACCTAATGCCCATTAACACCTCCACAGCTACAATCATGTTGCCTCCCCAACAGTTCCTGAGGCTACCTGACTGCAGCTGTGGAGGTATTAAGGACTCTAACACCACCTAACTGCTGTGGTCACTTAACGAGATGCTAATTGTTTGGTGTCCCCCTCCTGCTGTTCCCTCTCCCAGTTCCCTCCCCCTCGTTACAGCAGCAGTGGCAGTAGGAGCTGACCTGCACAGTAGGCAGGGAAAAACGAGCACTGTCACAGGTCACTTTGGGTTAGATTGCCAATAAACCGAAAATTCCACAGTGCTGATCCCCTTTGCCACTGTTCTGATCTGTTGCTTTGTCAGGTTTGTTGGTCAGGTGGGGACTGAGAACGGGCTAAAAGTGGGCAGAGGATTCAAGACGTGAGTGAGTGGCTAAATGAAATAAACTCAGAAAACAAGCAAAAGTAGTTGGAAGACCACCATAATCATGTGTCCTAGGGTTCTTATTTGTTCATATTAAACCAGCCTCACTTCTGTTTGTCAGTACTCATAGCCAGTGCTTTCCAGCCCTTCGCCCACCTTGGTTGCTGTCTGTACATTCTCAGTCAGGTCAGTATCTTTGCCTGGATACAGGGACCAGACATAAAGCACTATATCTGAGTATCAGTGTGCGGTGCTTGTCCCCATATTTGAGAAAACAGTCCCCCAGTCCCTTCAGACTTCTGCTTGCATTCTGGAGGATCTAATCCCAGAGGTGTTTCTTCTACTCTGCTTCTTGTTGGGCTGCCTCTGTTGGAGGTCCCTCCCCCCACAACCAATTTGCTTGGATGCAGGTTACATAGAGACATAGAAGCTGATGGCAGATAAGGACCGCAAGGCCCATCCAGTCTACCCATATTTCTACCTTATGAAAGTGCCATAGGCCTTTACTTTGTCAATGGCCTATCTATTCATACTCACCTGTATTGCTCCCATATACCTATCTCATGCCTGTCTGAAGCCCTGCACTGTATTCATATCCACCACTTCCCGAGGTAGGCCGTTCCATGCATCCACCACCCTTTCTGTAAAAAAGAACTTCCTCACATTACCCCTTAATCGGCCTCCCTCTAATCTCATGCTGTGTCATCTTATCCTGCTATTTTTCTTCTATTGAAACATGTTAGACTCCTTCACCTTGTTAATTACCTTAAGATGTTTGAATGTTTCAATCATATCACCTCTTTCCCTCCTTTGCTCTAGGGTATACATGTTGAGCTCCACTAATCTGTCCTCATATGTTTTCTGATGCAGTCTCTGCACCATTTTGGTTGCCCTTCTCTGGACTGCCTCCATTTTGTTAATGTCCTTGTGCAGGTGTGGCCTCCAGTACTGCACGCAGTACTCCAGATGGGGTCTAACCAGTGCCTTGTAAAGAGGGATGATTATTATCTGCCTCTTATGACTTGTGATACCCCTACTAATACACCCCAACATCCCTCTAGCCTTTCCTACTGCTTTAGTGATCTGCTTGGATGATTTCAGGTCATCTGTGATGCTGATGCCCAAGTCTCTTTCTTCCCTTGTGATTGCCAGCAACTCTTCTCCCAACCTATAGGTGGTTTCAGGGTTTCTTTTCCCTATGTGCATGATCTTGCACCTCTTTGCATTAAACCCCAGTTGCCACTCTTCCGACCATTTTGCCTGTTTATCCAGATCTCTTCTCATTCTGCCCACCCCATCTGGATCATCTACTCTGTTGCAGATCTTGGTGTCATTTGCAAACAGACAAACCTTACCCTCCAGTCCATCTGCAATGTCACTGATGAAGATATTGAAGAGGACTGGCCCCAGTACTGATCCCTGAGGTACCGCACTTGTGACTTGCATCTCTTCTGACTGTGTACTGTTTACCACCACTCTCTGTTTTCTGTCCAACCAGTCTGCCACCCAGTTGACCGACTTCTGACCCACCCCAAGCCTAGCCAGCTTATTAATCATCTTCTATGTGGAACAGTATCGAAAACTTTGCTGAAGTCAAGGTAGGTGACATCAGCTGCACCCCCTTGGTCCACCACTCTGGTTACCCAGTCAAAGAAATCTATGAGATTAGTTTGACAGGACCTTCTGTTGTAAACCCATGCTGTCTTGGATCCCGTGCTCCTGTGGATTCCAAGTGTTGCACTATATTTTCCTAAAGGAATGCCTCCATAATCTTGCCCATTACTGAGGTAAGACTGACTGGTCTGTAGTTCCCTGCCTCCTCCCTGCTACCACTCTTGTGGAGTGGGATCACATGAACTCTTCTTCAGTCTTCTGGGACCTCTCCTGTGCTCAGAGACTCACTAAACAGTTCTGATAGTGGCTCTGCTAGTTCCACCGTTAGTTCCTTTAGTACCCTGGGATGTATGCCATCAGGTCCTATTGCCTTGTCCATCCTGAGCTTAGCGAGCTCTTGTAGGACCCTTTCTTTTGTGAAGGGACTTGTGCACACCTCCATTCCTCATGTCCATGGTGCTGAGCTGTGGGCCCTGCCCTACCTTCTCCTTAGTAAATACTGAGCAGAAGTATCTATTTAGGATAGATGCCTTTCCTTGGTCCTCCTCCACACACTTCCCCTTATTCCCTCTGATCTTAGCAATACCCACTCTGGACTTTCTCCTTTCACTAATGTATCTATAGAAAGTCTTGTCCCCTTCTTTTACTGTTTGTGCTACTGTTTCCTCGGTTTGGGCCTTTGATTGCCTTACTGCCTTCCCTGCTTCCCTTAGGTTTTTTGCACAGTTTTGAGCTGGTCTACATGGTAGATGGAAAGCCATATAAAAAAATTTGCTGGAGTTCCACAAATTGGCCCCAGGTAGGGTCTGCCATATGTTTACTGCTCCTACATGCAAAGATGAGTGTGCAGGAGAACCAGCAAAACAAGACTGTAGTTTAAAAGTAGTGCAGTGCTAAAGACATATACAAGTGCACACACACACACACACACACACACACACACACACACACACACACACACCCCTCCTAAAATTTGTTTTAAATTGCAACATCTATTATGCCTATCCACCTCTTCTAGCTCACCTCTAGAGGTAGTGGATAAGGTAAAATATCTTGGCATCTATATTGACTTAATATCTTACATTTAAACCACATGTTGACCATGTTGTGGAAGTCATACATCAGAAACTTGGACTTCTATATTGACTGGGTAACTCTCTGGCCACTGAGACTAGGCTAGCTGTAGCAAATGGCAACCTACTCCCCTCCTTACTGTATGGTGCCTCAGTCCTCCAGTTTCTAAGGAATTTGGAGACCAATAAGCAAGCTGTTCTGTACAATAAGATCAGTCGTTTTGCGGCAAGGTCTCCCCCACGGAGTCACCATTGTGAGGTCCTCACCTCACTGAACTGGCCCACTCTGAGTGTTAGGATGACCTATCCACTTCTTTGTCTAGCCTATAAAGTGGCTAGAGTCTATACATCCCCTAGTTTTAACGGACTACTTACACCTAAGCCCTTGAGGCAATTGTTGCACACTTCAAATTACAACCTAATAGACATCCCCAGAATTAAGACTAACTCAGGCAAAAGGTCCTTCACCCATGTTGCCCCACACTATTGGAACTCACTACCTGCCTCTGTAATTAACTCTTCTCTTAGCGGGTTCAGGGAAGGGCAAAAACCTACCAATCGGAGCAGTACTAATGTTCTTGCTACCACTGAACTATACCCACTTCAGTCTAACTTACTCAATAACGTTCTAAACGCCCCTGTCCATAGTGTACGGTTACTGCTTCTGGCATATCCCTGCTCATGTTTTGTATCCTTGTATTTCTGCTGACTGTTGTCCCTAACATGCAATGTCCTATTTACCAGTAATTGTGATTAATAACTTGCTGTGCTTCTAACCCCAGGAATTCTTCAGTATGATTAAGTCTAGCCTCCTGTGTTCAACTGCTCAGAGATGAATGGAACATATGCAAATGATGGTACATCTATTGGCTTGTGCCACCATTCAAACTGCTGCCACCTGCTGCATTCTATAATGCTCAGATTTCATTCTCTGCCTGCCTTGTTAGATGCCTCGGAGACTGCTTCTCAGTGTGACTGAGAAAAACATTTATATTCATCAAATTTAAGTATAAACGTTTTAATTTTATTATATTTCTGCTGCCTTTACTTATTTTTTATAGTTAATGCTAGTTTTAGTTACATTTTACTTCAGTCTGTGGTTTCTCATCAGTTCCTCGCAACTGTCGAGGAACCAGTGGGTTATTCGTATTTATTTGTTTTTTATATTACAAGAAAGTTTTAACAGAGCTTAAGTTTGTTACTTTTGTTGGGCTTGCAGTAGTTGTCTCTTATTTGTTAGGTTAGCGTTTTTTCTTGGTTCAGAAACCAGTCTCTATAGCTTTGAATCGCCTGTTGGGGTTTCTACCTGTTCAAACTGAGTTGGAAACCAGGCTTAAAGGGCAACGTCCACGTACAGTCGGGCCCCACCTGCATGTGAAGTGGGGCCCGATTAGCAGATGCAGTAGGAAAAATTGAAAGTAAACTTACTCAATGATTTTTTATTTTAAACTGTATGTGTCTGATCCTGCACCCTCCCTGCCCCAACATCTTAGGATGAAGAGCCCACCCCAGCATGCCCACAAGCACCCATGGCTGTCCCCGTGATGACGTTTCAGGCAGAGAGCAGCCTGGGTCATCTACAGACTTAATACAGGGCTCCTTTTTAAAATTGCTTCAGTTTGGAGCTCGGGCATTGCTGTGGATTTCCGATACCAAGTACTGGCTGACAAGTACCCTGCCAGTTGGTACTTGGACTCAGTGTAGCCCGGACACACACACAGATTCTAAACCGGAGCTATTTGAAGATATGGCAATACAGATTATACAATGGCAAGAACATTTCCTGGTCTCTGATTGGTAAGTCTGGGACTGGACCCGTGATGTTATCCCAGCACAACATCGCGGGTCTAGTCTCAGCACTGTAAACCAATTACCCATTGTTTAGAGCTCATACTCTTTTTTTGCATCTCCTCTTAAGAAACAAAACATTTTTCCACAATAATAAAAACATTCTTTAAAATTATTTTTTTTATTTTATATATAACAACGAGCCATTGTATAATAACAATAATGCCCTCCAGGGTGTCTGTTGTTTGGATTACATCACGCCTCAGGTATTGGACGCACTCGGCCTACGGTCTCGTGTCCAACCACCTGAGCATGGCGATATCTCAACGACAGACACCCTGTTGGACATGTTAATAATACTATATTGCCAAATCTTCAAATACCTCCAGCAAGCTAATGATACAGCAGCCGGGTGGTTGGCTGTAGTGGTGGCTTTAAGGAGATTTGCCTGGCTTAGAGCAACGAGCCTTACCCAGAACACCCAGAACAAAGCTATGGACTTCCCCCGTACAGAATAACTCTCTTTTTGGGGATAAGACAGAAGCATACATGCAGAAAGTAAACGAGTATAAAACCACCTTCAGAAGCAACTCTGTGAAAGAAACCGG
The DNA here is from genome assembly GCA_016271365.2 of Neoceratodus forsteri. NCBI lineage: Eukaryota > Metazoa > Chordata > Ceratodontiformes > Ceratodontidae > Neoceratodus > Neoceratodus forsteri. Next base: position 27,305,885 of record JADMNL010000026.1, on the reverse strand, counting down.
TTCCACCTCCTATAAACCTCAAGGAAGGGGAGGTAGAGGTAGGGGTTACAGCAGACTCTTCTTCCAGACACAGGCTACCCCTGCTTACCAACAGCATAGGGGTTACTTCAGGGGTAGAGGCAGGAGGGGCTCTAGGCGAGGGGAACAATCCCTACAAACTACAGCCCAAACAAAACCAGTCAGGGTTGTCTCCTCATTGTCAGTAGGGAGCAGGCTGACTCACTACTTTTAGATCTGGAAAACCATCACCAAAGACAAGAGGGTGCTGGAGGTAGTGAGTCAGGACCTAGCCCTCAGCTTCAAATCCTTCCCCAAACTATGGGCAAAGTTTTTCAGACCATCATCCCCTTCAGAAAGAGCACTCCTAGAAAAGGAACTGTCACATCTGCTACTGGCAAAAGCAGTGGAACCAGTTCCTCTCACCTAAAGGGGGAAAGGGTTTTATTCCAGATACTTCCTAACCTTAAAGAAAAATGGGGAGTGGCGACCCATTTTAGACCTAAGAGCTTTAAACAAACACTTGGCAAAGCCAAATTTCCAGATGGTAACCTTAGCAATGATTCTTCCCACACTCCAGCAAGGAGATTGGCTGGCATCACTAGATCTAAAGGATGCCTATTTCAACATCCCCATCAGGGAATCACACAGGAAGTACCTCAGGTTCAGACTACCTTCAGGACATTACCAGTTCTCAGCCATGCCATACAACCTTACTTCAGCTCCCAGAGCATTCAAGAAGTGCCTGGGAGTAGTGGTGGCACACTTAAGGAGGCAGGACATCACAGTGTAACCCTACTTGGATGACTGGCTAGTTGTGGGCAAGTCACCACAACAGGTGAAGGAGACTCTCACGGTCACTCAGTGTACACTGGTGTCCCTAGGGTCCTTAATCAATGTCAAGAAGTCTGTCTTCCAACCTACCCAGGTGCTAACCTTCATAGGGTAAGAGTTGGATACCCTTCAGGGGAGGGCATTCCTCCCACAGGACAGGGTAGACAATATTCTGCAGTTGGCAGGTTCCTTCATTCTGAATAGACCAAGGCCAGCAAGACACTTCCTGCAGCTGTTTGGACACATGGCAGCAGCAACAGGAACAGTGCAGTGCTGCAGAGTCCAAATGAGAGATTGTTTCACCTCAGGACACATTGGTGCCAAAGGAGAGACCCTCTCTCAAAGCTGATACCAGTGCCAGGGACACTGTTATAGACCCTGCAATGGTAGCAGGACAGAAGAAAACTCAGGGGAGGGATCCCATTCAAAAAGGAGTCCCCTATCCTGGTACTCACCACAGATGCCCCCTCCTAGGGTGAGGAGCACATCTGTAAGAGCATACAGTGCATGGTATGGGCAGACTAGATGGGCTAAGTGGTCCTTATCTGCCATCAAAGTCTATGTTTCTATGGTCCCCTGTGGAGTCACTCCTGCACATAAACCTTCTAGAGCTCAGGGCAGTGCTTCTGTCACTGCAATCATTCACATCCTTAGAAAGGGACAAGTTGGTACAGGTCAGGACAGACAATACCACTACAATGTATTACATCAACAAGCAGGGTGGAACAAGATCTGACCTGCTTTGCACAGAAGCAATGAAAACATGGAGTCTGGCATACTCCCTACAGGTGCCCCTGTTGGCTATCCACCTCCCAGGGAAAGACAACACCCTGGCAGGTGCACTCAGCAGAATCAACCAAAACCACCATGAATGGTCCCTAAACAGAAAAGGGCTGGAGGTGGTATTTCACAGGTGGGGCACCCCAGAGATAGACCTCTTCGCCTCACAGGAAAACCGCTAGTTGCCCCTATTCTGCTGCAGGCCTCCAGCAAAGGGCACAGTGCCTATGGATGCCCTGGTATTGGACTGGTCAGGGAGGAGCCTCTATGCTTTTCCTCCATTTCCACTGCTACTCAGGGTCCTGATCAAGCTCAGGTCCCAGCCGGCTACCATAATGCTGATAGCACCAGTTTGGGCCAGGCAGCCATGGTACTCGCTACTGCTCTCTCCATCTGTGGTCAAGCCCATGCACCTCCTTCAGAGGCACAACCTCCTGACCACCTCTCAGGGCAGGATCCTGTATCCAAACCTCAGGACTTTCATACTCAATGCTTGGCTGTTGAAGACCTAGAGTACAGAGGATTACACCTTTCTAAGGACATGCTCGGTTCTTAGGGGTTGTAGGAAGCCCTCTACCAAGAAAACCTACACTTCCAAATGGAAGAGATTCTGTATGTGATGTAACTCCAGTGGGATAGTACCTTCGCAGGCAGGTCTACCAGCCCTGCTGGACTATCTTACTCACTTACACTCACTGGGTCTACAGCTCACTGCCCTTAAGGTCCACTTGGCATCAATCTCAGCCTACCTTCTGGCGGGCAAGGGTGCTTCTATGGCCGCTAATCCTATTTTCAAAAAATTCTTCAAGGGATTAGCTTACCTGTATCTCCCCCATAGGGAGCCAGTGCCTTCCTGGGACCTCAACATTTGCATAGCCAAGTTAATGGACCCCGGATCGACCCTGAAAAAGGGACTGTAATTGTCTCAGTGGACTTACCTGGTTACCAAAACTCAAATAAATAAATAAATAATAGAGCCCCTATTTGAGCCCATGGCTACAGCACATTTAAATTTTGCCACTTGGAAAGCCATATTCCTAGTGGTCATCACCTCAACCAGGAGGATACAAGAGTTACAAGCCCTGTGCATAGAGCAGAACTATATCTCTTTCCACAGGGACAAAGTGGTGCTCAGGACCAACAGAAAATTCCTTCCAAATGTGGTTTCTGACTTCCATCTGAATCAGTCTATGACCCTGCCAGTCTTCCTTACTGAGCCCTCTATTTCAGGGGAACACAGGCTACATAGCCTGGATGTTAAGAGAGCTCTCAACTTTATATTGAGCACACCAAGGCCCATAGGTAGGACAGGCAACAGCTGTTCTGTTATTTGTGTGAAACAAATAAAGAAAACAAATTGGAGTAAAAAACCACTATGGTTCTCAAAAGATGTGGTAGGGAAGGTTAAGGAGAAAAAGGCTGCATTCAAAAAGTATAAGGAATCACAGAAGGAGCACGACAGGGAACTGTATCAATTAAAGCAGAAAGAAGTGGGGAAGGCAGTCAGACTAGCAAAGGCCCAAACCGAGGAAAAAATAGCCAACTCAGTTAAGAAGAGGGATAAAACCTTTTATAGGTACATTAGGGAGCATAGAAAGGTTAAGGGAGTGATAGTGAAGATTAATAAAGGAGAGGGGAGGTGGGCAGAGGGAGACAGTGAAAAGGCAAAGATACTGAATGAGTACTTTTGCTCAGTATTCACAAAAGAAGATGAGGAGGAGTTACCTAAACCAGACAATAGAAGCACTCTGGGTAGGGGGGTTGACACCAGTCCATTCACAGAAGAAAGAGTCCTGAAAGAACTCCTAAAACTCAAGGTGGACAAAGCAATGGGGCCTGATGGGATTCACCCCAGAATCCTAAAAGAACTAAGGGAGGACCTAGTGACACCACTGGCCATGCTTTTTAACAAATCATGGCAGGATGGGGCGGTACCTGAGGACTGAAAGATGGCAGATATGATTCTCCTTCACAAAAGTGGGAGCAAGGCAGAAGCAGGAAACTACAGACCTGTAAGTTTGTCCTCAGTGGTAGGGAAAATGATGGAATCACTTCTGAAAGAAAGAATTGTTGAGTACCTAGAGGCCAGCGGGGCACAGGACCCAAAGCAGCATGGATTTACAGCAGGAAGGTCATGTCAGACGAATCTAATTGATTTCTTTGACTGGGTGACCAAAGTAATAGACCAGGGAGGGGCTGTAGATATGGCCTACCTAGACTTTAGCAAGGCATTTGACACAGTCCCGCACAAAAGATTAAAAGTCAAGTTAGCCAGCCTGGGAGTGGGTCCCAGGGTGGTAGCCTGGGTAGCAAACTGGCTGCACAACAGGACACAGAAGGTAACAGTGAATGGAACACGTTCCGAAGAAAGGGGGGTTACTAGTGGAGTACCTCAGGGCTCAGTACTGGGTCCAGTCCTCTTTAACATCTTTATAGGTGACATTGCAGAGGGTCTGGAGGCAAAGGTATGCCTCTTTGCAGATGACACAAAGATCTGTAACAGAGTTGATAAATAAGAGGGGGTAGAAAAGATGAGAAGGGACTTGGCAAGGTTGGAGGAATGGTCAGACATATGGCAACTTAGATTCAATGCAAAGAAGTGCAAAGTAATGCACCTGGGAAACAAAAACCCAGGAGAAGAGTACACAATAGCAGGGGAGGTACTAACAACAACAGAAATGGAAAGGGACCTGGGGGTAGTCATATCAGATGATCTAAAGGTGGGTAAGCAATGTGAAAAGTCAGTAAGGAGAGGCAGGGGGATACTGGGTGGGGTGCATAGGAAGGGGCATCACAAGTAGAAAAAAGGAAGTGGTTATCCCTCTATACAGACAGTTGGTGAGACCCCATCTGGAGTACTATGTGTAGTTTTGGAGACCTTATCTACGCAAGGACATAGACAGGGTGGAAGCAGTCCAGAGGAGGGCAACTAAAATGGTGCAGGGTCTGCAGCAGAAACCATAGGAAGAGAGACTGAGAGAGCTTAATATGTATACTCTTGATGAAAGGAGGGACAGGGGGGACATGATAGAAACGTTCAAGTTCCTCAAGGGAATCAACAAAGTCCAGGAGGGTAGCATCTTTCAGAAAAAAGATATGTGTAAGAACAAGGGGGCACAATTTAAAGATAGAGGGGATGGCTCAGGGGTAATGTGAGGAAAATTTTTTTCACAGAGAGAGTGGTGGACACATGGAACAGCCTTCCTGAGGAGGTCGTTGGGTCTAAAGCAGTGGGGGAATTCAAACATGCATGGGACAGACACAAGGCAATTATAGTGGGGGGTTGCAGGAAGTAGGCTGTTGGTTAACTAGAATCTGTAGCTTATCCAGTAGGTAGGGCAAGGGGCAGACTGGGTGGGCCAAGTGGTCCTTATCTACCGTCAACGTCTTTGTTTCTATGTTCCTGACCTATGGGGATGTGAGAAAAGGAAAAACAGCTTCTAAAAGGACACTTGCACATGGATAATGCAATGCATTCAGTTCTGCTACAGTAAAGTTGGTAAAGAGCCCCCAGTGGGCCTGAGGTCACATTCAACAAGGGGCACTGCTGCCATTGTAGCAGCAGCCAGAGATATTCCCCTGCTGGAAATCTGCAAAGCAGCTACATGGAGAACAGTACATACTTTTACAAATCATAACAGTCTAGACACACTATCCAGAAGTGATGCCAGGTTTGGCACAGCAGTGTTTCAGCGCCTGTTCCCTAAACAGGATTCTGTGCCCACCTCCAAAGGTACTGCTTCGTAGTCTGCTAGAGTTCATCTTATTGAAGAATTCCTGGGGTTAGAAGAAAATAATTGCTCACCAAAGTAATCTTGTTTCTTCCAAGGTATTCTTCAATATAGTTAACTCACCCACCCTACCTCCCCTTGCAGAACCAGTTGGCCTCTGCATTACAGCTGGTGTTTTATTGTTATAAGGGACTTATACTGGATATGTTGTGTTTGAAAACCAGGTGGCCCTGTTTTAATTCTTGTGATCCTATTTGGTGTTCACAGAAGGCTGACTGCCAGAGTTAATCATATTGAAGAATACCTCGAAAGAAACAAGATTACTAAGGTAAGTATTTTTTTCTTCTTGATCCATATCTGCACCTATTGCTTTCTCATGTTGTTTATGTAACCTGTAACTTTTACCTGTAACTGTAACTAATTCTGGGTCGCCCCTGAAAGAGGGACCTTTGGTCTCAGTGGGCTCACCCGGTTACCAAAATTCACTGAATAAACAAGTAAATACACTTGTGCCTGACAGTTTTACCACAGAGATAGTTTAAAAAGGGTTTCTGTGGGATGTGGAGAAAAACCATGAATGACGAGGAAGACAGAATGACTCTGAAAATGGTAAAGCCACAGATGAGTATTAAGTTTTCCCCTCCCCTCATGAAGGGACTAATTTTCATACCCCACTGGAAGTAATTATGTACTCTTGATCTGTGCAACTCAACACACTCCATATGCAGAATCTGAGACAGTCAAAAATGGACCTAATAAACTCTGATCTGTAGTCTGTTAAAATGCTGAACTCTGTGATACTGAAGCGATGAATAAAGCGATCGTTTTTTGTGTTTGGAACTTCCTCTCAGACTGTCGTTGCTGGGTGATGTGGCATGGATAAGCTGTGGTGTGCGTAATGTAACTTGGTCCTTAACACTTGTAGAAGTAATGGTGAAGTGATACCCAGGGTCAGACAGGGGTATAGAGGGCCCACTTGGAAAGTTGATATCGGGGCCCTCCCCCAGAAAATCAGTAGAGGAGAGCCCAGGGTGACACGCTAATATTTGTAGTCACTTCATTTTGATATGCTACCTCTGTATTGCATCTTACATTTACCTGCAGTTCTCAGAATACCCCATACAATAAGAAAATGGATGATGATAATTGCAAAGATTGTTCGAGTTTAGAAGAAATTACAGTACCAGTTGAGAAGTGATTGTTCCTTTGTTGTGTTTCTCATGCACAGGGGTGTGGCAAGGTCAGTTATGTAGCAGTATTTGTATTTATTTTAGTCTGTGGTAACCGGTTAAGGCCCACTAGGCACAAGTGCCTGTTTTCAGGAACAACCTGGAACCACTGGGAGGTTAAGTGACTTGCTCAGAGTCACATAGTATGCAAGTGGAGGTTGTGAGAATCAAACTCAGGTCTGGTTTGCTGGATGTATCAAGCTTGTTCAGACCTCGTTCCTCTAACCTCTAGGCTATACTGCCAGCCCATTCATAATTCTTAGGAGCAGAACTTCAGACTGTAGTATAGCCTAGAGGTTAGAATAACGAGCTTGGTACATCCAGCAGGCCAGACCTTGGTTTGTTTCTCACAACCTCCACTTGCATACTTTGGGACTCTAAGCAAGTGACTTAGCTGCCCAGTGCTCCCAGATCACCCCTAAAACAGGCACTTGTACCTAGTGGGCCTTACCCGGTTACCAAAAAATAAAATAAAATGTTTTCTTGTGCTGTCGAGAAATCGCTACTTTTTTTATTTCTCTGAAAAAGGCTATTATAGTATAGATGGAATATTAGCAAACTAAGCAATATAATCCCAAAGGAAAGAAAAATATGACGCGTGTCAATAGCAGACACTTTCAAATAAATGTGTGCTAAAACTATAAATATAGAATAATGTTTTACAAATCATATTTATTAAAGATGGAAACTAACTTGCAACTAATAGGTTTAAACCCGAGAAAGTAAAAAAAAAAATCTATCATCCAGGGCAATATTTAAAAATATCAAAACTGTGAAATATAAAGCAAACAAAATGAAAATAATGCAGATTACTTACAATCACATGTTTATCTATGATGAAAAATAAAAGCAGAATAGTCTTACTCTAAACTTTTATAAACTATGGAAGTGGCATGAAGTGCCTGATTCGTGTCTTCCTAATATATTGGCCTAAGTGTTTACCCTCCTAATGCAACAGAAGGTCTCCAAGGCAATAATATAATTGCTTTCTAGCCTTTAATATAGCGAATACATTTACTGTACACATAGTGTGACTGATGCTACGAATAACGAGCTGTCCCCCACCCCCATCATCTCCCTAGATGGTACCCCTCTAGACCAGGTCAGTAAATACAAGTACCTTGGTGTTTGGCTTGACACCCCCCCCCCCAATCTTTCTCACCTCATGTAGATACAACTATCTCTAAACTACGCCCCAAACTTGGTATGCTCTACCGGCACAGAGACTCCCTCCCACTTCCTGAGGTGTTGGTTGTGGATTTAGGTCACTGTGAGGTGGGTCTGCCAGAGGATAAGCCCTCAGGCCTATGGCTTGGAGGTGTCCAGCTGACGACCTCAGACCCGGGTCTGAAATCTTGGCATAGTACTTGATGACCGTTTGACGCCTAATCCAGGTGTCAGCGGTTGTGAAGACTTCCTTTTTCATCTGAGGAATATTGCCAGGGTGAAGCACTTGGTTCCTCCAGAGGACCTTCAACATTAATCACGCCTTTGTTACCTCCCGGCTTGACTACTGTAACTCCCTATACCTAGGGCTATCGGGGTTGAACCGCCGTCTGCAGCTGGTGCAGAATCGCGGCAACCAGGCTGTTGACTGGGTCTCTAGATCAGTCACATAATGCCTGTGCTCCACGGACTGCACTGGCTGCCAGTGTTTTGGCGAATCACCTTCAAGGTCGGTTTGCTGACCTATAAAGCCCTACATGATTTGGGACCTGCCTACCTGAAAGAGCTCCTGTGCCCTATGAGTCCTCTCGCCTCCTCCAATCCACTGACGAGGGTTGCTAGAAATTCCAAGTGCGTTTGAAAACATCTGGTGCTAGATCATTTAGTTTTATGGCACCTACCTGTGGAACTCTCTACCTCGTCAGGTGCGAGACTGCCCGACCGTCCTTAGTTTTAAAAGGGAGTTGAAGACCCACCTTTTTAATTTAGTTTTTAAGGATTTCTGCTGATTTGATTTACTATATTTATTGTCATATTTATCTGTACAGGCGCTTTGATTTAAGAAAAGCGCCTTTTAAAAATAAAGTTGAAACTGAAAATTGAATTGAAATTCCTGCCAGACGTCAAATCTTAACTAAAATGATCCTTCCCAGTTTTGATTATGCAGATGTGGTCTATGCTACTGTTCCAGTAACCACCCTATCCAAGCTAGACACCCTCCTAAACTCTTTTTGCCGCTTCGCTACCAACTCACCCCTTAGAACTCATCACTGCATTCTATAATCCCTCCTAGGTATAACCCTGCTGTCCCACAGATGCTATATCCACTCTCTCTCAGCCTCATATCTAAATACTGGTTTGACATGCTACCCTCCTTCATGGTGGACAGTCTCTCCCAGGCTCCGGACACCCCTTACGAAATGAGGCACAGAAACGAGAGGTCATTTCATATACCTCACCCATCCTTGTCATCTGGTAAAGCTGCCTTCTCCTACCGGCTCCCCAACTCATGGAACAGTCTTGCCTCCTCCATTAGAAATGCCTCCTCGTATCTCGCTTGCCGGACTCAACTACGGCTCTTGCCAACTCCCCCGTGCTGCTGTACCAGGTGACCTAGTGCAACGCCCAGCACTTGCAACAATCTAGTCCACATGGCATGCACTTAACTTCTGTGAAACTGGTTTTCCCAGTTGTCGCATGTTCAGGAAATGTTTTCTAAGCTTCCCATTTTCTGTGCTTTTGATTTGTAAACTGTCGTTTGACCATAAGACCCGAAAGGTTGTCAGTCTCTGCTGATCTGGTTGTCTGGAAGCTACTGTTTGTAACCAAAAGGCTTTTTGCGATATCATGATCTCTCGTATGGAACTCCTTCTTCCCCCTTCCCCAGGTCGCACCTGGAAACGAGCCTCGGCTCAGTGTGCCTATCCTGGTCAACAAATGTTTAAATAATAAATAAATAAATAAATAAAATGCCAATTAGAGACATTATTACCATTATTTTAAATTGTTCACCAGTTTGTGGCACAGTAAGTAGGGAATATAGGGCAGGCTAGGTGTGCCAAGAGGTCCTTATCTGCCGACAACTGCTATGTTTCTGTGTTTGTCCTGAACGAATCAATCACACATGGCAGAGGCACGAGTTAGTAAATTCAGTCTGGGCAAACAAGCGAAAATGAATCATGTACTTGCTGGGGGGGAGCATTATTAAAGCAAACTATATATTTATATATAAACGCCCCTATTGAAAAAGGGGGACATCCCAGTTTTTCAAACTTTACGTGTGAGGACATCTCGTGGTTTCACATGGCCCTGTTTCACATCGCAAGTAAATCTCAACACTGATTGGCTAAATCAGGGAAGCAAGTCATAGTTCAGGGTTCTGGTGTCAGGCACGTGAATTAGGTAAGGAATAAGGCATGACAGTGGGGGGGATTATGTACAAAATAATACCTGACAGACTGGGCAGTACTGGGTAATACTGGGCTGTCCAGGGGTATAATGAGGCCCAACGCTGCAGGCAGAGGGCCTTATAGACTCTGGAAGGTCTGATATTGCCCATACCGCCCACCCTGGAGGGTATTATTGCAGTTAGAAAATGGGCAACTGTATTATATGTATTTGACAAAAAAAATCTTAAATGTTTAAACTCTCAGCTGTTTTTATTTATTTTGTAATAAAAAAAAGTTCTTCTGTCTGAATTTCAGTGTTGCTTTTTTTTTTTAACTGGAGACTTTTGTCCTAGTAGAGCCTCTATAGTTGTAACTTTTGGGGGCTGGTTGTCATGGTTTCCTCTCCCCACCCTCGACAGACACGGGACTTAAACTGCTTTTGTTTCCCTATTTTATTTTTTGTCATTCATTCAGTCTTTTTGAGGTATATTTATTTACTGTTGGATTTCCTTTTTCATTGGTTCGTGTGGAAATGTGGGCGAGGAGCAGTGGCAGCGGCCGGACGAGCTGAAAGGGCAAGAAAACCATGCCTGCTACATAACAGTACATTCTGTGCTTACTTTGCATTTATGCTCTGTTTTGAGCAGGGGGTTTGAGAAGCCTACAATACTGTATTAAAAAACTGAACAAAAGAGGTAGCAACTACAGTAAGAGAAAAGAGACAAGCATTCAAGAAGTACAAGGGCTCTAACAGTGACAAGGATAGGGAGGCAAATAGAGTGATCAGAATCAGAACAGCAAAGGCACAAACGAGAAGATTTGGCACAGGGGGTAAAACAAGGCAAAAAGACCTTCTTTAGTCACATAAGTGATAAAAAGAAAAACAATGGAGGTATTGTCAGGCTCTTAAACAGGGATGGGGAAAAGGTGGAAGAAGACATAGAAAAGGCAGAGGTCTTGAATGAGTACTTCTGGTCTGTCCTTACAGCGGAAGAGCCTGGTAATGGACCCACTCCTAAGGGAGACAAAGTAACAGAAAGGGGGGTGGACACAAGCCAATTCACGACAGAAAGGGTAAAAGAAGAATTAAAAAACTGAATGTGGATAAAGCCATGGGTCTGGACGGAATCCACCCATGCACACTGCGGGAACTGAGTGATGAACTGGCTGAACCCCTAGCAGACCTATTTAGTAGATCCCTGAGGGAAGGGATGGTCCCACAGGACTGGAAAATGGCAACAGTGATCCCCATCTACAAGAGTGGTAGCAAGGAGGAAGCAGGGAACTACCGCCCAGTTAGTCTCACCTCAGTGGTGGGAAAGTTGATGGAATCGCTGCTCAAGGAAAGAATAATAGAATTTCTGGAGGAAACTGAACAGCAGGATGCCAAGCAGCACGGGTTCACAGCAGGAAGGTCTTGCCAGACAAACCTGATCGAGTTCTTCAACTTAGTTACTAGGGTGGTGGACCAGGGGGGTGCCATAGATGTCATCTACCTAGACTTTACTAAAGCCTTCGATTCTGTCCCACACAAAAGGCTGCTAAATAAACTCAAGAATACAGGAGTAGGGAAGGAAGTGGTGTCATGCGTAGGAAGCTGGCTTCAACAGTGAACCCAAACAGTGATGGTAAATGGGGCAGCATCAGAAGCCAAGGAAGTGACCAGTGGTGTGCCACAAGGGTCCATCCTGGGACCTTTGCTCTTCAATGTGTTCATCAGTGACATCACAGATGAGTTGGGTAGGAAGGTATGTCTGTTCGCAGACGACATGAAGCTCTGCAACAGAGTAGATATGGCACAGGGGGTGGAGCAAATGAGAAGTGACCTTAAGCTCAAAAAATGTCAAGTATGTGACAACTAAAATGCAATGCAAAAATGCAAGGTCATGCATCTCGGTAAGAACAGCCTGGGTACTGACTACCACCACGACGGGGTGTGAGAGACACTAGCAATCTCCCGGCAGGAGTGAGATCTGGGAGTTATCATTTCAGGTGATTTAAAGTGGGCAACCAATGAGAAAAGCAGCAATAAGGGCCAGCAAAATGCTAGGATGCATAGGTAGGGGCATCTCAAGTAGAAGAAGGGAGGTGATCCTGCCACTCTACAGGTCCCTGGAGAGGCCCCACCTTGAGTACTGCGTCCAGTTCTGGAGGCCTTACCTTAGGAAGGACATAGACAGACTGGAGACGGTGCAGAGGAGGGCAGCTAAAATGTTTCACGGTCTCCATGAGTTGTCTTACAAACAAAGAATAAGGGAGCTCAACACGAACTCAAGGAGGCAGTATAGTGTAGTGGTTAAGGGCACTGGTCTGAAAACCTAGAGACCTGGGTTTGAATCCCATCAGCTGTGTGCACCTGAGCAAGTCACTTAACTTTCTTGTGCTCCAAGGTCACTCCTAGAAACAAGCTCTGGCTTAGTGTGCCTTGCCTGTTTGAACAATTACCCCCCCCCCCACTCCCTGGAGCAGCGCAGAAATAGGGGGGACATGACTGAGACATTCAGGTACCTAAAGGGTATAAACAGAGTCCCCACCAAGGAGCTCTTTCTCATTAACAACACCACGAGGGCTGGCTCCATGGCACCAGGTGATAGGGGATCTCCTGGCTTGCTGGCGACCCAGGTTCGCGCCCGAGCCCAGGACGTCAGGAGCAGAGGCTGGCAGGGAGGGTTCAACAGTGTCCCTTGGACACTTTCCTCCTGGGAGGGTGGGTTGTGGAGGCATCACCCTTGGGTGGCCCCTGGTGGCCAGACTTGGCCCTTGCACTTTACAGTGTGGGTGACCACACACCGCATGCGAAAGCTTCAAGGGTGCTGTAGCATGCCTTCCCAGGGGGTTGGGGATCTGGAATACAGAAAATGGCCACCCATGCCATTGGATGACGGAGGCCCGCCTCCCCTGGCCAGGAAGCCCCCATGTCTGCCTCGTTGCCTGCCCAAGGTGCGAAGAGGTGCTACCAGCACCTCAATCTCCCCCTCCCCGGTTGTTCCCATGGGGTGGGGGGCCCCCCTGGTGAAGGAATATGCCGGGACAGGCAGGACAATGGGCAGACAGATGGCAGATCGGGGGAAGCAGTATGGGAGTAGGAGGACTTGGCTGCCCGAAGGAATGGTGGCCGGGTGGAACGGTAGGAGGGAGAGAAAAAAACCAAAAACAACTCCACGAGAACAAGAGGCCATGACATGAAACTGAGGGGAGGGGGGAAGTAGATTCAGAGGCAATATGCACAAGTTTTTCTTCACAGAAAGGGTGGTTGATCCATGGAATGGCCTACCTGCTGAAGTCATTGAATTCAAAACAATATGGGAATTTAAATCAGCTTGGAATAGGCACAAGGGGATAGTGACAAAAAGTATCTGAATAGCGGGGTAGGATCTGGGCAGACTAGATGGACCTTTGGTCCTCATCTGCTGTCACTTTCTATGTTTCTATGGATTTTCAGGGATTCGGCAGCAGAGGGATGATGGCGGGCAGGTGGCCGCACTGTGGAACGACCGAGTAGAGAGGGAGGGTCCGTAGATTTCATAGAAGATAGCTCAACCGAAGTACAATGAAAAGTAAGCAACTGAAAAGTTAAACTGCTTACAGGGTACAACAGGTAGAGTTGTCAGTTTTGTATGTTCTTTAGGGTAGTGAGATTGGGAGATCTGTAACAGTGATATGGTGGGCAGAGGAACCGTGAGCGGGACCCGGGAAGTCGTCAGTCTGCCAGGTGTCTATGTTTGCGGTCAGAGGTAAGCACACTGTGTGCTACCGATTTAGAAAAAGTTTTCTCCTGCTGAATGGTAATAAATGTTGATGTGACTCTGTTTGTGGCATTTTTATTTGGGGGGGGCTGTGTCTCTTGCTAAGCGAGAGAAAAAACATGTCAGCTGGTGAATTTGAAAATTCTGGGGTGCCCAATGATACCCTAGGTAATTGGGCACCCCAAATTGGCACTCGTTTTTCACAGGGCTCTATTGAAAAATAAATGCATGCCTGACTAGGGCTTTCAGCCAATCAAGATGCCTTATTTTTCAAGCCCATTTTCTAAGCTAGGTTAATGTATAGAGGGCAAGTGACTTTACCCCAAGGTACATTAACTAGCATACTTCCCCGTGACAGAATTGCCTTATTCCACATTTATAAAATGGGAATTGCTGAATTCTGGCTCCCCATTGGTTAGAACCTCATTACATGGAACTACATTAAAATGGTAAAAATGGTATGCTCCCTGTACGGCAACAGTATTGCAGTGAACACGTTGATGCCTAAAACACTGACATGTTTGCGTAATAGTCTGCCTGAGACCTGGCACTCTGTCCCGGTCCTGCACCCCTCCCGAATCAACTCAGACTTGGGTTGATAATCCTAGAGATCATAGAGCCCCTCTACATGGGGTCTAGCAAAGCCCCTAATGAAAAATCAGCCAGGGTCTCCTGTCAGATTTATGTCAACCACAACTTGCAGTCAACATAAATCCATTGCTGTGATGACGGTCGACAACTTAGTTGTTGAACCGGCATTGTAGAGCCCATTAAAATACCACATACCCCTGATGGAGAACACCACAGGGCTGCATTACCTGAGAACACAACCTGTCGGGGACAAGAAGCTCACCAGCTCCCAATGAAATTGCCAACAGAAACCTTCAGGCCATGATTACAGTGCTTGCAACCACACCCAACTAGTGCTCAGCTAAGGGCACAACCAAATCCACTGCCCACCCATGAAGCACCAGCCCTACCAGCCAGTGGTAACACTCACCGACGGCATGTCTTCCAGAACACACCTCGCCCAGCAGCACATCCACAGCGCCGTACACATGGCGCACCTGCCTCGACAAGGCAACACTGACCCCCCCCCCGCAGCCAGCACAATAAGTAAACTGCCCTTTCACTTCTTTTCCTCTAACTGTTGCAAGCCATGCGAGCAGTAGCCGGTGAGAAAAGATGCTGCTTACTGCAGAAAGGGAAAGTGAAAAGCACGTTCCCTATTGCTTCCCGCTTCCCAAATCCTTCAGGCAGTGGGGATAGGAATGATGCCGGCCATCAGTGTTTTCCAGTTGCCAAAAATGTACAGCCAGGTAGACTAGAGAGAGGAGATACCACAGGAAAAAGGGAGCACATGTGTGGATTGCAGTGATGTTTCCCCCCTGCTCTCAGCACCTACATGCTGTGAGTCCCCACTACTTCACTAAAAGCCATTGTATGACTCTTTATGGTACGGCTTTCCTGTTAATTATGGTAACTGTCCATCACCACTCCGGCAGCTGATCCAGCTTCTCCCCTGCTTTCATCACTTTCAGTGCTTCTCCAGGAATACTTGGTGTACTTTGCAAGTTTCATACCTATTGCATTTGTCTGTTCTGAATTTTGCTTTATTTTTTTTCTGCCCACTCTTTTGAGGGGTCTTGTTTTGTTGTAACTTGCAGTGTTGTTTGGGATATTACCCTACTACTACTATCAGTAGTAAGCTTCAGTTATTACTTTCGACTGAATGTACTCTCGTTTTGCTCCCATATCAACTACTCTATTACTGTTCTCCATTGTTCCCCTTCACCCAGGTCCTGTCTGGAAACACGCCTCGGCTCAGAGCACCTTTCCCAGTCACCAATTTTCCAATAAATAAATTCATGTTTTTATGTAAGTGATAATGTGCATCTAGTGGCACATAACAAAGTGTCATTTCAGTCTTGGGGTTATGGTGACATCATTGTCTGCTAGGGTGAAGCACGAGTGGTTTCTCTATGTCACCCTAACCCCGAGACTGAATAAATTACATATTGAAGGAAAGACAGGCAGCTGTAAAACACTGGGGCTGTCATTTCACCAAGATGAGTTTGGTGACATCATAAACCACAAATGTGTGGCTTGAGTGATTTATTAATGTCTCCATAACCCCTAAACTGCAGTCATAGCCCGAAACTGCACCGTTTGGGTCAATGTTGTTTGTTATATTCCACAAAAAGAGACAGACAGAACAAGCTCCAGTACAACTGGCACTGTGGCAACGTGGAACTATTATTGGTATTTTCAAAACTCTGGTGTCATATAATTGTGAAATTGCTGCAAACCCTTGTAAGTTAGCACGTGTTTGAAAGGAATACTCGTTGTTGCTCCCAGATCATTAAGCACGGGGGGTGGATCTGTTGGGCCTCAAGTCCCTTCTGACCATAAATTTCTATGTTACTATGTATACTGTGGCCCTATTACTACAGATGTGACATCATATATTATTTTTACAGCTATGACAGGAGAATTAGAAGGATGCAACACTCTGACATTTACACAAGGAAAAAAGTCCACCTAAATGTACATAAATAAGGGTAAGATTTCATTAAGGGGTTCTTATGGTATTTATAAATCATGAACGCCCACCCTTCAGTCCACATAGTAACAGGAACCACCTGGCTCCAGTGCCTCCCCCCCCCCCCACACACAGGCTGGTAGCCTGCTCCTGATTCTAGTGGCACCCCCTCCTGCTCCCATTTCCTGTAGATAAATACCCTGCTGTCTAGTGTTCCTCCCTTCCCAAGTCCCCTTATAACTGCCCATGTGTCTGGTGGCCTCCCCCCCAACTCCCTTTAGCCCCATTAATAACAAACAGTGGTCATTTCACACACCCACCCCCTGTAACTAGATTCCTGGTATCTGGTGATTCTCCCTCCGTTCTCTGTGGCCTTATTCTAACAAATAGTGGTCTTTCAACTCCTTTTCCTCCTGTAACCAGATCATATGAACATACAAAACTGCCAGCAGAAACAGGCCTCATGATCTACCAAGTCTGCTCGAATGTGCAGCTAGCACCCGTACGTTGCAGTTGCCATCCCCTTCCCCTCATAGTCACCCCCCCACTCTGTCCCATCCCCTTTTAAAACTGCCCACTGTCTTACAGTACACCACCTCCTCAGGCAGAGTGTTCCATTTAGCCACAACCCTCTCTGTGGAAAAATGTCTCCTCAACTCTCTCCTATACCTTCCACCCCGCAATCTGAGACCATGCCCTCTCGTGTCCCTCCCCCTCCTAAACTTAAAGACCCCCTCTATACCTGCCTTGTTTATCCCCATCAGGTATTTATAGGTCTCGATCATATCCCCCCCGATCCCTCCTCTCCTCCAGGGTGTACATATTTTAACTCACTCAGCCTGTCCTGGTAGGGTTTGTCCTCCAATCCTTGGATCATCTTTGTTGCCCTATGCTGTACCCCCTCCAGTAATCTGATGTCCTTCTTCAGAAATGGACGCCAGTACTGCACACAGTACTCCAAGTGTGGCCTGACTAGTGACCAGCACAGGGGCAGGATCACCTCCCTACTTCTGGATGCGATTCCTCTCGCAATACACCCCAGCATCCTGTTGGCTTTAGCTGCTGCCTTCCTGCATTGAGCTGAGTTGTTCATATCCCTGTTATACCCACCCCTAGATCTTATCTATGTCAATCTTCACCATTCATCACTGGCGGGTTCTGGTCGGAGGATCAGGACCCGCAGGAGCATTTTAAAAAACAATTTTGTAAGGGGATGAGTCGACACCATGATGGCGCTGCCCTCGAGGTCGATGCACTGTGTGGCACTCGGCTGACCAGTAACCAATGCCAACTCCTCATCTATCCCAGTTCTGCTTCTCCCGCCGTTGAGTGAGCATGACCTCATGTGTGGAGCGTGAATTTCATCTGCGTCATCAACCTAGTCCATCGCGTAGTCAGTCCTAGTTCTGCTTAGTTGCATTCTCAGTGCCGTCGACTGGTAAGATCTTTCCTTTTTATTCGATGATGCCGAGTACTGTTTTTGTTTGTTGTTTTTCCATCCGGTCATATCTTGTTTGTGGGACAAGAAAAAGGCTTACAAGGCAGGCCAGCCTCCAATGCAGCGGTGTCCCTGCGGCCGGCTATACTCTGTCTCAGACCAGCATGACCGGTGCTTGACCTGTTTGAGCCCAAACCATGATATGGACCATTGCAATGCCTTTTTCTCCATGGATCATCAAGTTCTGGAAGTCCGCGCATTTAAAGTCGGGCATACGCCGCCGACTTTTGGTTGACAGTCGCACACCAGGGATGTCAAATGCAGGTCTCTTGACCCTTCCTGTGGGTCCCTTCCTGGTTCTATGCAGACTGCATAGGAGGGGGCTTCTGCTCCTTCAAGCCTCGCCTTGGTGGAAGACTTTTTTACGGGTGCAGGAGGCCCGGTCCGGTTCCTCCAGGAATCGGGCTGGAGGCACCATCCTGGCAGTCACCTCCTCGGAGGCGAAGGCTCCTCTGGCATCGCAGCCTGGGTCTTCTGGGTCCCTGTTGTGCGTTGCCAATGATTGGGGTGGCACCGTGGGCAGTGCAGGGCCACCTCGCAGTGCCGCTTGCGGTGCTGTGAGCGGAGGAGTCCATGAGGCAGTCTGGGTCCATGCCTCCTCCAGGGAGGATCATGATTCGGAGGCAGATCCGGACTGGCTTCTGGATTCTTCTGAATCCTCGGACTCCTCTTATTCTAGCACATTGGCTCTGGTTCAACCCCCTCCTTTGGATCCAATGGGTTCGGAGCCGCTTGTAGTGCTGACCGATCTTCCGGTGCTGGGGTCAGCACCGGAGGGTCCTCCGGAGCCAGTGGAACTTCTGCTCTTGGATGAGGTGAACATCCTGCTTTGGGTGCCCAGACTGGCCCACTTCTGGGCCTGCTAGGGCACCTGGAGCAGGGGAAGGTGCTGTCTCATCTGCCGTCTCTCAGGAGTCAGCAGTGGGATTGGGCTACCTCAGTTGACCCTGAGGAAGAGGTTCCTCTCTGAGTCTGAGGGGTTATGGGGATAGAGTCAGGGGCAGCGTCCCTCCCTTGTAGCCCGCAAGAGTTCAGGTAGGAGTTGCAGTGCTGGCCCTGTCTTCTCCCCTGAGGTCTCCCCTGGAGGTATCTCATCTCTCGAGGCTAGGGGCCATCCTTCTGGACCCATGCGGCCCCAGTCACTTCGCAGAGGGGGAATCCTTTTTAGTGCTCAGTCCTGACTGTTCCAGTCCAGTTGAACGGCCACTGACTGTGTCGACCGATGGATCCTCCTGAGTTGTAGGGTCACCTGTTCAGTCCCCCAGCCCTGGCAGAGGTCGCCGTCTTCCTTGGAGGTGTTTGGCCCCTCTACCTCTGCCAACCCCTTCCTCTCTCCCAGGTCACTCTGGTCCTATGGGACCCTTGACCTGGAAAAAATTCAGAGCTGTGGCTGCCCTACTCCCTGCCTATGTGAGGTCCATGGATGCAGTGGTGTTTCATCATTCTCCTGGGCAGCCAGTGACTGAGTCTCTAGACTCATCGGTTTCCTCATCTTCCTCACTTGAGGGAGAGGATCCCTCCATCCACCTCTCCTCAGACACTGACCAGACCAGTTATCAACATTTCCTTTTGGGGTTAGTTGAAGAACTCCATATTACCAGACTCACAAGTTGCAATCCTGAGTGGACAGCACGCGCCTTTTTAGGTGAGTTCAGTGCGGCCAACCTGGTGGTTCCCGCCTGGCCTTCCCCCTTTAGTGAGGCACCGTGCCACGCTTGGAGGCATCCTTCAGTCCCCTCTCCAGCCCGGATGGACTGCCGGCACAGGTACTGCACACCCCTAGGATCTCCAGGAGTGTTATCTCACCCCCCCTTCGGGCGTGATGATCCTGGACACTCCTTCTAGGCATAGATGCCCGAGACATGACCGGTCCCCGGAGACAGACTCTATGGATTCTGACTTTTGGGGAAGGAGAGTGTTTTCCTTGGCATGTCTCTCTCTTTCTCTATCAGCACATCAGGCCCATCATGCTGCCTATGACAGGCACTTATGGTCCTTACTAGGGCAAATTGTAGCATCTTTGCCTGATTCGGAGGCAACCAGACAAGCTGTTGCCCTCTCTGCACATGGCCTGGAGCTTGCAAGGCACCAAGAAAGGGCATCATATGATGCCAATGAGGTGGTGTCCAGGCTGGTGGGGACAGTGATCTGCATAAGGCAGATGGCATGTCTTTGTCTATCCCGGTTATCACCCGTGGCCTGGCGTAGGGTGATTGCCTCCTCTTTCCGGGGAACACAACTTTTTTCCCGCAGGGTGAAGCGAGAACTTCAGGGGTGACTTCCTTCTCCTGGCCAGAGGGGGACCCCGCCTCATCCAAACCAGTCCCAGGCCTAATTAGGCCTGTAAGGGATCCCCCCCTCTGGTGTCTCCCTCACAGGAGGCTGAGGGACTTCCCTCCCTCAGGGAGGCACCAGGTCCTCTTTGGGGGGCTTGGTAATCACCCACCAGTGATGAATGGTGAAGATTGACACAGATAAGATATGAAAATTAGGTGCCTACCATAATTCTTGATCTTTCTGTGTATCTTCACCATTCATCACTGCTTCCCGCCCTCCTTCCCCTCTTGGGCTTCAGTCTCTGGGTGATGCCTCCTCCCTGTTTGGTTTTGTCTAAATTGAGGCCCTTGTGGCCCTCTTTCTGGTACCTCTTGGCTCTGCTCCTCTTCTGGGGGAGTCAGGGGTGTCTTGAGAAAGACAAGCAGGGCCGAACTCCTCTTTTATGAGAGCTCACCGGGGCCTCTTACCATCCTGACAGGATCCCCTCCACTTTTGGTCTGAACCACTCTTGGGTTCAACCTCTTGTTTAATCTCAAACCATAGGGGTTCTCTTTAGGGCGGTGTTTGGGGTGGTCCTGGTGATCCCCGTCCCTCTCCGAGAGCTGTCTCCCCCCTTTTTTTCTAACTGCTGCTCTAAGCGGTCTCTCTTTTTAAGGTCCCCCTCTGGGGAATGAAAATCACATCCTCTAAGATGATCCTCTCCTGATATCATCTTCTCCTCCCTTTCCGAGGTGGCACTACTCTAAACTTCTATGGGGAACTTATTTTTGTCAGGAAGACCCTGCAGCGGGGTGGGTCCTGTCCCCACCCCAGGATTCTCTCAAGACAGGAGGGGGAGACACTGGCCTGTTGCTCATCTTGGACTTCGGGGAGGACACTTAAGAACTGGTGCCTTGTCTTGCCTCTGTATCCTGGGCTTCTTCAAGTCAGCCATCTCCCTCTGGATAATCCTTAAGACTTGAGCATTTCTTCTTCTACTCACTCCTCGGAAGGAAGAAATGTGATTTAAAGCAGTGGTGTCTTTTCCCCTGTCCTCAGGGAGTCCTCTGGATCCCTGTGTGCGAGGTGCAGTGTCTCCCTCCTCCTCTCTTCTCTCTGTTCTATCCTCTTTCTCCCTCCCTTACTCTGTCTCTCCCTTACGTGCCCAGAGGTTGGGGCCCCCTGTCCCAGAACCCTAGGTTTCCTCTCTTCTCTCCTCTCTCCTCTTGACTGGCATTATTCCTTCCTCAGTTTTTATATCCTTTCCTTTTCCTGTCCCTTGGGCTCCCTTGCCCCACCCTTTCTCTTCTTTTCCAAACTGTCTCTCCGGCATGCAGAACTGGGATGGAGAAAGAGTTGGCATCATTTACTGGCCAACCTGAGAGCGCCACGCAGTGCATTGGCCTCAAGGGCAGTGCCATCATGGCGTCGACTCCTCTCCTTACAAAAAATAAATGCTCCCGCGGGGTCCTGATCATCCGGCCAGAACCCACCAGTGATGAATGGTGAAGATACACAGAAAGATCAAGAATTACGGTAGGTATGTAATTTTCATATCTTTCTCCTCCTCTGTGATACCTAACTGAACCCTTCCCAACTGGTAGCTCCTCCCCAGGTTCCTTGCTCTGGAGTGCAGAACCTTGCACTTCTTCACACTGAAACCCAACTGCCACATTTCCGACCACTCCTCCAGTCTAGTCAGGTCGTCCTGTAGCCCTTGCCACCCTGCTAAGTCGTCTACCACCGCCCCTATCTTGGTATCATCAGCAAACAGACTGATCTTACTCCTGATACCATGTGAAATATCTGCTATGAATATCCCAAACAGCACCGGGGCCAGTACCAAGCCCTGTAGAACCCCACTCATCACAGCCCTTGGGGATGAGAGTTTACCCCACTACCACCACCCATCGCTGCCTCCCCTTTAGCCAGTTCATGATCCAGTTCACCATCTTTGTCCCCACCTCCACATATTCCAACTTTTCCCCCAACCGCCCATGAGGCACAGATTCACAGGCCTTGCTGAAGTCCAAATACAGGACATCCACTGCATGGCCCTTATCCAGTTCCCTCGTCACCCAGTCGTAATACTCAACTAGGTTAGTCTGGCGGGATCTGCCTGAGACGAACCCATGTTGCTGACCATCCTGAAGTCCATTGTCTTCCAAAAAGGCCACTAGCCTCTCTTTCAGGATTATCTCCATTGATTTTCCTACAATGGATGTGAGGCTTACCGGTCTGTAACTGCTTGGTTCATCCTTTGGGCCACTTTTATGGAGGGGCATCATGTGAGCCATCCTCCAATCTTGTGGTACGCATCCTGCATCCAGGGAAGTATTGAACAGGACCACCAGTGGCCCCGTCAAGACCTCTGCCAGCTCTTTCAGTACCCTGGGGTGAATACCGTCTGGTCCCGATGCCTTATCCACCCTCAGTGCCTTCAGAACCTCCAGAACCCTGCCCTCTTTAATTATCTCATCTGTCACCCCCCCACCCACCTTCCTCATCCCCTGAGGTAGCTGCCCACCCTTCTCCCTGGTGAAGACAGAACAGAAGTACTCATTTAGG
This sequence comes from Neoceratodus forsteri, assembly GCA_016271365.2. Lineage (NCBI taxonomy): Eukaryota > Metazoa > Chordata > Ceratodontiformes > Ceratodontidae > Neoceratodus > Neoceratodus forsteri. The sequence continues at coordinate 27,283,369 of JADMNL010000026.1, read as the reverse complement.
GCCTTCTAGTCTGGTTCTCACTCCCCCACTCAGCGTGTCCTTTTTATAAAAACCAGTGGTCCTACCTCTCCCCCTTCCCTTGTAACCAGACCCCTGGTGTCTGATGGTACCCTTTTCTGACCCCAATCAGTGAATCCTTGGTGTCCGGTGTCACCCTCTGGAGCCCCCAACCCCCACTCCAGTGACACCAGCCAGCACATACCCTCTGCTCCCCTCTACGGCGGGGCTGCTGTCTGATTACTGCAAGTACTGTAACTTGCTTTCAGTTTAATAAATCACAATTTGCTCCGTCAAAAGCTATTGGGCTTTGGCATTTCTGACATGGCAGTGACCTTCTTAAAGAGTTTTTTGGAAGGAAGATCCCAGCGAGTCTCTCTAGAATCAGTCTTGCCTGACTTGCGATTTACTTTTTGTGGAGTTCCACCGGAGTCCATACTCAGACCCCTGTTGTTTTCCTTATTTATAAACCAAGTTCCCTCTAGTTTTACCAAGAGTTGCAGTCTTCTTTATGCTGATGACTTAATTTTATAGAAATACCACTTTCTCTCAGTGCAGTTTAACCCTTGCAAGGTATACATATTTTTAAATCAAGGTTGGAAATGAGAAAGGAAAAGTGTGACCTATTGGGATTCAAACGTCAGATGTCTAGTATGCCGGTCCAGCGCTCTAACCATTAAGCTACAGGCTCACTGGTCAATGTGTCTGAGGAATTTCCTTACAGCCACACACACACTCCTTTCTCTAGTGTTGCGTAATTATGCAACTAGGAACCAATGTTAAAAATACCACTTTCTCTCAGTGCAGTTTAACCCCTGCAAGGTATACATATTTTTAAATAAAGGTTGGAAATGAGACAGGAAAAGTGTGGCCTTCTGGGATTCAAACCTTAGATCTCTGATATGCCATTCCAGCACTCTAACCATTAAGCTATAGGCTCACTGGTCAACATGTCTGAGGAATTAATTTTATACAATCAGGGTCAGACAGTTAAACAAATCAACGACGGGTCACAGGGTGATTTTGATACACTTGGTTCTTGGTTACTGTCTAATCAAATGGTCTTGAATGTAAAAAAGACCAAGTGTATGGTTTTTGGAAGTGCTCGCCGGTTAAAGGAGAGCCCCTGTTTGCAAATTTATGATGGATCTGGAGACTTACTTGAACAGGTAAACGAGTTCAAGTACTTGGGAGTTCTTTTAGACTCTTGCTTAGGCTTTTTCCCCTCAGGTTAAAGCAGTGAGTAAGACAATTAATTGTAAGTTGGGGTTGTTATATAAATTTAAGGCCTTTCTATCATTTGAGTCTCGAAAAACCATCGCCATGGGTACTTTATTGCCCCACCTTGACTATGTCTCTCCCTTGTATTATAACTTGGGAATAAGAGAGGGTGGGGTTCTGAGTGTGGCTTACAATAATATTTGTTTTTTTGTCCTTGGTGTCCCATTGTTAACACATCATTGTGTTTTGTATGCATCTCTGGGTTGCTTATCTCCCAAGTTAAGGTTTACCTATGCTTTTGGTAACTTGATTCACCAGGCTATTTATGTAAATAACCTTTCTCCATTATCAGATCTATTTGAATTTAGGGATTCTCAAGTTAACGTGCACTCTAATTCAGGAATTGTTTTGAAATCAAATGTTAATAAGAACACTTATGGTTATCATTCTTTTATATCTTCTGCTGCTCATCTGTGGAATGATCTACCTTTGTCTCTCAGATCTATTATCCAATTATTTAACCAGGAGTGGCACATTAAGCTGAAACCTTGTTTATAGGTACAACCTGGGAACACAGGGAAGTTAAGTTATTTGCATCAGGTTACACAATATTCAACTAGATACTGTGGGATTCAAACCCAGGTCTCCAGATTTACAGCTCAGAGCCTTAAACCACTGCACTATACTGCCTTACTATTTGTTCCTTGATTGGGTTCAGAGTTAAATTTAAAAGTTATTTATTATCTGTTCAAGTATGTAATTGTTTGAATTAATTGTATGTCAGTTGTCTGTTTTGTCTTTGCTGTTAATTGTCCGGATCAGACCTGAAAAAGGGCTTTGCCCAGTGTCTCTACCCGGTTAACAAATTTAAAAAAAAAAACAAAAAAAAACGATAGTACCAGCAGTCTTTTAAAAATCACAGCGCTCAACTGATTCCAACTGCTGGCTTTAGTGACACACTAGGCAATTATGATATCATTAGCACTGTGAAAGTTGATCAGTTCAGTATGCCATTGTCATGGTCCTAGCTTTAAAACAGCAGTTCAATAAAGTTTTTTTTTCTCCTTCGGTGTCAGGCGGCCATTAGCCGTGTCCCTGCTGAACCCATTCCCCAGCCCCTGACCAGCCGCCATCTTCCTGAACCTATCACAGGTAAATCACCCCCCACTGTGGCAGGAACTAGGAGGATAGTCATCCCCTCAGAGTCCCAGTCCAGATTCAGCGGGGGATCCAGGTGATGGCACGGGTCAGAGGTGAACGGACAGGGCTTCCTGAAGCCCACACCACAGTTTCCATTCTCTCCTTGCCCACATTCCTGATGCCAGACATACCCGTACAGGCCTCAACACACACTGACGTCCCTGTGGGGGAGTGAGCTCCCTGGCCCACTGAATGTGTCACCAGTGTGGCGGAACCCAGCGTCATCCCTCCGTGTGCTGGGAGTACTCTGGGGGAGGGGGGCAGTGGATCTTCAGCCTTCGGGCTGCCCAGCCAGTTCCCCGAGCTCATTGCCAAACTCGGCTCACCTGCACCCATTACCCATTGGGCCATCAGCTGCCCCAAGACAGCAAATCTGGAAGTTAGCTACAAAGCCATCACTTGATTATAAAATGGGTTAGACAAACCACGTCCTGTGATTGGTCAGATGTGATCACATGACTGTGCATTATTCCAGCAAAACAGCACAGGTCAGAAATACTTAACTTTCTGAACCTCATTACTCAGTTTTCCTTTTTTTTTAATAAAATTCAGGGGTACCATTTTATAATTGCAGAGAGGCACTCCAGGGTGTGCGGGATAACGGCCCTTCTGGGCTGTTGCCTCGTGCCTCACTTCCCGAGGTGTGCTGTTATCCCAAAATAATGCCCACCTTGGCATGCATTATTACTTACATAATAACTGGCTTCCACTTTTTCCCATAGGGAAACCATGGCATAATTTGCCATTATAAAGGAGCATGGTTTCCCTGGCTGTCCACATGCACACGCCGTAACTCCACCGCTCCTGACTGCTTGCCGCTTCCGTTTGCCCGAAACAGCACCTCCAGAAGAGCTCAGCGGTAAGTTTTTTTTTTTTAAAGCTCCTTCAACACTACACACTTCAAAAACTTAACAAAAAAATAAAAAAACATTTCAAAAATGTAGCAGACTGAAAATTTTGGCACCAGTCTACAACTAAGCTGAACCACGGCTGCACTGGAACATCTTTATTTTATATAATTGCTGAGGCAAAAAAGGGAAACCAAGCAATTATATAAAATAAAATATGGGGTAGTGTGTTTAAACTCGAAGTTTACACACACCCTTGGGATTAGATGCCAACATAAACCCCTAGAACGTTGCTCTCGGAGTTTATGAGCATCTAACCCCTCGGGTATGTGTAAAACTCTCATTACACACACCACCCCATACTTTATTCTGTCTATAATCTTGCCAATTTTGTATCTTCACTGGTGTTGCATAAAAGGATATGCCACTGTCATGCTTGAAATGTGATAATTTTTCAGGTGCCATCTGACTTTATGACATCACAAGCTGTGAAGCGTGACAGAAGTATCTATCATATTTCAAACATGGCCGTGGCATATCCCCTCTTTTGGCCAGTCAGAAAGCAGGACTGTGCCATCCCCATTTTAGAAATCATGTTTAATAGGGCACCAGATGACTCCGTAGACCAACTATGGGTTAAAGAAGCTTTCACCTCAAATTCACAGGGTCATATTTGGTCCAGGTCAGTTACGCATCGAAACTGTTATCAACTGTCAGTTCTGAATCTTTGTAACCAGTCAGACTGCTTTATTTCCTATCCTGCTGTATGAGTTAATATATGCAGTAAGTAAGTAACAAGCCACGACAGAGTGTGCGTTAAAGGATTTTAATGCATGCCCCAGGGGCATGCTAAGGCACGAGGCCAAATGTCGAGTGTCCTTACGCTCCTGGGAAGTGCATTAAAATCCTTTAATACACCCCCTGGAGTGGCTTATCACTCTTATAAAAATAGCTTATTGGTAAAATAAATAAAAGAATTATCTTTATTACTTAAATTACTGAGTTCTAAATTAATATGTTTAGATGTACAGTATATATTGAGCTGTGTCCTGTATAGAGAAATTAAATAGTTCCCATGGAGCAGATGGCAGTTTTAAAATAGCAGTGCTCGGAAAGTTATTTTTGCCTTTTCATTCTATAGGGGTTTCACAGTATAGCTTGAGGACATTGGGTAGAAGATTATTTGAGAGTAATATGGTAAAAAAAAACATTAACATTACAAGTTAGGTCTGGCTGCGTTCCCATATGTTATGAATTCATTGTAATTGCATTCGTTTGGGAGCCCCCCCTTCCACTCAGAAAGAGCACAATCGCAAGGTAAAACAAACAAACAAACAAAAAAATGACATTACATATTAGGGCTGACTGTTCTCCATCTTCACCAGCTGATAAACCTGGTGCTGACAGTTTGATACGCTGCCTTTTTTTGTTCTGCATCTTGTTGCTGCAAGCCTGTCACGAGCCAGCCTGCCCACCTGGAAACAGGATGCCCAGAACCGGGTCGGAAACAGTGCGTGGATGCATTCAGAATTTCAGCAGTCTCCCTTACCTCCCCATCCCCTGCCAGCAGGAGCAGAGCATTACAATGCTGGTAGAATGGTGAAATGCTTATGTAGTTGCTGCCGCTGCCATTATGAAGCTGCGTTGTTTACATGTTGTCAGTCACCTGACAAAGTAGCTGAGTCCTATGATGCCCCCCCCCCCCCCGATGAAGACTGCAAATTGTAAATATGGTCCTCCGGCTGTCACCAGTTCGTGGAGGTAAACTGAGTTGTTTTTTTTTAATAATTTTAGTTATGATGGGACTGTATTTGGTGCATTAAACTGATCGTGCGGCCCTGGACACTGTGGTGCTGGCTAGCGGGGGAGCGAGGGAAAACTACATTTTAAAATGGAGGCCACAGAGTGCCTCCTTTTGAGCTGTGGGGAACTGCCATACTTTACGTAAATGGTAGGGAAAGCTCTCAGAATGTTTGCAGTATGTTGTTATAGTGCAGGGGTCATTCTTAACTTTTTTTGCACTAGCCAGCAGGGCAAGTTGATTCAAAATTGCACTAGCCCGTAGATAATTGCACTAGTCCTTAAATATTATGGTACATTTTGATCACTTATGCAGGAAACAATGCAAGCAAAGCCAAGAAATACTCTGATTATTGCACATTTATCCTGCTCCCACATTGTTTCCAGCTCCCCAGCAGAATAAAAAGACTGCAGTGCCATCACAGTGAGACCCCCCATTGTTTTGTACCATAGCCTCCTCTCTTCCTCTTTCTGCCCCCCTGCACCAAACAGAGAGAGGATATCACAACAGCAAATGTTCAATCAAGCAATCCTAGCTCTGTGCACAGAATAGCTGACATCATCATGCACCTCACTACACCACACTGTCACCACCACCCACAGGGCAATAAACAGAGTAAGGCAGAGAAAGACACTCTTAGTCCCCACCCTATAGTCAGCTGGAGACCTGCACTTTTGAAAGTTTTTGTACAGTCTCAAGTGAGCCAGGAGCACATCTAAGATTTCTTTGGGGTGGGGGCTAGACAAACCTAAGGGGCTTGGAAAATAGAAAACTATGAGATTTTTATTTGTAAAAGTATTGATTTTAATATGCTCTGCCCCAACAATAACAGATTTTTCTTAAACATTGTCCTTTCATCAGCCCAGGGGGAAACAGTACACAGGCACACCACTATACTACAGTATTTCTATTTTTGTATAGGATGATCTATGCACCCCAGGAATGCCTATTTCAAGGTTTCAAATTATGTATTTTATTAAGGTTTATTTTTGTACCATACATGATCCAAAGCTTTGTTTTTAGGCTGAAAGGACATGCTGAGTGGGATAAGGGTGGAACTGTATGGATGGTGATGGCTGGCATGGTCCATTTAGAAGAGCTATAGACCCCCTACACTTGCCAGTAATGGCATCCATGGATGGTCACTTCAGAGTCTGGTCTGCAGTGGGGTCCAGGGAAAGAACAGAGTTAAGAGGTTTGGAGGGGAGAGGGAAGTTATGGTGAGGGTGGGATAAAACCCACCACCTGCAGGGCTGATCCTGTATACCTCTTTGCATTTTGTCACTGAAATGTTGGATACAAACACTCAAAATGTAGAGAAATGATGGGCACTGGTCTTAATAATATTGGACAAATTGTTAGACATAGACACATTCAGAAAACTGGAACCTAGTGACTTAACAGCACTCTACCCTTGATTACACCCTGAACGCTAGCTGAAAGTCTTAACAGTGGAGTGATACTGACTCACATTGAGTCTTTTGTGGGATCCCTCTCTTGAACTGCCAGATAATTGCAGCTCTTAAATAGAGAATAATGCATATGTAGGGAGTTGATATGGAGTTTTCACACACTCAAGTTGTGTGATAATATATAAACCTCGGTGTGTGTAGAAAAACTCATTTCTACCCCCTACATATGTTTTATTTTTTATAATAACTGGCACTAAAAAATTCCATAGAAGAATTACCACTATGAGGAGACGCGAGGCCAAACGCTCATACTTCCTTACTAATAGGCACGCCCCCACGCTATTTAAGGACTGACATCACATAACATGCTAGCGTGGGTGCGTGCCTACTAGTAAGGAAGTACGAGCGTTTTGGCCACGGGTCTCCGTGTTGGTTTTATGAAATAAATAAATGCTGCACACATACAGATCTCTAAACTGGAGGGTAAGCTACGGAATTCATTTAAAATGATTACGCTTTCTCATTTGGATCTGTAAGTTATGGAGGTCATGCTATGAGTTTGAATCTGTTTACTCTGGAATGTGAGTGCTGTAGACTTCTTGATAAAGATCGTAGCAACCCGCGGGTTGATACGACTTTTTACAGTACTCGAAAACGGGTTGATAACAGGGATCATCAGTTATTACTGAGCTGTTAATCACACCTGGCCATCTGGAACACTGAGAGAGATTAGCATGAAGACTACAGAATCCTAAAGTAGAGACATTTTTAACTTCACTAACAGCCATGAAAATCTGCACTAGTCAAGTTGGGCTAGTAGAGAGTTAGCTGCACTAGCCCTGGTCAATTTGCACTAGTGCTCGGGCTAGTAAAACAATGTTAAGATCGACCCCTGTTATAGTGTGACTACATTATGGCGAACATGCTTAAATTATGGTAGTAGCAAAGGCTATCATTTTCAAGATGGTGGCCACAAATTTTTATTTTTTTTTGCTTTGTTTTTGAGGCTTGCTGATATGTGTGTGTTAGCAGTTTTTTTAACATAAAAATAAGATTCAGCAGCTGACTGTGCATTTGGAGATTTAATGCATGGTCAGGTGACATCTCTTGACCAATGAACATCCTGGATTTTTTGTTGCCATTTTATAATGTGGTATGTGCTAATTGCTGCTTCCTCTTGGAACACCCTAGTAAATGGATTAACTCAGCTCCTTTCCAGGTATACAGTTTATTTTCCCAGGGTAGCCCAGCTGCAGAATCTCATTCTCACTTTCAGTGGGGTCCTACTTTAGCCAGGGTAACCCAGCTGGGCTGCAGAATCTCGTTCTCACTTTCAGTGGGGTCCTACTTTACACCGTTTTACAAAAGAGTGAACTGGAGCACTGAGAGTTGCATGATTTGCTCAGGGTCATACAGTAAGTAAGTGGCTCTGATTGGATTTAAACCTGGGTCTTGCGGGTCCCAAATCTGAGCTCTAGCTGCTAGACCATACTGCCTCCCTCTGTCTCTTTAGTTAGTGCACTGAAACATCAAACAGTTTTAATCTGAAAATGTCAGGGGAAGGAAATGAGTTATCCTCCTCAGTCCTGCCCCCTCCCTCGTCAACTTAACAGGCCCTTGCAAGAGTTATGTGGCACTGACACCTCGCATTCCGGGTGGTTATCAGCTGTGGGCTGAAATGACAACATCAGGGTTCTGACAGGAGCTTTTCAGCTGAGGCTGCACTCTGTGGTAAACCTTAGGGCACACACATAGCACAGTGCTAACGTTCCTTCTGAGTTACAGCCCAATAATGTTCTGTTAACACATGCATGCAATTCATCACACACATCTATACATTTCACCAACCTCTCATGGTTATTATAAGATACTGGTCAGCCAGTCAGATTTAAGGCCTCTCTGTTGGAGCAGGCCTCCTGAGTTGATGGGGATGAGATCTGTCCTTCCTCAAAAGCTGAAATGTTCCATTCTGGGAAGGACTCACAGGAATGACCAGCCAACTAAATTTCATCCCTTTTTTTCACACTGACCCCCATAAATGGAGTGTGGCGAACCCTGCTCCCTAATTGATCAAAATCTGATCACATGGGCATAGGATAACATACTCCCAGCCCACACCGTGTCATGTGTCATTCCTTATGTAATGGGTAGGCAGTGTGATCTACTGGTTAGAGCATGGAACTGTGTAACAAATGATCCCAGGTTTGAAATACCACCACAGTTATTGGCTCACAGTGTGACTCTGAGCACATCACTTGACCTCCCCGTGCCTCAGGTCTTCCCAGCTGTGAAACAGGGCAGTAGCAGGATTCCCACTGAAACAAAACTTTGCACTTCATCTGAGGCATCCTGGATAGATAAACCATAAAATAATTGAATCTGCCCCCATTGTTCCTCTACTCCTAGCGCACTCTGATATAAAATGTTGTTGATGCTTTCTGTGATAGAAATTATATAACATTAGACCTAATAATTTAACCCTATATAAAATAAAGCTTTTCCTACTACTGCAAACATTGCATTGTGATTGTATTGAAGAATTTGCATTTATATAGCACTTTTATACACACTGGCTGGGATATTCAAAGGGTTGCGCATGAGCGCAACGATATTATACCCATGCGCAACCCGCTGATCGCCAGGCGATATTCAAGGGAAAGTGTGCCATGCAAATCTTGATGCGCAGGAGCACACCAGTAATGTCGCGGCGCAAGTGCAGCGAGCGTGCCCATGCATATGTGGCACATCCCGATATTCAGCCGGGGATGTGTGGCATATGCACAAGCCCGCCTTGCACCGCGCATAGGGGTGCAAAGATGTGCCTGAAAGAAGAGGAACAAGTCGTGACGCTCAGGCTGGCCGGATTGCTGGGTGCAACACGGCAGCCACCTGCTGTGGGTGGCCACCCGACCTCTCAAGCCACAGGCTGGGCGTCGCCCGCCCCCACACACCCGATTGTGGGCTTTATAAAATAGTTCCATTCCCTGGTGGTCCAGTGGACCGAATCCAGCCCGATCACGGGCTTTGTAATAAAAGATTAATCCCTGGTGGTCCAGTGGACCTGCTGCCAAGCCCGATCGCGGGTTTGTAAAGGACAAACCCTGGTCGTCCAGCGGTACCTCCCTCCCCAGCCGCCCACTCAGACCCGCCACCCTGCTCTCCCCCCTCAGTCAAAAGCGTGCGGCTGCTCCCCACCTGCAAGCTGCCTGGCTGCCCGCCGACTGACAGCATACAGTATGGCTGTACACCCATTAGTCCACAGCATGGACCAATGGGCATGCAGACCGTATTGTACTACACAGTCCTGATATGTGAATGGATCCATTCACATATCGGGACAATAACCAATGCTGTACCTGCATGCCCATTGACCAGCTGTGGACCAATGGGACAGCAGCCGTACTGTACACTGTCGGTCGGCAGCTTGTGGGTGGGGAGCTGCCGTCCACCGCTGACGGGGGGGGGAGAAAGATGGCGGGTCAGAGTGGGTGGGTGGGGTACTGCTGGACCACCAGGGTTTGTCCTTTACAAAGCCCATGATCAGGCTTGGATGCGGGTCCACTAGACCACCAGGGATTAATCTTTTATTACAAAGCCTGCGATTGGGCTGGATTCGGTCTACTGGCCCACCAGGGATAACTTTAAATTTACATAGCCCACGATCGGGCATGGGGGCGGTCCACTGGACCACCAGGGTTAGATCTATGTTTAGTAAGCCCGCGACTGGACTGGACCACCAGGGCTGTTACAGTTGTACAAAGCCTGCGATCGGGCATTGGGGCGCTTTGCCATCAAGGGGCAGGGAGCGTTGGTCCCCGAAGGCTGCAGCCTGGCAGGGCACCAGGCGCAAGTCGCCGGGGATCGGCGCACCTGCATGCAAATGGGGCCATAATGACATGCAAATGGCCCCTTTTGCACCTTGCATGCATAATGGCCCCATTTGCATACCCACTGCTGAATATCGCGGTTCCTGCACCTAGCACATCCGCACTTGCGCTAGCGCATCCCCCTGCTCCTCGGTTGCCACATGCACTGGAGCAGTGCCACTGTATCATGCGCAATGCAGGCGGCCACGATGCCATATTCAACAGTGCTGAGCCATGGTGCAGCACCATTGAATATCACCCAGTTCATGCCCTGGTGCATCCCAGTTGCGCTGCGCCCAGACTTGCACCCCAGCCTGGCGCAGTCTGAATATCCCGGCCACTGTATCCCAAAGTGCTATATAAGCAGCGAGAGACTGGAAGTGAAGTGACCATAAACCTGTAGTGGCAGCCATTCATTCATTTGTTTATTTATTTATTTAAGTCTTTGATGACTGGGTAAGTGCACTGAGCCAGAGGACCGTTTTCAGGTGCAACCCGGCCCATGCCAAATGGCACAGACCATAAAAAGTACAAATACAATTACATGCCAGTAGAATGATGGAGATTTCACACATCAACACCCACACACAGCCTTGGGCAGTTACACTTACCAGTTTTATGGGAAGGAGAATGTTGGCCAGAACACCGGGGTGGGGGTGAGGATCACCCTCCTCTTGCTTAAAGTGCTTTTACTCCCACCTGGACACCCACCAGGACAGTACCAGAGGTGAGCAGAAGGGACCCTGATTTAACGTCTTATCTAAAGAATAGCACAACCCAACAGTACAGCATCCCCTAATGCTGTACTCAAATGCCAATGTATATGGTATGTGTCCAATCCCGGTGTAGGACTAGAACCCACTACCTTGTAGCCCAGAGGTGGATGTGCTGTCAACTGAGCCATGCTAACACCTTAAGATTTGAAGTAGAAACTGTGCAAAATAAATAAAAAAAATAGTTTTCATCTAAAACATTAAGCTGTTATTTAAAAAAAATGCACCTTGTACCAGTTGGGGAGAAAAAAAGTGTCTTCTGCCAAATGTAGAACTTATGTTTTTTGGGTTTGTGGGGTACTCTCTCCCTCTCCCTCTCCCCCCCCCCCAATTATAAGAATGTGGGTACTGCATCTTATGTCATCAATGATTGTTAGGCGATGGGTGCTTAAGGGTTAGATGGCCCAAACCCTACCCCTCATAACTGAAAACCTTTTGTTTGTCACCTTAGAACCATGACACGCCTCTGTTCCTGCTGGGACAAAGCTTACCTCCGCTGATACTCTGATTCCTTTATTTTTTCTTGGCTTGACTCTTCTAGTCCCCTTGCAGCCCAGCCCACCACATCAAGTCCTTCACAAATAACAAACTAGTTTGACACTAATCAAATGGCCAAACTTCCTGACGCCACCAGAATTTGGGGGAATCAGTGGCCACTGGATTTAACTGCATCTTTGCATTTTGGTCACCTTTAATCATGAGCTCTGTGCTAGAAGGCTGTGTGCTGATCTAATTCTTGAAGGTGGAGTAGCATCGGCAGTTAATGCAAAGTTCTGCAAGAAAGGTGGCTTATTGCCGTTAAAGACCACCTGACTGTTAAAATAAAAGAAGTCCAAAATGGCCACGTGCTACTGCAGAAGCATGCCTGGCTACCACACTGGAGACCTGGCAAACTAGACTCCCATTTCTGGGCCACAGGAGTCGGGGGAGCTCTGCAAAGAAAAACAATTTTATATCGCACCTTTCATGCAAACTGTAACCCAAAGGACATTACAGTCCAGGAGGTTGAGGGGGAGAGAGAGAGAGAGAGGGACAGAGGGAGGGAGGGAGGGAGGAAGAGAGAGAGAGAGAGATGTTGCAGCCATTTCAGGCATGCAGAAGATTCAAACAGCACAAGCGATAGATTATGGGGAGCTTACAGAGAGGCTAAGAACAAGGAGATTAAATGACTTGCTCGGGGTCACACAATGAGTGGCAGTTATGGGATTCAAACCTGGGGCTCCAGTTTCACAGCTCTGTGCTTTAACTGCAAGGTGAAATTCTTTCAAAGGCAGTGCTCTCAGAGTCCAGTGGGAGGGCATAGCCGTAGGTCCCTGGAGCACCTCCTATGGTGGAGCTGGGGAGCAGTGTTGGATGTCATGGGTGATCATATAATTCCCCCCCAAAAGGCACAGCCTGGCAGGAGGTGGTCCCAGATAGATGATGGTGGATAATCAATCAGAAAGGGGTAAAAGAGCCAGGAGAGGCATACTGGCCTTACACCCCGTCCACTCACAGTCCAGCTGGTTGTTGGTGCCACTGGAAGTCCCAGCCTTTGTGCTAGATCCTGCAATGTGGCCGGAGGGCAACTGCAAGGGTGAAGTTGCAGAAGCGCATTAGGGACTGAGAAGCTAAAGGGGGACCAGGGGAGCATAGACGAGGCGACAGATTTGACAGCAGACCTGGGATAAGGGACTTAGCCTATAATAACCCAGATAGTGCCTTGGAAGCAGAGCAGTATAGGAAATAGATGCGTCCCAACATCCTGAATACACAGGGTTCAGACTCCTATGCCCCCAGCTGAACTGGCGCTCCAGTTCACCGGAGTGTGTATCAGAAGTTTGTTGCATAACTTATTAACGCTGCTGGTAAGCTGAATTACATTTACTTTTTAAAGAGAGATGAATAAGCCTAGTGTCATTCCTGCCGAGACTCCACTAATGAAGCTGTCTTTATAACCCCATTAAGTGCAGAGCGTAAGTGGGGAAGAGAAGGACTGGGCGAGATCAAACAGAAGTCCAAACCCCTGGTCAGAATGCCTTACTGTTTTAGGCAGGGGTCATGAATATTGCTAAGAAGGTGAGCTTTTTTGCTTGGGGGGAGCAGTGGTTATACAAGCTTTTTGAAATATTCATATTTTTAATTTATATCCCTTGTCATTGCAGCCGTAATCTTCAGTGCAAGAGATCAGTTGCATTCATGATGCATGCCTGCTGGTTTATTTCATTTAAACTGCTGCTAAGAGGAAAACAAATTAATTCCCTCTTATTGATGTCACTTGAATTGATAATGCCCCATTCCTGACGTCAGTGAAAGAGAGGTACTGTAATCCCTTCCAATGACACCACTAATCACTAGCAATTTCAAACCTCAAGTAGGGGAAAACATCCAATTTTAAATCTCTCTTTTAATTAAATATGTATTACAACAGATGCCTTGGTGTGGAATACCAAAGCTATTTTTAACTCTTGGGTTTTGCTGTTTTATAATTTATGATGTCAGGGTGACCCTGTCGAGTGGAATGCAACCCTGTATGTCATTCTGGGAACTTGATTATTCACAGCGAGTTGCTAGTTTTTCTCCCAGAGAGTAGAGTTTTTAACATTAGAAAGACAAGAAAAATAAACTAGGTGCTCTATTGCAAACTGCCTCCTTGCGTTTCCCTTGCACACAGAAAAGAATCTTTAGAAAGAAATGAAGAGGGTCCACCTGATGCCCCGGCATAAGCGCAATGTGCTTCCATACAGGGCCGGCTTTGGAGTGGACCCAGGAGTCGATCTGGCAGTCAGGTGAGGGGGGGCTGAGGGAAGTGCTGTTGCATGGTAGCATTCCCAAGTCAGGGGAGGGAAGTGCCCTGGTTCCAGTGCCATAGCGACACCTGTAGTGGGCTGAGGGAACTCGTCTCCCCCACAGGACATCGCTATGTGTGTCTGAGGTGGCGTGCATGAGGATGCATGCCCTGTGCCAGGGCATCAGGGAGGAGTGAGAGAAAATCCAGAAACATCATGTGCACTGGAGGCAGTGAATGATGTCTGTGGCACCCTCGGGTCCCTCCCCGTGTGAATCCCCTAGTGGAGGGAGAGGAGGGGGAGTGGCGTTTGGGAATGGGGGCTCTGGATGGATGGGTGGATGAAGCAGGCAGAGGTAGCCCAAGTGACCAAAAACTTTATGGAAAAGAAGAAAAAAAGAAAAAGAAAAAAAGCCTTGTGGCAAGCAGGCTTACTTGCCATGTCAGCAACCTGCATTCAGCCCCTGAGCCTGCAGCACTGCACATGAGGAGAAGAAAGGCTGGGAGGGAACCCATTCTGAATGCCTACTGCCTCTGAGAAGGAGGGCACCTCTGGCTTCTGCATGATGACCCACCTGGTGACCCGGAATAAGGTAGTCACCCAGGCAGGATTTCCTGGTTCTCTGCAGAGAAGTTGGCCCTAATATTGGTGGCAGCAGGATGCCTGATGCACAGTGTGTATCCTTCGCGGTGTAGGCATCATGGGGAGGCTGGCCAGCTGAGTTGCTGGGTGTGGTCAGGCCCACATTAAGTCTCACAGTAAAGGCAAGGGTCATGCCTGTTGTTTGTGTGTGTGCATGGGGGGGGAGGGGGGGAATTGGAATCCAGGGAAACCAACAGGTGGACTCCTCCTGGGGAGTCGAAATCCCCCTTCCCCCACACACACAAACATCAAGAAGGTCTTCCCAGAACCTTGCCTTCCTCTAAACAAGCCCACCCTCCTCAGATGTCTAAGAGGAAGCTGTGTCTCCTCTGGGTTGAGCAGAGGGCCCAGTGTCCCATATCAGGGTGGAAGCTGTGGTCTGAGGGCCAGGAGATATGACCAGAGGGATTCTATGACAGGATGGGATTGGCAGAAATGGAAGGAGGACTTGGGGGGATGGAAAAAATGAAAACTAAAATGTTTGGTGTTACAGTTTTACATCTGGGGTGGACCTAGAAATCTCATAGAAAGGGTTTCCATACATTTTGGTGCAGGGGTGCTGGTGGTGGTGTGTTCTCCAGGGAAACTGTTGGAAGAAAGCCTGATTGGTCAAAACCCTAATCATGTTTTTTAGCACTTGGTCTTCATTAATGACTTCTGTTTTGCTTGCATTGCTAATTTACCCGTCTAAAAGTTCGCCATCGTGCAAAAGCAATTACCAGAAGGCTGCTACAGGTATATCCTCCAACAACTGGGGAATGGTGGGCAATAGTGAAAGACACAGAAGAAATGGAAAGGCTAAACCATCTCCCCCAAGGATACCTACAAGCTCCTTAGGGGCCTACCCAATCATGGTAGTCCGGGGTTCGACGGTCTCTCCCCTGTCTTTCTTAAGCTTGTCTCCTCTGTCATCACCAAACCTCTCTCCTTTATCTTCAACCTTGCCCTAATTACCTCCCCCATGTCCCTCCTCTGGAAATCTGCCAAGGTGGTTCCTATTTTCAAATCTGGGGACCCCCTCCTATCTGATACTACTGCCCTATATCCATTCTCCCCCACCTTAGTAAGCTCCTCGAATGGGTTGTTCACCAATGACTATCTCAGTACCTTGTTAACCACAACCTCTTGTGTAACCAGCAGCACGGCTTCCATAGGCTTCACAGTAGCACTACTGCCTTGGCCCTGTTCACCAATCATATCCTCATGAACATGGACCAAGGGTGCACAACTGGTGCAGTATTCGTGGACCTATCCAAAGCCTTCAATCTTGTTAACCAGCCTCTCCTCCTCTCCAAGTTACACTCTATTGGCTGTTCCACAGGGACTATAAACTGGTCCCAGAGCTACCTGTCCAATCGATCCCAGTTGATTGCATCAGCTCTGCCACTTCTCCCTCTCTACCTGTCTTCTTCGGGGTTCCCCAAGGCTCCATTCTGGGGCCCCCTGGTCTTTACGATATTTGTTTATACCCTCACTTCCGACAGCCTATCCTGAGAGTCCCTACTTTATGCGGATGACCTAGTCCTCTTCCACAGTGCCAAATCCCTCCCACACATTTCCTCTGTCCTCACGCAGAATTACTGTGCCAACCAGAACTGGTTCTCTTCCAGTCTGATGCTGGTTAATGCCAAAAAAACAAAGGCTATGCTGTTTGGGTCTAAAGCTTACCTAGCCAATATCCAGAAAGCAATCTCCTCTTTTCACATCCTCCCGCCCGATGGCCCTCCCCTTGAAGTGGTCCCTTCCTTCAAGCACCTGGGAGTCACACTTGATTCCACCCTGTCCTTCGCTGACCAAATTAATCTCATAGTCCAGAGGATAAATCAGAAACTCGGTGCTGCCTATCGTGTTAAACCCTACCTGACTGCTGAGGCTCGCCTGGTCATAGTTCTTGGCAACCTACTCCATATCTTGGACTACTGCTCTCTGAACTACTCCCGTGTGTCCACTTTGCTCCAGGCCAGACTCTAGGCCATCTACAGTAGTGTATGCCACTTTGCCATGCCTTCCCCCTATTTCACACACAACTGCAACCTATATAGCTCCCTAGGCTGGCTCCTTCTGCAAGGCCGGTTTGATTTTACACTCGGTTGCCTCACTGACACTATCATTCATAGTGGCCCTACTTCCCCCCTTTTCCCTTTTATGAGCACCGCACCATGCCGAAGTATCTTCCGTCCTCTGCTGTCCCACCCCTGGTGATTCCAAGAACCTCCACCAAATAGGGTGCCAATGCCCTTTATGTTGCAGCCCCCTCACTATGGAATACATTTCCCGCACCCCTTAGGTCGACCAATACTCATCATACTTTTAAGCTGAACCTGAAATCCTGGCTCCTTGCCTGTGACACCTGTACTTGCTTCCATCGATAACACCCTCCCCCTCCCTTGTTTCTAGCCTTTTACCTCTCACCCTTCCCTCACCGTCCTCCTCCTCCTCTCTGTTTCCTTCATTTGGTCTCTGGGCTTGTCAGGGCTCATCTCCAGGTTGGGGTGGTGGTCTTGGGGCTTGTTATCCCCTAGTTTTTCTCAAGATGTTTTGTCTTACTCCTGCCTGCAGATATTGTTATTCGAATACCCTACCTGTAGCCATCTTATGTTGTTCAGCTACTTCCTTTCTTTTGTTTTCCATTCCTTCTTTGCCCTCATTGTATTATTAATGCTGTATGTAACTGCTGTGTTATTTGTACTTTACTATGCCTGTACCTGCACTCTGTATATTGTCTTATTAATGCTGTTTGACATTGCTGTTTTGTTGCACTGTATTCTAGCTGTACCAACACTGTGATTCTAACCCCAGGAATCCACTAATATTATTACACTTTGCAGTGGCCCTTTAAGTCAGCACTGCCCCGGAGCCAAATGGAATGCTATGCTAATTATGGAATGTTTAGCTCGTGTATTCATTTTCAAACTGCCCTATTCTAACTGCCTGGATTCTACCTCAGATTTTCTGTCTCCGCTGCAAAGTTCAGATGCCCTGGAGATCTCTCTCTATCAAGAGCATCTAAATTGTGCATAAGAACAAAAAACCTAAGTATTTTGTCTTATTTATTTTCATTACTGCCTTATTCTTATTGTTATTTAGTCATTTTACCTCATAGATAAGTTTTTAGGTTTTTTTTATCGGTACTCCATGGTTCCTTTGAACCGAGGAGGAACTGACTGTTTGGTTAATTAAAAAGGGGAACTTTTATTTAAGTTTCCGGGTGTTTTTTTCTCTATCAAAACACTTTATTTCTCATTTTGAACCGAGTAGTTATCGGTTCCGCTAGCGGTTCTCGGTTTCCAAACCGATCGGAACTGCGGTTACGTTTTAAATTGTCGGTTTCTGAACCGAACCTTTTTTTCTTTTAAACCAACCGCAAAATCTTGAAATCTTTTTTTTTAGCGGTTTTGAGTCCTGTTTTCTATTATGGATAAACTTAAAAGAACACAGGACCTACAGGGTTTAAAAACTGTGTTAAATGTGCAGAGGTATTTACAAGAGCTGACAAACATGACCTTTGTCTGCTCTGCCTTGGTGTTAAGCATTTCAGTGAAGATTGTAACATTTGCAAATCTTTCCCTGAAAAAACTGTGGAGAAGCGCAGGGAGAGACTTAAGAGAAGACTTGAAGAGGGGTCCCTGGGCTCTGACCAGTCCACCCCCTCAAAAAATGTGGCAATTCCTTCTAGAGCCTCCAAATCCACCCCTGATATGGGTGAGGGCTCTAGTAAGAGAGGCAATCAGCCAGCTGACTCTCCAGTGCCTGCCAAGAAACTAAGAAAAAGTAAGAACACTGACACCCCGGCTGAAACGCTGCAAGGGGTCCCTCAGGTGCCTGTACATATGCCCTCTCCTGCTGATATTACACAAGATCTGGCTTTGTTACAGGTGCTGCAGGGATTGCTCCCTCCCCAGCAGCCTGTAACTGCTCTATCTGAAAAAACTGTTGCTGCTGCTGCTACCACCCCCTTAGTACCTGTTTCCACTATGGGTGGTGAAGTTGATGATGTTGAGGAGGAGGAGGAAGGAATAGAACCTGAGGTGTCACTGAAGCAAGATTTTGGTTCCCCTCCTAGACCTTCAGAGGATTTTTCCTCTCATTTTTCCTTTATCAAGAAAATGGTGGGAACACTGGACCTCCAGACAATTGAAGAGGTACATGATGAAGAAGAGGTTCAATATATGGAACTGATGGGCTTGACACCCTCAAAGAGAATTCTACTTCCTCTGTATAAATTTTTCAGAAAAGACATTCTGGAAATTTTAAAAGCTCCTCAGACTGTCACACCCGTTGATAAAAAAATGTGACAAAAAATACCAACTCAAGAGATCTGGTGCTGACTTTTTATTCAGCCACCCAGATCATCAGGGCATTGTGCAGCAGGCAGCCTGCGAGAAGGCCAAAACCCCCTTGTCTTCTTACCCACCTGAAAAAGATTCCAGAAAGGTGGACAGTATGGCTAAGAGGGGGTACCTCTCAGCATCCCTGGCTATCAGGCAGGCCTCTTATCAGGCCTCTGCTCTTCTCTAACAAAAGGCTTTATGGCAGTCTCTGGTGGATAATGCAGAGGAAAATCCCTCTCTCACCATTTCTGATTTATTGGAGACAGCCAAATTGGGTTTGGAGGCTTCCAAATACCAATTCCAGATGGCAGCAGACACAAATGACACTGCTGCCAAATGGTTGGCTGGCACCATAGTTATGAGAAGGTTTGCTTGGCTGAGGGCTACTAACCTCACCCAGGACACTCAAAACAAAGCAATGGATTTCCCAGTTGAGGGTCATTCCCTGTCTGGTGCACAGACTAAAACCTACATGAAGAAAGTTGATGAATACAAGGCTGCTTTCAGAAGTAAATCCACCAGAGATAAACCTTCTCCCTCCACTTCTTATTCTAGGGGATGCAGGGGCAGGTCTTCATTTAGAATACCTTTCTTTCAAGTGCAAGCTGCTCCGTAGACACTGTACCAACCCCAGCAGACGGGTTTCTACAGGGCCAGGGGCAGAAGGGGCTCCCGCAGAGGGTCACATTCTACCCAACCTCAGCAACAGCAAAAGCAGAATCCCTGACTCTTCCCTTCAGGCTGCCTCTCCACATCCAGTAGGGGACAGGCTTTCCCACTATTTCCAGGACTGGTTAAAAATAACATCAGGCAAGTGGGTCCTGGAAATAGTGAGTCAGGGTCTCTGCCTGTGTTTCAAAACCCTTCCCCCTCTAAGAGTAAAATGTTTTTTATCAGTTCCTCCATCACAAAGAGATCTGTTGGAGCAGGAGGTAAAAAACTTACTATTGATGAAAGCAGTCGAACCTGTTCCATTCAATCAAAGAGGGCAAGGGTTTTACTCCAGATACTTCCTAACAACAAAAAAGACTGGAGAGTGGCGGCCCATCCTAGACCTCAGAGGCCTAAACAAGTTTTTGGTCAAACCCAAATTCAAAATGATAACAATTGCAATAATTCTGCCAACATTACAAAAAGGGGACTGGTTGGCCTCTCTGGACCTAAAAGATGCATATTTTCACATCCCTGTCAGAGAATCACACAGAATGTATCTCAGGTTCACTCTCCCCTCAGGCCATTACCAGTTCTCAACACTTCCTTTGGCCTTACCTCTGCACCAAGAGTGTTCACAAAGTGCATAGCAGTAGTAGTGGCACATCTCAGAAAACTGTGTGTCACAGTTTTTCCTTATCTGGACGACTGACTGATTGTAGGAAAATCCCAACAACAAGTGTCAGAACACTTATTGCTAGCTCAGAGTGTTCTCTCCTCCCTTGGATTTCTTCTAAACCTAAAGAAATCAGTTCTCACCCCAGTCCAAGTATTGCAGTTCATAGGGGCAGAACTCAATACAATTCTGAGAAAGGCCTTCCTTCCTTTGGAAAGAGTACAGGCTATCCAGCTTCTAGCAAGCTCATTTGTCCTAGGCAGGCCAAAACCAGCAACTCAGTTTTTACAGCTGCTTGGGCACATGGCTGTAGCAACAGGCACAGTCATGGGTGCCAGATTTCAAATGAGGGGACATTCTGTTTCACCTCAGGGCCCATTGGTCCCAGAAACGAGATCCACTTTCAAAGCTAATCCCTGTAACAAAAACTCTTCTACAGGCCTTACAATGGTGGAAAGATCCAGACAACTTAAGGGAAGGTGTTCCTTTCCTACAAGAACCCACCTCCTTGGTGCTCACAACAGATGCCTCCCTCCTAGGGTGGGGTGCCCACCTGGGGGACCACACAGTTCACGGGTCTTGAAGTGCTGCAGAGTCACTCCTACACATAAATCTCTTTGAGTTAAGAGCAGTGTACTTAGCCATTCAGGCTTTCGCTCATCTCATACAGGGGAAAAGTGGTTCAGGTCAGAACAGACAACACCACTACAATGTACTACATCAACAAACAAGGAGGGACAAGATCCGCTCCTCTATGTACAGAGGCAATGAAAATATGGAGCCTGATTTACTCCATAAATGCCTCACTACAGGCAGTTCATCTGCCAGGGAAGGACAATACACTGGCAGATGCCTTGAGCAGGATAAACCAGGCCCATCACGATTGGGCACTGAACAGTCAAGTAGTGCAAGTTCTAGTCAGGCGGTGGGGAACCCCAGAGCTGGATCTTTTTGCTTCACACCAGGATCACCATTTACCCCTTTATTGCTGCAGGGCCCCAGTAAAGGGAACTGTCCCAGTGGATGCCTTGATCCTCGACTGGACAGGAAAATACCTTTATGTCTTTCCTCCTTTTCCCTTGATTCTCAGAGTACTCATCAAGCTCAGGTCACAACCAGCCTCGATGATCCTGATAGCACCAGACTGGCCAAGACAGCCTTGGTACTCCCTGTTACTCTCAGTGTCAGTGAGCGAACCGATCTACCTCCCTCAGAGGTACAATCTGCTGACTTCCTTCCGAGGCAGGGTGGTATACCCCAATCTCAGGTCTCTCAGACTCAAAGCTTGGCTCTTGAGGACTTAGAGTATCTAGACTCCCAATACTCTCAAACAGTTTTAGAAGTCCTTAGAAGTTGTAGAAAGCCTTCTGCTAAGAAAACGTATGCTTCAAAATGGAAAAGATGTTCTATCTGGTGTACAGGAAAGGACCTAGCCTCAGCACAGGCTGGCATTCCAATCATTCTAGATTATTTGTCCCATCTGCATTCTCTAGGGTTGCAACATTCAACCCTAAAAGTTTATCTTGCTTCACTTTCAACCTACCTCTCTGTAGGGAAAGGAGTATCAATAGCCTCAAACCCTATATTTAGAAGGTTCTTTAAGGGTCTTTTACATCTGTTTCCCCCACATAAGGAACCAGTGCCAGCTTGAGACCTCAAGATTTGTATTGCCCGGCTTATGCTTCCTCCCTTTCAGCCCATGGCTACTGCAGAGCTAAAATACCTCACCTGGAAGGTAGTTTTCCTTGTGGCACTCACCTCTGTCAGGAGGATAAGTGAGTTACAAGCCCTATGTGTGGAAAGGGACTCTATTTCTTTCCACAGTGATAAGGTAGTGTTGAGAACTAACAGAAAATTCCTTCACAAAGTAGTCTCTGACTTTCATTTAAATCAGTCTATTACCTTACCAGTGTTTTTTACAGCACACGCCAGTTCTGGTGAGCGTAGGCTGCATAGTTTGGATGTGAAGAGACCATTGAGCTACTCTAATGGTACACACATAGACAGGGTAGAGAAGGTTCAGAGGAGGGCAACAAAGATGGTGCATGGATTGCATCACAAGTCCTATGAAGACAGGTTGAAGGAACTGAACATGTACTCCCTGGAGGAGAGGAGAGTGAGAGAGGGAGAGAGGGGATATGATAGAGACATACAAGTATCTTACAGGGAGGAACAGGGTGCAGAAATACACTATTTTAAGCAAAAAAGATGTTCCAGGACTAGAGGGCATGGGATGAAGTTGGAGGAGGGCGATTCAGAGGAAGCGTGAGGAAGAATTTCTTCACAGAGCGGGTGGTGGACAAGTGGAACACCCTGCCAGAGGAAGTGGTGGGGGCTGAAACAATCACGGGATTTAAGAATGCATTGGATAGACATAAAGGAATTCTGGAGGTCGGGGGTAAGGGGCAACAGACTTCTAGGAAAACATAAACTGAATTTACAAGCTCAAATGGGCATACTGGTTCGGCCATAGGCCCTTATCTTCCGACACTGTCTATGTATCTATGTATATAGCCAACACCAAGGCTCACAGGCAGGATAGGCAACAATTGTTCCTTACCTATGGGGAAGTAGGTAAGGGATCTCCTGCTTCAAAGAGGACTATTTCTCAATGGATAGTCCAATGTATTCAATTTTGCTATACAAAGGTGGGCAAGGTCCCTCCTTCAGGTTTTAGGGCCCATTCCACAAGGGGCACAGCTGTTACCATTGCAGCTGCCAGAGGTGTTCCTCTTCTGGAGATTTGTAAAGCAGCTACCTGGAGATCAGTCCACACCTTTGCTAAGCATTACAACCTGGCTACCCAGGCCAGGAGTGATGCCAATTTTGGAAGGGCTGTTTTGCAGTCTTTTTCCTAAATAGATTCTGCCCACCTCCTAGTGGTACTGCTACATAGTCTGCAAAGAGTAATAATATGAGTGGATTCCTGGGGTTAGAAGAAAAAATTACACACCTGTAGTAATCTTGTTTTTTCCCAGGGATCCACTAATATTATTACTCCCCTCCCCTGGTCCTCCCCTTAGAATCTCAGAAAAATGCTCTGTACAGATGAGATGTCTCTCAGTATGATGGGTATGTCATTTGTTGGCACATTCCCTAATACTTAACTACTAGGTTCTTTTCTAAGGGTGTATCTGGCTCAGAAAAGAGGACTCATTCTTCATGTTTTCTCTGCCCTTTCTTGGCCTATTACTACTTTTTATGGCCCTGTTGGCCATTAATTTAAAATGATTCATTGTTTTATTTATACATATCTTTACTATGGCTTCTTTGTAGGCTTCACAGAAATCTGAGGTAGAATTCAGGCAGTTAGAATAGGGCAGTTTGAAAATGAATGCACAAGCTAAACATTCCATAATTAGCATAGCATTCTATTTGGCTCTGGGGCAGTGCTGCCTTAAATGGGCACTGCAAAGAGTAATAATATTAGTGGATCCCTGGGAAGAAACACGATTACTACAGGTGAGTAATTTTTCTTCTTGTCTGTATTGGTGCCTTCTGACCTGGGTCGTGCCTGTAAATGGTGCTTCGGACCAGCGCACCTACCCGATTAACAAAGTCATAAATAAACAAATAATCAGGCAAGGGGTCAACTTGATAAATATACAGAACATTGGACGAGATGGTACTTGACACTAGGAGATGAACTATGTATGGCTGAAGGAACAGACCTTCACTAGTAAGATTCATGGGAATTTACTCATCAGGCCATACAGTTTGGGAACTATTCATACTAATCGCCAACTACAAGATATACGGACTAGCTCCTCCTCACTCGTGACCAGGGGACACACTCACTAGTGCACACGGGTACAAAGTGTGTACCATTAGAGGGAAAGATGCAGTTTCCTTTTTTCTTCACCTCACTTAGTTTTACTTTTAGTAGATTAGTGTCATAGATTCGGAGAATAGGTTTGAATTTCATTCTTCAGAAATAACAAACCAAAAAAAAACCCAGAAAACTATGGAGGCAGTTTAATTATACCAATCTAGG
Source organism: Neoceratodus forsteri (assembly GCA_016271365.2). Lineage (NCBI taxonomy): Eukaryota > Metazoa > Chordata > Ceratodontiformes > Ceratodontidae > Neoceratodus > Neoceratodus forsteri. The sequence continues at coordinate 27,259,189 of JADMNL010000026.1, read as the reverse complement.
CTGATTCTCGTTAATGTCACAACAAATGTTAACAATAGTCATGTACTGACAGTGTTGCATTGTGGGAAACTGTTTGTGAACGAATATTCCTCAGTAATGTATGTTTAAAAACAAAAGTTTGCCATCAAAATTTCCAAATAATTGTTCTCTCAATATAAACAATATACATACCTGTATCATGGAAGACTCCCCACAGTAAACCCCATGACACATGTCATATTCGTCATTATAAAAGATGACATCATTCTTAGCCAATTAGAAGTGTTCATTTCTAAACATTACAGGTACTCTTATAATTATAACCATTATAGAGCGAGGGAGCATTCCTGACCAATTGGAGCGCTCCTTTCCTCTGCACATGAGACACTCATTCTGTTAAGTGTCTCACATGTGCCCTGAGGCTTGGGCATGTGGAGTAAGGGTTTAAAAAAAATGTATTTATTATCAAGCTCGAGCAATAATATATTAATATCATCACCGAGACCACTCTTAAGGTTGTAAGAGCAGTCTCACTGATGCTATTAACACACATTTTATTTATTTATTTGTTTGGATAAACACCTTTGAGCTGTATCATCTTGTTTACAAAGGTTTCTAGTCATCAACAGAGCACAGTGACAAACATCAAGTCTAGTGCTAAATGACATAAACAGCGGGTTTACAGCAACATTCAACGAGATATACATGGAGTACACCTAGAATGTACATTAAGCTTTGACAGTCTGTTGTTAGCCACAGGCAGCTTGCATTAAGTTTTGTCAACATGAAAATATGTGGCATTGACAATATGTAGATTGAACTAGCAGCTTATAATAGGCTTTGTCAACATGCAGAATATGACACACATAAGAGGGTGTCTCATGCACATAGTTCTAGAATTCTGAAGTACCACGTTCAGTTAGCATAGTCCATTTCCACTCACAGGAGTTTTTATTTTCACAAAATAAAACATTTTTTTGAGTTCAAGGTTTTTGTGTTTTTTAAACAGCGGTCTTCAGCATGATTTATAATATATTTATTTATACAATGCCTGCATCTCTCTTAGGTTACAGGAGTTTCTTCTCATGTCCTTAATGTGCGTGATCTCAACTTCACTTTGCAGTTTTCTCACCTAAAGAACTTGAGAATGCGCTCTTACAACCAGAGACACCGCAGCTGTACATATAAACATAAATTAGTGAAGGCTAGGACAGGGGATAGTTTACACACCTTCCACCTCGCAGCTTCCTCAGGAAGACCTGGAGTTAGAGGATGCAGAAGTCCTGCCTCCTGTGGTTTACTTAGGGCTCAACCTTCTATTCCAATTGTAGGGATATCAGTATCATATATGTGTGTAACACTTCCTCATACACAGGTTTGTGCTCAACAGTCTCTGTGGATCTGAGTATGCAGTTTATGTTTTCTGTCCCATAAGAATGTCTCTCCCAGCCCCGAGCCTACAGAGGTAGCAGCTTAATTTGCTAATGGCATCATACCAGGCAGTTCATCACAATTTAAGCAGCTTTACTGTGAGATGACCACATTATGTTTCACGTTTTTTTTTTTCATTTATTCTCAGATGAAATAGAGCATCTGGTTTTAAAACAGGGGTCCTACTTTTACCCAGTTTTACAGTCGAGAGTGAGAGAAACACAGGCAGGTCAAAACATACGCACAGGGTTGCGCCGTGCGTCAGTGGTTGTGGTGGGATTCAGATTTCAAAATTTGCACAGAAAAGACCAGCGGTTCATGCATTATGCCCAGAAATACCAACTAATGGGTGTGGCATGCCCAAACTAGATGGAGCAGCCTGGCGATGCCCTCTATGTGGGATTGTGTTCCTCTGTGCCCCCCCAACCCCGAATCGCCCCCAACCGAGCTTAAACCTGGCTACAGAATTAGCATTTATCATGCCGCTAGGTAAAGCATTCAGTTTGTCCACCACCTGTTCTGTGAAGTACACCTCTCATCCCACCTGAAACTGCCCTTCCCCCTTCCACCAAGTTAAGTTTGTACCCCTCTGGTGTACAAGCTCTCAACAACTCTGAGAAGCCTACCCTGTTGATCCCATGTAGAAATGTGAAGGTTTCTATCATGCCGGGTTGCTCCTGAAAATAGGCACTGTGTCTAGTTCACTTACCTGGTCAGTAAAAGAATAATAATAATTAAATGCTTCCATTTTCTCTTCTGGCCTCTAGGGAATACACAATCTTTCTTTGAGGGGGGTCTTGCAGTAGGTAATCACCTTGAGGACTGCGCCCCCTGGTGTCAGGACCACATGGAAACTTTAGCTAGCAATATCTGATGGGGGATCGCCCACCCGACATCACGTGACCAACGTCAGCATGACTCTATATAGTGGGCAGTCCCCACACCCGCCTTCCAATTCTTTCCCGCCGTTGACCTGATCACATCGGACCTTGCGGAGATTGTCACTGTAGCTCGACCGCCATTTCTCGGATGTGTATCTGTTTTTTCTTTGTTTTGTGTCAAAAAACTTCATTTTGTGCATGTCTTCATCATCTTCCTTCAAGCTGCATTAAAATAAATGTGATTTCTGCAGCACGCAGCACCCGAACAAAGACTCCCACTCCCTCTGTCTCTTCTGCTTGGGCCCGGAGCACAAGGTCGAGGATTGTAAAGCCTGCCTGAGTTTCATCTTGGCCACACAGAAGCATTGTCAGCAGGCCCTTGAGGCCCATCTACTAAAACAGAAGATGGCCACAGTGGAGAAAGAGCTTTGGGAGCTTCAGAGTGCTTCTTCCTCTCCCATGGACCCTCACAAGCACAAGAAAAAGAGGGACAAAGATAAACATCGAGACCAGGATAGGTCTCCCTCTCACCGCAGCTGCCCCTAGGGTGACCAGTGGCCCTCTTCCTCTGGGAAGTCTGCTGCTGCATCCAAGTCTGCCCCACCTTCCCAGGAGCAGTCCTTGGTTTCCCTGCCGCCACTGATTATGGTGGCTGTGGGCATCTCAGTTGATTCTGAGGTCTCCGCCACTCTTAGACCCATTTCTGCTGGAGGGTCTGAGCAGTCAGGCAGGGCCGATAAGTTGCTTGGCGGACCCTCCAACAAGCGCCCAGCCCAGGCTGTTAAGTCAGGCAACAGGGACTCTGGCATCCGCCTGGCTATGGTTGATAAGCCGGTCGTTGGGCCTTCCAACGACTGCCTGGCCATCATGCTCACGTTGAGCCCAGATGACGTCCGGCTGGACAAGAGCCAGTTTCCAGTTGTTTTGCAGCCTTGACCTATTGGGTCATCCCTCTGGGTCACCCCCTCCTCTCCCTTTCTGGAGCCACCTCCGCCCTCACCGGATCTGCGGGACATGGAAGATGGTGGTCGTCCTTCAGGTGCCATCTTCCCAAGTTCACCTCCGGACCACACATCGGACCTTTCGGGTAACCCTCCAGACCCCTCCCTACCGGTTACTGCAGCAGGGACATTGGCACCACCATCAGGCTTGCCTCCTGCTGGTTCTTTGCCCGACCTGACTCTTCTGGGTCATTCTGGGCTGACTTTCAGGCCCCCTTAGTGTCTGCCGTTGGGCCCCATGGCACCGCTGTCGGGTCCTCTGTCGGATTACCCTCCATCGGGCTACCCAATGCCTCATTATACTCCAGGCTACCCTCCATCTGCCTACCTGACATCAGGCTTCTTTACGCCAGGGTATATGCCCACCTATTCTTTGCCAGGATACCCGACGCACGGGTACCAGGTGCCAGGATACCTGACGCTGGGTTCTTTCCTGGATTTCAACCCATCTACCAGCCTCCACCATGCTGTCCACCTCCTCCTCAACCTCAGGTGGACTTCTGGGCCATCCTTCAGTCCTGGTGGTTGGAACATAAGTCACAGCTTGTCTCAGAGCTGGTCAGCCGGCACCCCATAAGGGTTGTTGCCCTGATTCAGCCGGATCAAATATCTAGGCCCACTACTACGCTGGACTCACACCAATCTGTGTCAGGCCTGATGAAAGAACCTTCCACTAGGCAGATGATGGACACTATTCTTCCCAGGTCTCAGGAGGTTTATTTTATTTATTTATTTTTTAATTTTTGTTGACTGGGTAAGTGCACTAGACCAAGTCTGCCTATTTTCAGGCACAACATGGGGGAAGGGGATACAGATGAATGCCAACTGATCTTGAACCAGATTAAGCTGTTGGTGGTATTTTTAGTGAATGGGGGTACATTTGGCCAGGGCACCGGGTAAATTCCCCTACTCTTTTTGAGAAGTGCCATGGATGTCCTGACATCAGGTATTCAGACTCCTCAGATTCCGAATCTGATTCTAGTTTCTCCTCCTCTTCGGTTTTGGGGTTCAAGACTTCTCTCCAGAGGAACCCAAAACCAAGGAGACCCCTAAATCGCCCCCAGAGGACCTTTCATTCACAGACCTCCTGAAGACCATTGCAGGGGTCTATGAATGGAAGACTGGTGCACAGGATCCCAAGTACCAGAGACTAGCTGAACACCTGGATATCTAGGAGACAGCACTGGTCCTTACACCCCCATGGTTAAAGTCTCATGAAGACCTGGCTTCTACCATTTGGATGATGCCTTCTTCAAACAACATGAAGTCTTGCTATATTATAGACATTAGCAGTTTGATTCAGCTCTAGAACTGCCCCGGAGTGAAATGGTTAAAACCATTCCAAAATAGAATTTTGGCATGAGAGCAGCTCTATCTGTGTCATTTCAAACTTGAACTGTCAGATTCTTTACTCCGCCTCAGTGAACAGTCGCTCCGGAGATTTCTCCTTCTGATCGGTTCATTTCTCGGTTTAAAAAGTGTTTTCTCGGTTGGATTTAACCGAGAATAGTTTTATTTAACCGCAAAACCGTTCGGTTCAAGCTATCTGTGGTAACCGTAAGTAAATGAAGGTTTTGTCTGTGTGGAACTTGTAAGTTATCGGTTCGGTTTTGAACCGATCAGTGGGTTTAAAACTCATTTAAAACTAAAAGTTACTATTTTAGAGTGCGGTTCAGTTCTTATCGGTTCTAAAAACGGATTTATTACGTTTTTCCAATACCCGTGACACGGTTAGGAACCGATAAGGGTGTCTTGCCTGGCACTGCATTAAGGGCAAGTTTTGGTTAGGCTGGCATTATGTCTGAGAAACCCAAAAGAAAACCGGCCCACTGGTTTCAACACTGTGATGTTTGTGGGAAGTCTTTGCCAAGGCTGACCCACACACCACATGTGTTTATTGTCTGAGTTTGACCACCTCCAGTCAGACTGCCAGGTATGAAGAATTTTCCTGCAGCCACCCTGGAAAAAAGATTGGGCAGGCTCAGGGCGAGAGGCCAAAAGTCCGCTGACCGGATGGCCAGCCTGGTTCGGTGCCAGCGAACCAGAGGATGCCCTCTGACCAGGGCCAGACTTCTCGGGCAAAGAAAAGCTGGTTCTAAGGAACCAATTCCAGTAAAGAAAACAAGCAAAATCAGCAGGTCTGGGTCCAAAATTCCTTCTCCAACTGCTGCAGAGATAGCAAAAGCCATACAAATTGTCCAGTCACTGTCTCAGGGTCCGTCCGAACCACCACTATCTGGTAAAAGGTCGGTTCGTCCGGTCCCAGTGGTTCAGGATTATGATATTGAGGAATGTTATGAACCAGAGGAGGGAGGAGGATTATGAACAGTATGAATGTGGCTGGGAAGGTCTGGTGTGCCCATTGAACGGACATCTCCCAGACAGACCTTTAGAATCTCCCCTATACTGTCTGAGTCCCCATCTCATTTTATGTTTTATAAAAAGTTGCTGAAACCCTCAGCTTCCTTTAGAAGAGGCTGTGGATGAGCAAGAGGAGCCTGATTTTGTAGAAATGATGGATATTCCAGAGTCTAGGAGATTGTCTATTCCTTTACATAAGTCTTTTAGGAAACAAACAATTAAAATTTTAAAAGCTCCTAATTCTGTGCCTCCTGTAGATAAAAAGATGGACAGAAGGTATACATTGTCAGGCCCTGATACAGAATTCCTTTCTCAGCAATGCAGTCATGTTGGGTAGTTCAGGCTGCTGCCTGTGATAAAGCTAATATTCCCTTGGCTTCACATCCTCCTGACAAGGATTCCAGGAAGATTGATGCCATGGCAAAAAAACAGTATATGGCAGCCTCTCTGGGACTCAGGCAAGCAAATTATATGACTTGTAGCTAGGTATCAAATCTAGATGGGATACTGTTATGCAATTGGCCAAGCAGGCCCATGGCCAGCTGGCTAGTGAACTAGAACAGGTGGCTGCTGATGGCATTGAAGCCTCTAAGGTTCAGTTTCATGCTGCTGTGGATGTTAATGATGTTTCCTCTAGGGTCATGGCCACATCTGTAGCTTTTCGTAGGTTGGCCTGGCTCAGGTGTACTAGTTTGTCACAGGATACCCAGACTAAGGCTATGGATTTTCCTGTGGTGTGAAATTCTCTGTTTGGAGAGCAGACAGAAATTACATGAAGAAGATGGATGAATATAGGACTACTTACAAAGAGTGCCCAGGCTAAGGCGGCAAGCCACTCCTCAAAGGCATGCCCCAGGGTAGGGGTAGGCCTTTTCACAGAGCCTTTCTACCAGACTCAGGCCTCCTCTGCCTATGCTCAGAGGGGCTTCTTCAGAGGCAGGGGCAGACGAGGGGTGGACAGACCTGCTCCACCCCCAGCCTAAAGCTCCTGTGAAACAGGCACCCTGATGGGGTGCCCAGGGCGGTCTCCTGTACCAGTGGGGGGCAAGCTGGCTTACTTCAGTCAGAATTGGGCTTCTTTAACCTCAGACAAGTGGGTTCTGGAAGTAGTAAGCCAGGGTCTGGTTCTCAGCTTCAAGAAGTTTCCCAAGTTGAGAAGCAGACTTTTTCTACCTGCAAGTGCTTCAGAGACCCTCGCTCTGGAAACAGAGGTCTCATCCCTGTTAGCTCTCAGAACAGTAGAAGGGTTCCTCCCTGCATCAGGGCAGGGGTCTGTATTCAGGTACTTCCTTACCCCAAAAGACAGGAGAATGGCGGCCCATTTTAGATCTCAGATATCTGAACAAGCATCTTTTGAAACCAAAGTTCAAAATGGTAACTCTGGCAATGATTTTACCTTCCCTAAGGCCAGGGGACTGGCTAGCCTCCCTAGACCTCAAGGATGCCTATTTCCATGTCCTAATCAGAAGATCCCATCGAAAGTACCTCAGATTCGAACTCCCTCAGGTCATTACCAGTGCAGAGCAATGCCCTTCGGCCTTACCTCTGCTCCAAGGGTATTCACAAAGTGTCTAGCAGTGGCAGTGGCCCACTTAAGGAGGCAGAGGATTGCTGTTTTTCCCTATCTAGCGACTGGCTCATTGTAGGCCAGTCCCCAGAACAGGTAAAATCTCACCTGCAGGTCACCCAGCAGCTTCTCACCTCCCTGGGTTTTCTGCTAAACCTACAAAAGTCGGTTCTGGAACCAGTCCAGGTACTCACTTTTATAGGGGCAGAATTGGACACAAAACTAGTGAGGCCTTTCTTCCCCAGAAAGGGCAAAGGAATTTAGTGGCTCTGGCCTCTTCCTTCACTCTGCAGGTCTCTCGACCAGCAAGACACTTTCTGCAGCTCCTGGGGCACATGGCTGCATCCACAGCTGTTGTGCAGGGAGCCAGATTTCATATGAGAGACATTCAGTTTCACTTGAGAACCTTTTGGTCTCAGAGAAGAGACCCCCTTTCCAAGTTGGTCCCAGTGACTCGAACCTTGATCCTAGCTCTCCAGTGGTGGCAGGATCAGAGCAATTTAAGAGCGGGGAGCCCCTTCATTTCCCCTTCTCACGACTTGACTCTCACTACAGATGCTTCCCTTCTGGGTTGGGGAGCCCACATGGGCGACCTTTCCACTCAGGGAGTTTGGTCCTCCCAGGAATCTCTGCTCCACATCAATTTGCTGGAACTCAGAGCTGTCTTTTTAGCTCTTCAAGCTTTTTCTGCATCTGTCCATGACAAGGTGATACAAGTCAGAACAGACAACACCACAACAATGTGGTACATCAACAAACAGGGGCACTCGGTCTTGGCCTTGTGCACCGAGGCAATGAAGTTGTGGTCTCTGGCCTATTCCTGAACACTTCCCTCATAGCAGTTCATCTTCCAGGGAAGGACAATGTCCTAGCGGATGCCCTCAGCAGGATTTCCCAGGGCCATCACGAATGGTCCCTGATCCTCAATGCTGGGGATAGTTTTTGCCAGGTGGGGCATCCCTCAGATAGATCTTTTGCAGCCCCAGACAATCACAAACTTCCTCTGTTCTGTTGCAGGCCTCCAGTGCTGGGCTCAGTTCCTCTGGATGCCCTTCTTCTGGATTGGGAGGGGAAATTCCTCTATGCTTCCCCTTTCCTCTCCTATTCAAAGTACTAGTCAAAATCAGATCTCAGCCTTGCAGGGTGATTCTGATTGCCCGGATTAGGCCAGGCAGCCCTGGTACCCACTCCTTCTGTCTCTGACAGTCCATCTTCCCTGTGCCTCCCAGGAATCACAATCTGTTGACTTGTGCCCAGGGAAGGGTTTGGTATCCGGACCTCAAATCCCTCAACCTCAAGGCCTGGCTCTTGAGGGTTGGGTTGCTGATTTACACCTCTCAGGTGTTCTTGAGATCCTAAAGGCTTCCAGAAAGCCTTCCACTAGAGCTACTTATAGTTCCTAAATGGAAAAGGTTTTCCATTTGGTGTGCTGGAAAAATATTTCCCCAGAATCTGCTGAATTGCCCATTTTGTTAGATTACATGGTACATCTTAATTCCTTGGGTCTCAGACCAGCTACCCTGAGAGTTCATCTGGCAGCTGTGTCTGCTTTTGTTCAGAGGAAAGTCATCCCCTCTTTCCTCTCATCCTGTGTTTTCCAAGTTTTTAAGGGATTACTCCATACAGATTCTCCTTTGGGAACCGGCCTACTTAGGACCTTAATGTTTGCATTGCCCAGTTAATGCAACCCCTTTTTGAACCTCTGTCTTCTGCAGAGCTTAAGTACCTAACTTGGAAAACTGTTTTTCTAGTGGCTATCACTTCTGCCAGACGCATAAGTGAATTGTAGCCTTGTCAGTGGAGACTGACTTTATTTCTTTCCACAGGATAAGGTAGTCCTTAGGACTAATAGGAAGTTTTGTCTAAGGTGGTTTCAGATTTCCATCTTAATCAATCTATCTCCTTCCAGTATTTTCACTGATTACTCCTCTTGGTGAGAGGAGGTTGCACACCTGGATGTTAAGCGAGCTCTTAGTTATTATATAGAGCGTACCAAAGGTCACAGGTTGAATCCTCCAACTTTTCCTTACCTATGGTGAAGTTGGGAAAGGCAAACCTGCCACTAAGAGATCAATAGCCAGGTGGATTGTCTCTTGTATCAATTTTGTTATCAGAAAGTGGGCAGAGCCCCCAGTTTGAGGGCTCATTCTACCAGGGTACAGCTGCGTCTCTAGCTGCTGCCAGAGATATCCCTTTATTAGAGATTTGCCAGGCTGCTACTTGGAAAAGCAGTACACTTTTACCAAGCATTACTCCCTGGATGTCCAGGCCAGGAGAGATGCTCGGTTTAGCACAGCTGTTCTTCAGAGCCTATTCCTAAGTAGGTTCTGCCCTCCTCCATGGAGGTACTGCTGTGTATTCTGCTAATGTCTATAATATAGCAAGACTTCATGTTGTTTGAAGAAAAAATTACTCACCTTAGTAATGTTGTTTCTTCTAATGGAGTCTTGCTATATTATAGAACCTCCCCAACCTGCCCCTCTCAGAACCTCTACTTGGTGGGGTGCGGGCAACTTAGTGTGGGCACTACTTATGTCCTGTTAGCATTTTGTCCCCTTTGGGACTTTGGGGTGTGTGTGTAGCATGTGTGTGTTTTATTATACTTATGTTCCATTTCATATTATTAGAATGGTGTTAGTATTTCTGGTCCCTGACTTGAGTCTTGGGTGTTGGGACCATCAATGGTTGTTATTATTTAGGTAGCCATTTGGCTAATGTAGGTTACAGCTTCCACACAGACCTTAGTGAGTTTGGCTCGTAAAGATCTGACAGTTCAAGTTTGAAATGATACAGATAGAGCTGCTCTCGTGCCAAAATTCTATTTTGGAATGGTTTTAACCATTTCACTCCGGGGCAGTTCTAGAGTTGGATCAAACTGCTAATATCTATAATATAGCAAGACTCCATTAGAAGAAACAACATTACTAAGGTGAGTAATTTTTTCTTCCATACCTGTTGTAGCAAAAAAGGCTGATAGAACATACAGAACTCCAGAGGGTAAGGACCACCTCAGTGTCCACCCCAAAGTGGACTCTGTAGTCATTACATTGGCCCACAACAGGTCCTCTAAGCCAAAACATATGAGCACCTCCCCTCCCCTCCTGATTAGGAGTCGAAGCAGCTGGATCAATTTGGGAGGAAATTCTATTCTTCCTCCATACTGGCCATGCACACACTAAACTACATGGCGCACATATTGGTCTACCAGAAATCTCTTTTCCACCAATCAGAACATGTCATTGAAGCTATGCCAGACTCCGAGTCCAAGACAGTCACAGCAGAAATAATCTGGTCTGCTAAGGTCACCTGTCATCATTCTCTGAGGGCGACAAATGATGCGATGAATTCCTCGACCAGGGGCACCGCTACCGTGGTTTACCTCAGGAAATATTCCTGGCTCAGGGTGTCAGGGTTGGCACGTGATGTCCTGGCAGCCATTCAGGATACTCCCTTTCAGGGTTCCATCCTCTTCGGGAGGGATGCCCAGGACATAATTACCAGCCTTCAAGACAAGGGCAAGGCCTTACGGTTGGTCCATACTATGTATCATTCCCAAGTTTAAGACCAAGCAGCCATTTCGTCACTAGACTAAGTGGCAGACGAAACAACAGCAGATGACCAGACATCATACAAAACATCAGGCCCCTTCAACAGCAGCAGCAGCAGCCACACCTCCAGCAAAAAACTCAAAGGGCCTCAGGCATGGCTGTCCCCAACCCTCCCTCCGCCTCATGACTCATGGCCCGTCCCTCCCCCTCTTTCCTTGGAGGAGCCAGTGGGTGGACATTTCACCAATCACGTGTCGGGGTAGGAGGCAGTCACCACAGATTTGTGGGTCCTTCAGCTGGTGAGTCAAGGGCACACACTGGAACTCCTGGAAACACCACCAAACAAACCTCCAGGGATATCCCACTACCTGAAGGCACACATCCCCTTCATAAGGGAGGAAATTGAGGCTCTTTTGCAAAAGAAAGCTATAGAGCCCATCACTCTAAACTAGATGAGGGAGGAGTATTACTCTTACTTCCTGTTTCCAAAGAAAACAGGAGATTTGCATCCAGTTCTGGACCTCAGCACTCTAAACCAGTTCAGTCAGTACAAATGGTTTCAGATGCTGACTCTCCCAGGTCTGCTGCCCCTCCTGCACATGGGACAATGGCTCTGTGCCCTGGATATGCAGGATGCCTACCTACATATCCCATTTTTTCCAGCCCACCACCGCCACCTCAGGTTCTCTTTCTAGGGGGAGCATTGCCAGTTTAAGGTCCTCCCCTTTAGACTGTCCTTGGCACCTCAGGTTTTTACCAAGTGCGTTGCAGTAGTGGGGTGGCCCTGAGATGCCAGGGCCACTATGCATTCCACTATCTCAACGACTGGCTCCTGTCAGCCCCATTGAGGGAGCAACTGGAACTTTCCCTTTCCGCTACCCTGGAGCTTTTTGCACATGTGGAGATTACAGTCAATTACCTCAAGTCCCAGCTTACTCCCTCCCAGCATCTCCAGTTCATTGGAGCGGTGCTGGACCGGCCCAGGGCATGACTTTCCTCCCTCAGGACAGGGTGGAAGTCTTGCAGCAGCAGGCTTGCATGATAGCCTTCAGCAGGTGGGTCATGGCCAGGTCGGTTCTCCGGCTCCTTGGACTTATGGCAGCGACCATCCCCACTGTCCCCCTGGCCAGGCTCCACATGTGCATATCGCAGTAGACACTCAAGGTGCAGTGGAACCAGAGGTCAGATGACCTGGACCACAAGGTCATGGTCTCCAATTTGATGCAGAGGGATCTCCTGTGGTGGCAGGATCTCAACAACCTTACCAAGGGGGTTCCTTTCCAACCCCTCCCCCCATCCAATCCCTGACTACAGACACTTCCGGGATGGGCTGGGGGGCTCATCTGGAGACTCACAGGACCCAGGGTCTATGAACTCGGTCAGAACTCTCCCTTTGCATAAACATGTTGGAGATGAGGGTAGTGCTGTATGCTCTTGAAGTCTTCCAGTACTTGTTCTGCCGAGGTCCACTATTAATCCAGTTGGACTAAAATATGAGTGTAGTCTGGTACCTCAACAAGCAAGGGGGCACTCTCTTGTATCCCCTCTGCAGGGAGGCAATGTGAGTGTGGAATTGGGCAGTTCTACATCAAATACACCTCACAGCTGTTCACATTCTAGGTGTACAAAATGTCCTGGTGGACAGTCTCCACCACATCAGAGTAATGTCCCATGAATGGGAGCTCAAGCAGGCGGTGGTCGAAGATGTATTCGACCTATGGGGTTGTCCAGACATGGATCTGTTTGCCTCCCCATAAAACGTAAAACTACCCAGGTTTTGCTCGCTCGCTTCTGGGCATGGTATTTTTTGGGCGAGACTCGCTATCTCTCTGCTGGACAGGGAGGTTTTTGTAGGCCTTCCCTCCCTCTCCAGTTCTGCAGAGGGTGCTGCTCAAGTTGCAAGCGGAGGGGGCTCACATGATTCTGATTGCCCTGTATTGGCCTTGCCAGATTTGGTTTCCACTCCTTCAGCAGCTTGCAGTGGAGCCTCTGGTTCCTCTGCCCCTCTGCTATGATCTCCTGACTCAGGAGAGGGGCACGCTGGTCCATCCGGGATTTGAGGTCCCTTCACCTTCACGCATGGCACCTTCTGACATAGCCGCCACACACTATGGAATCTCCTCTAGAGTGGCTCAAATCCTTGTGGAGGCTAGAAAGCCTTCCACTAGGATGACATGTTATGAAGTGGAAGCGTTTCTCCATTTGAGCCACTTCCAGAGGTTGAGACCCCTTCCCGTGCCCTGTTCCCCAGGTCCTGGAGTATTTGCTTCATCTCTTTGACCTGGGCCTGAGTTACTCTTCGCTAAAGGTTCACCTGTTTGCTATTTCTGCCTACCCCATCTTAGTGGAGGGCAAAGCTGTAGCTCAACTGTAGGTTCCAAAACTTTTCTGAAAGGGATCCTCCACCTGAAACCCCAGTGCACAATCCCACGCCTCCTTGGGATCTGAATTTTATTTTAGAGAAACTTACCGTGACTCCTTTTGAACTGGCTGGTAGTTGTGATATGCACTATTTGTCTTGGAAAGTGCTCTTTTCATTTGAAGTTACTTCAGCTCAGAGGGTTTCTGAGCTTCAGGCCCTGATGTGTAAGGAGTCTTATTTGATTTTCCACAGAGACCGGGTGGCTCTGCGTACCAATCCTCAGTGTTTACCAAAAGTGGTTTCTGAGTTCATGTTGAATCAGTCCATTCAACTACCAGTGTATTACCCCAAATATTCCAATCAGGGGGAGGCAATTCTGCATACTTTGGACGTTCACAGAATTTTGTGTTACTACACTAACTGGATAAGGGCGGTCCAGAAATCGGATCGACTTTTTTTCTCATTTGCACCCAAGAGAGAGTGTGCAGCAGTTTCCAAACAGTGTCTATCCAAATGGTTGGAAAACTGCATCGTGTTTTGTTACCAGAAGTATGGTAAGACCCTTCCAAGTCAGGTTAAGGGGCATTCTACTAGAGGCATGGCTGCTTCTGCTGCTTGTTTCAAAAATGTGTCAGCCACTGATATCTGTGCGGTGGCCACTTGGAGTTCCGTCCACACTTTCACCAAACATTACAGCCTGGACATTGCTTTTAGGTGCAGGGCAGGTTTTGGACTAGCTGTCCTACAGGGTCTTCTGTCATAATTCCTTTGCTCTTTCGGCAGACCTTTCCTGCCGCCCGTGATTTCAGTTCCTTCTGATTCACACTGTTTGGGACTCAGTCCTCAAGGTGATTACCTACTGCAAGAGCACTCTTGAAGTAAGATAGTATAGTTACTTAAGAACTTACCATAAGAGTAGATCTTCAAGAGGGACTCTTGCAGTAGGTAACCTTTTTCCCCTCCCTCCTTCACCCATCTTCTGTTGCTCTTCTATGGTATTTTGGCTCCAGGAGCCTCTTCTTTCCATTTTCCTGTCACTCCTTTCCAGAGGTCTCCATCAGGAGAACTTTATAGTAGCACGCTGACATCGGTCACATGACATCAGGTGGGCGTTCCCCCTTCAGACATTGCTAGCTAAAGTTTCTGTGTGGTCCTAATGCCAGGGGACACAGTTCTCAAGGTGATTACCTACTACAAGAGTCTCTCTCGAAGATCTACTCTTATGGTAAGTTCTTACGTAACTGTACTTTTTGCAAGCTTTCCTCGTACGATTTTCCTTGTTAACCCAGTATTTTGTTTGTCACCCTCCTTTGGACTGTCTCCAACCTGTCCTGGTCATAGAAACATAGAAACATAGACTTTGACGGCAGATAAGGACCGCTAGGCCCATCTAGTCTACCCATTTCCCTACCTACAGGATAGGCCGCAGATCCTAGTTAACCAACAGCCTATATCTTCCTGCCCCCCAAAAGAATTGCCTTATGTTTGTCCCATGCATTCTTGAATTCTCCCACAGTTTTAGACCCCACAACTTCCTCAGGAAGGCTGTTCCATGCATCCACTACCCTCTCTGTGAAATAATACTTCCTCACATTGCCTCTGAACCACCCTCCTTCTATCTTTAAATTGTGTCCCCTTGTTCTTGCAAGTCTCTTTTTCTGAAAGATGCTACCCTCTTGGACTTTGTTGATTCCTTGAGGTACTTGAAAGTTTCTATCATGTCCCCCTCTCCCTTCTTTCCTCAAGGGTATACATATTAAGCTCCTTTAGTCTCTCCTCATACGGCTTCTCTTGCAGACCCTACACCATTTTAGTTGCCTTCCTCTGGACTGCCTCTATCCTGTCTATGTCCTTCGGAAATGGGGTCTCCAGAACTGGACACAGTATTCCAGATGGGGGTCTCACCAACTGTCTGTACAGAGGATAACAACTTCCTGTTTTCTGCTGCTGATGCCTCTCCCTATACATCCCAGTATACCCGGCCTCCCTACTGCCTTCTCACATTGCTTGCTAACCTTAAGGTCATCTGATATGATTACCCCAGGTCCCTTTCCTGTTTTGTTGTTGTTACTACCTCCCCACCATTGTGTATTCTTCCCTGGGTTCTTGTTTCCCAGGTGCATTATTTTGCACTTTTTGCATTGAATCCTAGCTGCCATATGTCTGACCATTCCTCCAACCTTGCCAAGTCCCTTTTCATCCTTCCCGCCTCCTTGTGTATCAACCCTGTTGCAGATCTTTGTGTCATTTGCAAAAGGCATACTTTTCCTTCAGTCCCTCTGCAATGTCACTGATGAAGACATTAAAGGACTGGACCCAATACTGAACCCTGCGGTACCCCACTAGTAACCGCCCTTTCTTCAGAGTGGACTCCATTTACAATTACCTTCTGTGTCCTATTGTCCAGCCAATGTTTTACCCAGGCTACCACCCTGGGACCCACTCCCAGGCTGGTTAATTTGACTAATAATCTTTTGTGTGGGACTGTGTCAAATGCCTTGCTAAAGTCTAGGTAGGCCATGTCCACAGCCCCTCCCTGGTCTACTACTTTGGTCCTTCTTTAAATGTGGGCTCCAGAACTGCCTGAGGTACTTCAGGTGTGGACTCACCAGGAACCAGTACAGGAGAAGGATCACTTTCATTCTTCTGCTAGTTAAAGGGACACTGTCAACCCTTTTTGCATTATATTATTTCTAGTTGAACAGCCACATTTTATGGTTGCTTACCTTCTCTAAAACTCCTAGAAGTTGTTGAATGTTTGATCTGCTTCCTTTCTTAGTAGAACTGAAATGTGTGGGTATGGCACAATTATACCCAACTTTGTTGTGCTTCAAATCCTTGATCTACTCTTATTGCATACTTCCTGAACATTAGGAACACCCCCAAACAGTGCAGCCACTTATGATACAATAATCTCCTCTCCTTCCACTGCATCATGAGTGGCTAGATTGTATTAGTAGCATTCCCATATCCAGGAAAGATGCAGTGGAAGTTGATCAAGAACTGTAAACACACACATTTTTGTGTGGTAACACCAGTATGGTGGGCAGTCTGTGTTTTAATCTTAAAAGAAAAAAGGAATCAGAATCAGACTATCAGCTACATCAGCAATCTCTATAGAATGTGAGCAATCATAAAATTTACTTTTTAAACGAGACACACTTTGAGGTCTAAGGGGTTGACAGTGTCCCTTTAAGTCTCTGCCTATACACCCCAATGTTCCACTGGCTTTCCCATAAGCTTTACTACACTGTGAAATGGGCTTCAGGGTGATACTAATGACAATACCCAAATCCCTATTTTCTGCACTGTGTCCCACTCTCACCTCATCAGTCCAGTAGTCCATCTTAGGATTCTTTTTCCGTATGTGAATACTTTGCACTGCTTCTAGCACCAGGAATCCATCAAAGGTGCTTTACAATAAGCTACATTCTTCCTGGTGGAGTGTGATGCCCTGGAGGTAGAACTTATACTAATTAGAGAATCAGAATGCTAAATTCAAACTCTGCCCTGTGGTTAAGCTCCCCTTAGTGTTGTAATGTCAGATTTGTTTCTCTGCCTGAAGAGAGCAGTCACCCCGAAGTACTGCTTCAGCCTTCGGGTCAACAGTTCTTCATATATTTTACACTGTTGTTTTTCTAAGTTTAAGTTTAAGTTAGTTTTGTCAATACTGTGCATCAGGGTATTTATTTTACTGTTGTTTACGAAATTACAGTTTCTCTGGTTCCCAATCGGTTCCAGGAACCAGAGAAGGCCGCCCTCACAACACAGTTCCTACCTCGAGGGAACAAACTGAAATTGATTGAAAAACAGACCAAAAAAATGCAAAGTTTTCAATAAAAAGCATTTTTTTACTTATTTTAGATTCAGGTCTTGTGATCAAGGATTCAAACTGCATTTGGGCTTCAAATTTTAAACTGCTGTGTTCCCTAGCAGTTCCTCGTTACTGAGAGGGAAGAAAAAATATTTTCATTTAAATTTCTCATCAACAACGTGAACATCAACTGGAACCTGGGATCCTGGGGTTCCCAGTGGTGTTCTCTAACCACTGCACCACAGAGGCTTACTCTTGTCTGCTACTCTGAAGCCCATTTATGTAAATTAGGCCAGTTGTATGTAAATTAGGATGATGAATGCCAAGCTGCACACAAATATAATCACTCCTTCTGGAAGCATTCGACTCATTACTCAGATCTGTAAAAGGGAAGCAAAAACTAGAAAAAAACATGATATGCTGCTGGTGATAAACTCCCTAAGTAGGTAGCTTCAGGCGGTTGATTGATACTAGCACTTCTGTTTATTTTTGTTGTGATGGCTAGAGGAGGAGTGCGTGTTTCTGCCATGTCAGCATGTTAGAAATATTAATATCTTATCATCTTTCTTCTAGCTCTGCCCGTCAGCTGAAGGGAGTATACGATAGCTGTGAGGGATTAACGGGAGAGATTAGTTTCACTGTGATCAAAGGATTTCTCCGCCTTCATATTTAAAGTAACATTTATCACACGCACCTCTTCCTCCCCCCAACAAACCTTTTAAACTAGAGTGAGGCCGTCTGTTGGGACTTAGCAGTTTGACTTTGTTTTGGGATGAGTTTAGAGAACAGCTTTGTATAGTGATACGTAAATTGTGGGGAAATATTTAGCAGGAGTGGTAAATCAAGACCACAGGGAGATGAGTGGAAACTGGCAGGGGGGAGATTCAGGAGGAATACGATAAGTGCTTTGTTTTTTGACAGAGAGAGTGGCTGTGCAGTGAACAGCCTGCCTACCAGTAGAGGTGGTGGGTGCAAGAACCAGTTAAGGTTTCAAACATGGCTAGGACTGAAAAAAAAAAGGCTTAATGATTACACAGGGGGAAAACAGCAGGGCAGGAGGAAAGGGGGAGAGATGAGGGCAATAAACCTGACTAGACATTAGGTCCCGGGGTAGGGTAGAGGAAAACAGGGCAGCTTGGATAGAAACATAGAATTTGATGGCAGATAAGGACAGCTTGGCCCACCTAGTCTGCCCATTTCCCTACCTGATGGATAAGCTGCAGATTCTAGTTAATCAACAGCTTACTTCCTCCTACCCTTCCACTAGAATTGCCTTATGCCTGTCCCATGCATTCTTGAATTCACCCACTGTTCCTGACTCTACAACCTCCTCAGGAAGGCTGTTCCATGCATCCACAACCCTCTCTGTGAAAAAATACTTCTAGGGACATGGATATGTTGTTCATCCACACTATCTGGCAGGTATCCTTGCCACTTTAATTCTTGCCGGAAGGTCTTCAAGCTGGCTCCTCCCACCCACCGGGTGGTAAAACTCGTTCCGCCCCATGGCGTAGATCTTCCTTACCGCTTGGAAGCTCAGGTTCCCTCCTTAGCACTCTGCGTTTGAGACTGGATCCTAATTCTTCAGTTCACCCGAAATTGATTTTGAAGTTTACCAAACTTCGGTCTTCTTTTTCCCTCGCGGCTGCGATGGACAAATCTGTTCGCAGCTTTCGGAGGTGCCCCTGCGGGCAGAAAATGTCCAGGACAGATCCGCACTCCACGTGTGTCTACTGCTTAGGCCTAGATCATGACCCGCACGCTTGCGAGTTGTGCCGTTCCTTTTCGGCCAATGTTCTGGACGATTGCACTGCCTGTTTGAAGCTTCGGCGCCCTGAAAGCGTTTCCGCGGTGAAATCCAAAAAGGCTCGTTAGGCGGTTTCCGCGGCGACTGGCTCAGCTGAGCAGCTCAAGCAGATGATCGCCCTCATGGAGGAAGCGGCCCAGGCGCATCTTCTTCTTCCTCAGCAGGCGGCATTTATCCAGCTCTCTCCAGAGTTCCTCGTGCAACCGTTCAGGAGCTTTGCCAGTCCTTTCCACGAAGGGAGAGGGACCTTCGGGACATTCTTCTCGGCCCAAGAAAAGGGAGTCGAAAGGTAAGTCCCACCGTCAACGTTCCTGGGAGCGGGAGAGGTCCCCCTCCCCGGGCAGCAGACCGTCGACTTTGGTCGAGGTTGCGGCTGAGACCGCTGGCTTCACGGTGCCCCCGTCAGGCCAGCCTGCCGAGACTCCCGTCGATGAAGTCGAGATTTTTCTCGATCCATTAGATGGGCTGTCGACTGGAGAAGCCGACAGCCCTTCTTCACTGGTTCCCCCGGTGGATACCGAGGATCTGCCTGCTCCTTCGGGACCGCGGTCCCGGTTTAAGTTCCTGAGCCAGGAAGGCGGGTATCCCCCCCTTCCCAGACCACCCTCGGTCCCCGGTCTCAGTCTCGGACCTCTTCTCAGTCCAGCCGTTTCCGCCGACATCGGCGGTCCTGGTCTTGTTACCGAAGTAAGTGGCGACACCGTTCTTCCTCGTCCTCCTCCTCTGGTGAGGAGAGGCTTCGATGCAAGTGCGCCGATGCTACGAGGATTTGATGTGGCAGCAGTTGCTGTTATCTGGGCCTAAGCCGACCCCAGCTAAGACCCTGGCCATCAAGTGGCTGTCGCCGGAATGGCCGAAGCAACCACTCGTTCCAGTCGAGTTGCCTGCCCCAGGGTCGGTTGCTAAGCCAAAACCAGCTGGTTCACCGATTGTGGTGGAACCTCCGCCCCCTCAACCTAAGTCGGGGGCCCCGACCAAGAGTTCTCGGTCGGGTCATGGCCTGCCCCACAGGTTGTCGGTCACCCTCACTCCCGACCGTCCTCGGCAGGTGGAGGGTGGCTCGGGGCCGAGGCAGCTCTTCGCAGACTCTTCGGAATCCGACGATGATTCCTCCGTGTTCTCAGGCAGTGCAATCTGGAGTCCTCAGGGGCCAGTCAGTGGGCGATAGCCCATCGTCCTTCTTGGGTCTCTTCGGCTCATCTGGAATCACCGGGATGCAGCTCGAACCCGTGTCAAGTGGGCCAAGTATCCCTAGCGGAGATTCTGGACCGAGGGGATTCTCCTACGGAGGCCTTTCCGGTGGCTGAGGCCATTGTCGGCCCAGCCTTGGAGCTTTGGCAGCGGCCTGCTTCCTGTCCAGTGCCTTCAGCCAGGATGGCCAGGAAGTATGTGGTCCCTACCAGCTCTTTGCCGGTTTCTCGGAACACCTCTCTGCAGAGGGGTTAGTCACCGACAGCGTTTTCCGGTGCTCCAGTACCGCTTGGGATGTGGACAAGCCTCCCGACAAAGAATCCAAAAAGCTGGACTTTGCCGGGCGCAAGGTGTACGCTGCGTCCTCCCTCGGCCTCCGACAGGCCAGCTCGGCCGTGCTGATGGCACACTTCTCCCACACCCTCATGGGCTCCCTGGATGAGGTTGTTCCTCATCTTCCGCCTGACCTGCAGACCACGGTCCGCCAGGTGCGGGACCAGGGCAGGGCGGTGGTGAAACAGCAGCTCCAGACTGCTCTGGACATAGGTGATTCCTATGCCAGGTCAGTAGCAGCCGCAGTGGCCATGTGACGCAGGGCATGGCTGAGGATATCCACTTTCACGGCGGATACCCAACATAAGTTGGCGGACGTCCCCTTCTTGGGGACTGACCTCTTCGGCCCTAGAGTGGAGGGACACCTCCAGCTGATCGAAAAGTCCAATGCCACTCTGGACTCAGTCACCTCCGCCCAGAGGGACAAAGGCTGCCGTCAGCAGCAGAAGTTCTTTCGTCCTTCTCCTCGACCGGCCCAGCAGCACCAGCAACAGGGCCAGCAGGCTCTCGCTTGGCATCCCAAACCCAAGCTGACGGCTTCCTCCAACAGGAAGCAAGGAGGTAAAGGCCCAGGAGGTCTCTCGGCCGGTTCTTCCTCCAAGCCTGCCCAGTGACGGGTTGAGGGGTGCCACCCTCAACCTCGTCACTCCCCCCTGGGTTCCCCCTGTGGGGAGACGGCTCCGCCACTTCCTTTCCGCCTGGTCCACTATCACCACGGACCGCTGGGTGTTGGAGGTGGCAGGAAAAGGCCTGCCTCTGGAGTTTGAGCAGGTTCCGCCTTTTCCAGCCATTGCCCCTCGGGGGGGCCACGGGGTCCGCAGCCTCGCTGTTGGCCCGCCGGGCCGACATTGCCCTGCTCCTCAAAAAAGAGGTAATCAGGAAGGTGGCGGATCCTCCTTCAGACCCGGGGTTTGTGTCCAGGTACTTCCTGGTCCCAAAACGGATGGGGGGCTGGCGCCCCATTCTTGACCTGCATGACCTGAACAAGTTCCTAAGGTCTCGAACCTTCAGGATGGTCATTCTGGCTCAGATAATCCCATCCTTGGAATGAGGCGTGTGGTTCTGCTCCCTGGATCTTCAGGATGCGCTCTTTCACGTCCCAATCCGTCCGTCCCATCAGAGATTCTTCCGCTTCAGAGCAGAGGGATCCCTTTACAGGTTCCGAACCATGCCCTTCGGCCTCTCCCTAGCTCCCAGGGTCTTCACCAAATGCATGGCAGTGGTGACAGCATTCCTGCGGCGCCGAGGGGTCCGGGTGTACCCTTACCTGGATGATTGGCTGATAACAGCCCCCTTCAGACAGGAGGTGGAGCGGTCCAGAGATCTGGCCCTCCAGGTTTGCTCTCAGGTTGGCCTCCTCATCAACGAGGCCAAGTCGGAACTCATGCCAAAGCAGGTGATTCTGTTCATTGGGGCAGAGCTCGACTCTGCGAGCCAGAGCACGGCTCCCGGTGGACAGGGCTGAGGTTCTTTCCTCCTTTGCCCAATCATTACTGGTTGGGCAATTGCGGCCTGCCCGGGACTTCCTGCGCCTCCTGGGCCTCATGGCGGCCTGCACCAGTGTGGTCCGTTGGGCCCGTCGGTACATGTGTCCCCTTCAGTGGGGACTGGCCAGCCAATGGTCACAACGCCGTGATCCATTGGACCGGCCCATGACAGTGACCCAGGAGATGTGGAACGCTTTCCAGTGGTGGATCGTTCCAGCTCATCTGCAGGAGGGTATCCCGTTCGTCCGCCCCGAGCCAACAGTCTCTCTCTCGACCGACGCATCTCTGATGGGTTGGGGTGCCCATCTGGGGGAACACCGAGCACACGGCCTCTGATCCCCTCGGGAGTCCCGATGCCACATCAACCTGCTGGAGCTCCAAGCTGTCCATCTAGCTCTCACCACCTTCGCTCCGTTTCTATGGGGTCAAGTGGTTCAGGTCCAGACGGACGACACCACGACCATGTACTATCTGAACCGCCAGGGCGGGACGCTCTCCTTGCTGTTATACAAGGAAGCTCTCCGCATTTGGTCCCTAGTGCGCAGCCTGGAGGCGGATCTCCTAGCCATTCACGTGGCAGGAGCCTCCAACACCCTGGCCGATGCCCTAAGCAGGATAGGGGCTGCGTCTCACGAGTGGTCTCTCCTGCTGGAGGTAGTACAAGATCTCTTCTCCCACTGGGGCAAGCTTCAGGTGGACCTGTTTGCCTCCAGGGAGAATGCGAAGCTGGGTCTGTTCCATGCCCACCCCCCTCAGCAGGGCTTGCTGCAGGGGGATGCCTTCTCGAGGCCGTGGACCCCGGGCCTCTTCTATGCCTTTCCCCCATTTCCCTTGATCCACAAGGTGCTTCTCAAGGCAAGGAGGGACAAGGCGCAGGTGATTCTGGTAGCCCCAGACTGGCCCCGCCAGTTCTGATATCCAGATCTCCTCAGCCTCAGCTCCAGGCTCGGGCGGCTTCCAGCCCGCCCGGACCTGATCTCAGTCAATCAGGGAAGGTATTCCATCCGGACCTTCAATCCCCTGCCTGGCCTGGTTCCTGAGTGGCTAGAGTTCCAGGCCTTGGGTCTTTCCGACGAGGTCCTCAACGTCGTTGAGGCGTCCCGTAAGGAGTCGACCAGAAAATGCTATGCCTTCAAATGGAAGAGGTTTTCCATTTGGTGTCAGGGGAAGGGCTTGGACCCTTACGACTGCCCCTTGGCAAGCATTCTGGACTACCTGTGGTCCCTTTCCCAGCAAGGGCTTCGGTCGACGACCCTTAAGGTGCACCTGGCAGCCATCTCTGCTTACCGGTGTGAGACGACAAGCAGTCAGTGGCACAGGAGAAAGGTGGTCGGTGCTTTTCAAAGGCCTTGACCACTTTCCCCTCAGTGCGAGAACCTCCACCTCCGTGGGATCTACTGCTGGTATTGGCCAAGCTCATGGGCAAGCCATTTGAACCAATGCACAGGTGTGATCTTTCACACCTGTCATGGAAGACCACCTTCTTGGTGGCTAGCACGTCAGCCAGAAAGATGGGAGAGCTCCAGACGCTTTCCATCGAGCCTCCCTACCTGGTCTTCCACAGGGACAAGGTTGTCCTGCGCCCCCACCCGAAGTTCCTCCCGAAGGTGGTGTCGGAGTTTCACCTTAACCAGGTGTTGACCCTGCCGGTGTTCTATCCCAATCACACCTCGGAGGCCGAGTATAGGCTCCTTACTTTGGACCCTAGACGAGCGCTCACTTACTATAAGGAGCGGACAACTGAAGTTCGGGGAGAGGTTCACCAGCTGTTTGTCACCTACGCTGAAGCTGCACCTGGCAGACCTGCAGCAAAGCAGATGATAGGCAGGTGGATCACCTCCTGCATAAAGCTCTGCTACAGGTTGGCGGGCATGGAGCCTCCCAGAGGGAGAAGAGCTCATTCTACCCGCCATACCGCTGCATCGGTAGCTGCTTCCAGGGACGTCCCTATCCAGGATATCTGCAGGGCTGCTACCTGGAAGTCGGCACATACCATCATTACCCACTACCACATCGACCTCGAGTCACGCC
Source organism: Neoceratodus forsteri (assembly GCA_016271365.2). NCBI lineage: Eukaryota > Metazoa > Chordata > Ceratodontiformes > Ceratodontidae > Neoceratodus > Neoceratodus forsteri. The sequence continues at coordinate 27,235,396 of JADMNL010000026.1, read as the reverse complement.
GGGATGCTGGTTTTGGGGCCTCAGTTCTCCAATCTGTCTTTCCCAAGTAAGTATTGGGGGTGTGCGCCTTGCCTCCCTCCTCCCGGAGAACTGCTAGGAGTCTGCCAGACAGTGTGGATGAACAACATATCCATGTTCCTAGAAATACAGGTTACTCACCTGTAACAGGAGTTCTAGGAATGGTATGTGTTGTTCATCCACACGACCCACCCGACCTCCCAGACTTCAACAGACAACCTGAGCTTCAAGCGGGCCAGATCTTGCGTCATGGGGTGGAGCCGAGAGTTTTACCACCCGGGTGGGTGGGAGGAGCCAGCTTGAAGACCTTCCAGCAAGAATTAAAGCGGCAAGGATACCTGCCAGACAGTGTGGATGAACAACATATACCATTCCTAGAACTCCTGTTACAGGTGAGTAACCTGTATTTTCTAACATTACCTCTGAGCCGTCCCCCCTCTATCTTCAAATTGTGCCCCCTTGTTCTTGCACATCTCTTCTTCTGAAAGATACTACCCTCTTGTACTTTGTTAATTCCCTTGAGATACTTGAAAGTTTCTATCATGTCTCCCCCTCTCCCTCGTTTCCTCAAAGGTATACATATTAAGCTGCTTTATTCTTTCCTCGTATGTCTTCTGATGCAGACCCTGCCCCATTTTGGTTGCCCTCCTCTGAACAGCCTCCACTCTGTCTATATCTTTGCAGAGATGAGGTCTCCAGAATTGCACACAGTAGTCCAGATGGGGTCTCACTAACTGTCTGTATAGAGGGATAACAACTTCCTGTTTTCTACTGTTGATGCCTCTCCCTATACATCCCAGTATCCCTCCAGCCCTCCTTACTGCCTTCTCTCATTGCTTGCCCACCTTTAAGTCATCTGATATAATTACTCCTAGATCTCTTTCGATTTTTGTTGTTATTATTAACTCACCCCCCCCATTGTGTACTCTTCCCCTGGGTTTTTGTTTCCCAGATGCATTACCTTGCACTTCTTTGCATTGAATCTGAGCTGCCACATATTTGACCATTCCTCCAACCTTGCCAAGTCCCTTTTCATTCTTTCCACCCCACCTTGTGTATCAAGTAGGTCATTGGTCTTTTTCTACCAACATTTTATATGCGCCATTCTGTGTGCCCTTTTCCTTAAATAGATTTTCTGGTTTCTGGTGCAACCTTCGAGCTTGAATTTTAGGACCTCCCAGTTTTCATGGACACATTTTCTTTAAACCTAGATGTTTCTGTTTGACTTCCTGTGTTCACGTTGCTAATGCCTTAAGTCACAATCCTTTTCTTATATCACAACCTGTTGTCATGGAGATTACTCTGCCATCACAAGCAGAGTGTTATCCAAGCTAGGTGAACCATCCTCCTCCTCCTCTGCCCCGAAACTGTGGAATTCCATCCCAGCCTGTTTCTGGCTGAGTTCCTGTAGTCTAGCGTTCAGGTGTGGGCATCACTCTCCATTCCAAGGCCTCTGTCTGTAATTGTCCGTAGTCTGCCTTGGTAAATTAATATATCTCTGACTAGTTGCACTTGTTTGTACTGCTAACCACAAACTCCAAGTTTATAACCTTCAGAGCCTGTCAAGCCCTGGACTTCTTTATTGCTACCTTTACCCATATTGTTGACAACCATGCTCCCCTTAAAAAATGCAGATCCAAGGGTATTAAAGCTCCTTGGCTCAACAAGGAGCTAAGGATGCACATGTCCTCTCGTGACCGGACTTGGCGGTCCTTTAAGAAAAGTGGCCAACCCTCGGACTGGATTCGTTATAGGCAGCTCAGAAATCAATGTAAGAATTCCCTTCACAAAGCCAAACGCCATCACTTTAAATCTTTGCAAACTGAACACCTCTGTCACCCTAAAGAGTTTTGGCACCATGTTAATTCCCTAGTTAAAGGGAAGGCCGTGGAACTACCTAAATGTATCATTGCCCACGGCTTCCCCCTCACTGAGACCCTCTCTATTGCCACCGGATTTAATGAATTTTTTTCCAATTTATTCAAATATACCTCTCTGTTCCCACAGTCTCCCGACCCTTCCTCAGCACCCACTCCAAAGGTCTTCCTGGGATCTCACCCTGCCTTCCATCTGAAATTGGCCACTTGCAAAGAGGTCCAGAGGCCCCTTGCTAACCTCAAGGCCGAGAGTTCTCCTGGTCTTGACTTCTTTGAACCCAAATTCCTAAAAATTGGTGCTCCTGCACTTGCTCGCCCCGTGTGTGACTTATTCAGACATTCTTTCCTGTCTAGCATGGTGCCAGACAAGTGGAAAATTGCAGTAGTTGTACCAGTGCACAAAGGAGGGCCTAATACTGTTGTTGAGAACTTCCGACCGATCTCAATTCTCTGTCCTCTTGCCAAGATCCAGGAGTACATCGTCTACCATCACCTACAGGAGTGCCTAGAGAATTATAACCTGTTGTCTCCATATCAGCATGGATTTAGGAAAAGACATAGCACCCTCACAGCCCTATTGAAAGTAACTTTGGATATCTATCACGCCATGGATCAAGGGTCTGCTACTGGTGCCTTCTTTGTTGACCTGACAAAAGCGTTTGACCTTGTGAATCATTATCTACTGCTAATACAGCTACAGTCAATTGGTTTGGATCCCACTGCCCTACTCTGGGTCCACAGCTACCTCTCCTGCCATTCTCAAGGTGCCCAATGGGCTGGTGCTTTATCTGATTTCAAACATATTACACATGGTGTCCCACAAGGCTCTATTTTGGGCCTGCTGTTATTCTATTTATAAATGATCTTCCTAGGCACTGTGGAGGGGCCTCTGTGCATCTCTATGTGGACAATGCCATTATTTATCGTTCCTCTCCTGATGTCTCCTTGATTAACAAGCAACTTTCCTCTGACTTCAAGGACCTTGAAGACTAGTTCCAGTGTAACCGACTAGTCCTCAATACTAAAAAAACTAAATGTATGCTCTTTTTCTCACCGTCCTCCCACCTCTATGCCCCCCTCACCTCTAAGTATCTTATCACATAATGGTGACATTCTTGAGACTGTCCCCACTTTTAAGTATTTGGGTGTGACCCTTGACACCTCTTTATCCCTCTCTGCCCATGTTTCCACCCTAGTCAAAACACTGAATCAGAAGTTGGAACTCCTTTACCATATCCGCCCCTTCCTCACCTCTGCCTCTTGCATCAAGATTGCCTCTGCGTCTCTTCTTCCTTTACTTACTTACAGTGCACCATTATTACCGTCGTTCAGCGTGTGTAACATGTCACTGCTTGCCCAGGCTTACCATAGGGTGGGTAGGTTTGCACTTGGGATCAATAGCCGCCACCACCACTGTGATGTCCTCTCTCTCCTTGGCTGGCTCCCTTATGAATCGAAACTAAGGTACTCAGCCTTGAGCCTTGTGTATGAGCTTGTCCACAGGTTTACACCTCCCTGTCTCAGAGAGATTATTCACCTTCGGATACCGGCACGTGCCCTCCGTTCCTCTGCTCTACCTCTCCTTGAACGGCCTAATCTGAGGCTTGCAGTCACCCGTAAATCTTTCTCCTTTGCATCAATAACTGATTGGAACTCCCTGCCTTCTCCCCGTCCTTTCCTGCACATCCCTGTGCAAGTTCCAAACCACTTTACTTATCTTCCTGTCCTCCTCTGCTAAGTGCACCTGTTTCCGGTGATTTTCTCACTCCTCATTTCCCTCATCTTAACTCTATCCCCTAGTCCTCTTCCCCTATACCCTCCGGTCTATCTCCCTTCCTTGGTCTGTTCCCTCATCCCTTCTTTGTCCTTTGTCTATCCTGGTTCTACTCCTTCCTCCCTCCCTCTTTCCTCCCTCAGGTCCACTCCCTATGTTCTCTCCGTCTCTACTGACGTCTATCCTCACTGGTGTTCACCCCCCGTATCGTTTTTGGGGATTAGACCCTTATACCGTGGTACCTTAGGAATTAACCTGAATTGTGTTTACCCATTTTACTTATTTTATTTGAATGTCCATGTATACAAACATTGCTTCCTACCAGAAGGCATAGTACTCTCTGTATAATTATGTATATAATCAATGTACTCTATTGTTTTTACTCATCTCGCATTGTATCTATTTTTGTAATCTTTTTTTTTACGTTTTGCACTCTATTCTACCTGTGCTTCTCCCCTTTGTATGCGTCTGTTTTACAATATTGTTCATACAGAATGAATCTCAGAGCTTTGGCTATTTCTGTATTCCCTAGTGAATTTGCCACTCTTTAAGTAGACACCTCGTTGCTGTCAATTCCCAAGTGCATGCGATTGTCTTCTGTATCTCATAAGGTGTCTCTGTATTGTTCTTTCTTACTGTTCTCTCCCGGGTCGCCCCTGAAAAAGGGACTGTAATTGTCTCAGTGGACTTACCCAGTTACCAAAATTCAAATAAATAAATACATTATGTTTTCAACTGCTTTTGAGATTGTTACAGTGTTGTACTGCTGTTTTTACTGCCCTATACCCTGTACTTTACCCCAGGTTATTAGATTTTGTATGTTTGTTCCTTTGGGTATTTCTGTGCTTATGGATATGCAGTTGTATATGTTCCCCCTGTACCCTGTATAATGTTTCTGTTTACCTCCTGTTTTTGATTCTCCTGGGTTGTGCCTGAAAATAGGAAAATGTCTTGTCTAGAGCACCTACCTGGTAAATAAAAATGACATAAATGTATAAATAGATAAGGGAGGCAGTGTAGCACAGTGGTTAAGAGCACTGAGCTGCAAACCTAGAAAACTGGGTTTGTATCCCACAGTTGCCACTTGCGTACTGTGTGACCTTGGGCAAGTCACTTAATTTCCCTGTGCTCACAGGGCACATCTGGAAACAAAAATTGGCTTAGTGTGTCTTTCCTGGCCAAAAATTGTAAAATAAAATAATTCCAGGACAAAAAAGCAGCTGGAACACATGAAAGCAAAGAGGCTATTTTCATGCAAATCTTTTTCTTTTTTTTTTGCCCCTAATGTTTATCCTCCTGATCATGCCCACTGGAAACCCTCTCCATCATGCCACACAATGGCCCCTTCTGCCCGCTAGATTCACTGCTCATCACCAAGGACAGACCTCCCAGAGTTCCAGCCCACACACACATCCCAAAGACTGGCACATCCCCTGCTGGGACCTCCTGTCTTCTGAGGAGAAGCATTTCCTGTTTTCCCTTCCTTCCTGCCACTATTGGCAGCTTGTCACCACTGAGAGCCTCCTTTTCCTAGCCTGTGAGGATGATGCCCAGCTTGGGGCCTTTTACAGCCTCCCGTACTTCTCTACTCATATGTGCCATGGAGGGGAGACGGACTAGGCCCCCCCATTTGCCCCGCCTTGGGGAGCAACCTGGGGGTTGAAAGGATGGCTGCAGGTAGGAGTGACGGGTTAACTGGTTGCCTGGGACTGATAGAGGGCATGGCATAGAAAAAGGTACAGACACGGCAAGGTTGTGACCTTTGAGCAAATAAGGCAAAAATACCTCATACTCGACTTAAACTACTTGAAAGTCCTGCAAGCAAGTTCATTCATTAAGAAAAGAAATACAGTAATAGAACTGGGAGCAATCTGTCACCCAGTGGTTAACAAAATTTGGGCAGTGGCACAGCAGACGGACCACAGGGAGTTGAAATCCCACTTATATGCAGAAATCAACCATGAAATGGGGGGGGGGATGGATAAGATTTGTAAAAAAATGGGAGGCCGAGTTAAGGAAGCAGCTGCCCCATAAAAAGTGGGCATCTTTGGTATCCTGTTAAGACATCACTTATATAAAATCGTCGCAATAATATCGTGGCTGGAACCTTGAGAACGTTTACAGTGAGTGACGGGTATAACAGCATTACAAAATTATGGTTACCCCGTCACTGTACGTGCAGCTAGGGAAAGGATAAAGGAGCAGTACGTGTGTTGCCATATCAAGCTGCTCACATGGTGGAGTGGCTAAGGCACTTGCACCTGGAGTGGAGAAGGCTTGGGGACCAGGGTTTGATTCCCTGTCTCCCAGAACTAAAGGTTTGTTTTGTTGTTTTTTTTGTTCACAAAGACATTTCCCCCCTCCTGAGTTTATCCCATCCCGAGGTCCATACCCCTAAGTAGTTAATTTATTAATTCCGTGGGGGGTGAAACCCCCCGCAAAACAAAAAACTGATATTCTTATGTCAGCTTTTGTGGTGTGTCAGCATTTGTGCCGGTCGGTGTTTTCACTGATGTTGTGATTTGTTTAAGAGGTTTTGATTGCGACGTTGTGTACTGCAATGTTTTTGTACTTGATATTATCACCTAGATCCGGCATCCTTATGGGAGTCACCACACAAGACAACAGCATCCGGGAACTGGACGGAGTTCAGATAGCAGGTTGGCACAAGATTCTTTCTGACACCAGAAAGGGCAGAATACATAGGAACCAGTAACACAGACAGATGCCGGCATAAATGTGGGGAGAGAGAGAGGCACACCAATGCATGTCTTTTAGGAGTGTATGGTGATCCAAAACTTTTGGCTGGAGATCAGTTAAAACATTAGCAAACACCTTGGGCTCTGGGGCACTCTCACAGCAGACAACATGGTCCTAGGCCTTCCCCCTAGGGGAGCACAGAAGGGAGATAATAGATACCTGTTTAACACATAGATAGCAGCCGCTCTCAGAGCAATAATGCAGACCTGGTAAACAGACAACAAAGTATCAAAGGAGGGATGGCTTGCAAACACCAAAAAAATAAAGAACATGGAATTTATTGTGGCTCAGTACCGACTACAGCAAGACAAAGTCACAGCCAGATGGCTTCCTTTTGAGCACTTACTAGAAGAAGTGGGTGGCAGCTCCATCATAGATCGAAGGGCCCTGCAATAAGAAAACACCACCCTTAGGGAAATAGGAAATTGTTTAACCAGGAGCAGCACACTAAGCTAAAGCTTGTTTTTAGGTGCAAACTGGGAGCACATGAAAGTTAAGTGATTTTCTCAGGGTCACACAGTATGCAAATGGGAGCTATGGGATTCAAACCCATGTCTCTAGGTTTATAGCGCAGCACCCTAAACCACAGCACTAAACTGCCGCCCTAAACATTAGTTAGCTAGTAAGCAGTCACTCCTTTAGTTTTGAGGGGGGGGTGATGGGGAGAGGGAGAACTCATTATTAAAAAGAATTATAAAAAGGGTCTGAGAAATGGAGCTTTCTGATTGGCTGAAAACATTCTAACAGCCTTATGTTAATCTTTTATTAACATACATGTAGAGCGTAACCATATGCTGAACAAGGTTAAACAATGTTTAAAAACTGTTTTTATTATAATAGCAATAAGGCACTCCCAGGGATTATGTTAATGGTCAGTTAATCACCCTCTAGGGGCATGTGGCACTCGGCTACACCTCGTGCCACAGTATACCCCTAGAAGGTGATTAACAGACCATTAACATAACCCTTGGTCATGCCTTATTGCTTAAATAGAACAGACAGTTATAGTAGTTCTCTGCAGTAACCTGCCAGGCTGGCAGTATAGCAATGATTCTAATAAGTTTTTTCTACCCCCGGGCATGCTGCTTGTAAGCACGCAGGCGGGATGGGGAAAAGGCAGCAGTAAGTACCGAAATTCATTACACTGGAAAGGGTGGCAGATATGCATGCTCTAAGGGAAGGGGAGGTACTTAAAAATGATGCATGCCCTAAAGAAAATGTATTGAAAGACAACAATAAGTTAAAGTTAATAAGTTCTTTCCTTTTAATATAATCTAGGTCAAATGTCAATTTTGCCTTGTACATATGTAAATATTTGTATACCTGTTTCGTTCATAAATCTTTGTATTTGTGTTCAATCAGTACCATGTCTTTTGTGTAAAACTGTAACCTTATATTGTTAAGACCAATCAGGTCCAACTTGTAAATGAGCTATGCTCAATGATGCTCGCCTGAATAAATAAAGATTTTGATCGATTGATTGATTGAAATAGTACTGTAAACACTGCAGAGGCAGTACGAGGCTGAGCTGTTATACAAAGTAAATGAGCCATAACAAAAAGTAAACACAGCAAAAGTAACAGAAATGTAACAACAAGATACGTAACTAGATTATGTGGTGCACATAGCAACAGCTATTCAACTTTCTTTCACAAGTCAAGGTGTCGAAGACATGCTAGCAACACACAAGACAAAGATTGAAAAAAACAAGTCTGATTACTGAAATGGAGTCAGGAATCTATATGTATGTAATAAAGCCTCCTTCACAAACTTTTTTTATTTTAGTCTTTGGTAACTGGGTAAGATCCACTAGGCACAAGTGCCTGTTTTCAGGGGTGACCTGGGAGCACTGGGTGATTAAGTAACTTGCTCAGAGTCATACAGTATGCAAGTGGAGGTTGTAAGAATCAAACCCAGATCTGGTCTGCTAGATGTACCAAGCTCATTACTCTAACCTCTAGGCTATACTGCCAGACTTATAAACATTATTATTGATTGCAGGAGCGCCCTCGACCAATTACAGTGCTTGCTTCAGTTGCATGTGAGGTACTGTTATTGCTGTAAAAGGACCTCATGCAATCAGCACTGTAACGGGCTTCTCGATGACTGCTCATGCCTCTGACTTTATTAAAGAAAAAGGTTTTTTAATTTTAATAAAGTTGGCGATCTATATGTACAGCCCTTCGCTCAATCACCTGGGCTGCTGCTCCCCCGAGCCCTGGCATTTCAGCATACACCCAAGGTGGGGCCTGAGCTCTGGCCGGGTGACCAGTAGTGATGCAGTGCCCCCACCTGGGGCAGTGGCACGGACTCCTGTGGATAAAGAACAGGTTACCACTCCCAAGGAACACTGGTGTGCCCTTGTAGAGGCTGACCCCTCAGACACGGTTATACCAATTACCACACCCCACAAAAACAATAATGGCAAATCACAAACACATGGAGTCAGTGGCAAATCATAACCCCTTTATTTAAAACAATCCAAGACAGGGAAGGTGAGGGTGACCCCCTTGTGCCTTCAGATATTCAGCACACAACCCCCTATGAGATCCCCCTCTCAGATGCACCCAGAATAGTCCCTGACGGTGTGTACCTCACTGTTCTCAGTTACAGGCCTGCGGTCTTTCGGTGGGGCCCATGTAGTAGATGCACAACCAGTTCAGGGAGCTTAAGTCTGTCATAGGGGTGGGGCTCTTCTCCGACCCTCTTAACTTGGTCTATAAATCCCCAGAGCTGCAGCTTGGGGTAGTCATGGTTGTCCAGGAGGATGACAAACTCTCTGATCATGGACAGGTGGGAGGGGGGGTTAATGAGGTGCTGTTCTTCGCCTGCCTGGCCTTTCCAGTTTCGCCAGTGGGATTTTATATACAGTCTTCACCAGGCAGACCTGTTCGTCCTTCTCTCTCTTTTTCTCCATTGCAGCAGCGATTTCACCCTGGGGAAACGGGGTGGCTCGGTTTCCATCAGCCAGGACTTGGATATGGCAGCCCAGCGTCCAGGGCTCTCCCCTGGCTGAAACCATTTGTCCCTGCGTGGAGTAGTCTGTGGGGCCCAAGGCTAACTCTTACTGTCCCTTTCAGTTTAGCCAGTCAGCCCCAGTGTCCTCAGGGGACCCTCCTGCACTAGTTACAGAGCAGCAGCAGCTGCAGCCTTCCTCCTACTCTTGCTTTGGGGGGGGTGTAGCCAGAGAGCCCACAGCCAAGCAGGCAGCCTTTGTAGCTGCACTTTTCCCTTGGTCCCAGTTCGTTTTCCCTTTTCCTGTTCCCCTCCTCTCAGCCCTCTCCCCTTTGTTCTCCCCCCACTTCGCGCTCTTTTTTTCTTTTAAACCCTTGTCTGAGCATCCCTCTGATTGGCTGCTGACTCCCACGTGACCTCCAGGCTGCCTCTGGGTATTTTCCCAGCAGCCTGAGGTCTGTAAGGTTGCATGGGGGCCGCCGTTCTGCTTCCCCAGTCAATCTCCCAGGAATTTGGGCTCCCCCATTGCTTAAGCCTGCTGACAGGGCTAGGTTGGGACGGATTTGTAAGCGGAGCTCGTCCAGTCACTGTCGCCCTTCCCCAGCCCCTCTGCTTATCTGGGGCTGGAGAGCACTGATTTCCTGGTGGCCGCATGGCAGAAGAGTAATGGGAGCTTGGCTCCTTTAAATTCTCCCGATGTAGTGCATGTGCGCTGTGTGCACAGCTGCCATGGCCATGCTGGTTTTGATTTCTCTCCCCCTTCCCCCAAGTTGTCATGGTCACCCTAAAATAATGCGGGGCCGCTCCTGGCACTCCTGTAAGGCACCACTTCCTCCGTGGACCCTCAGCCCCCTTTACAGCATGGGGCAGGGTCCCGAATGGACATCGCCTCTCTCTCACAGTGCCAACATGGATCGGGGCTCAAGTCCCACCACAGCCCCAGGATTGAGGAGGGTCCGGAGCTGTGCGAGCTCCCACAGAAAAGGTAAGCCTGCATTTGGAGGGCTTACATATAATAATTTTATGGGTCCATTTGGAGGGCCTCATATGGATCTAAGAGTGTTGCCGCTCGCATTCTATGGACCTCAGAACTGCTCACCTTTGGCTTGCAGGTCTCTGATTCCTAGAACGTGTGAGACGACACTCTTACAGCCATAAGAGGCCTGCCAGCCAGACCCAGAAACGTATAAATCATTAATTATACAATGGCTCAAAAAAATACTGGTTCTTGATTGGCTGGCTGGCATGATTTACATGTTTTAAAACCTGCTATCGCCCAACGGGTAAAAGTGCCAGCCAGCTTCATCAGCAACCTCTTAAAAAAAATCAATCTAACCCTCGAAAAAGAAAATGACAACTGCCAGGTAGATCCTCGCTAAACGAGCTTCAAATTTGACAATGACCCTTGTACCTTGTATATACCATCACTTTCTGATTGAGCCCTGACACTGCCAGGTGGTCAGTTGGAGGGAGTGAAGGTGGAGGGAAGCCGTTCCTCAGGGTCGAGAAACCTTGTCAGTGGATGGGGGGGGAGGTAGGCAAATGGGGGAGGGAGGTAAGAGTGTCTAGAATAGTGAGGGAAGAGGGGGAAAAAGGAGTGAGTGGGAAGAACGAGAGGGTGGAGGTAGGTTGTGGGGGCATAAAGAAGTGCATAGTTGGGTACACAGGGTGTGCTTTGGGAGGCATTGGTCAGAGGTGACAGGAGCATTGCACTTGGCTGGACAGGTGAGTTTTAAGTGCGGAATTTGAAAGGGACAGTTTTGGTGATGGAGGCTCTCTCAGGTGGGAGAGAGCTCAGCCAGAGTGGAGCCCGGTATTCAAAAGATCGCTGCCCTTGAGAGGTGTGACGGAAAGGCACCTTGACAGAGGCTTTGTTAGATGTCCTTGTAGTCCTGGCAGGTTTGACCTGTTGGAGGATGGAACTGGAGGCAGGGGGCAGCAGTCCCAGGACCGCTTTTTTGGCAAGAAGGCAGACTTGGTAGCGGGCCCTGTCACTTAGTCTAAGCCATCCTGTTTGTGAATAGAGATCGCAGGTATGGGTGAGACTTGGGACTCCTAGGGTTAGTCTGCAGGCTTTATTAATTGTGGTGGCAAGCCTCTTGAGGGTGTTGTCCAGAGCGGCACTGTAGACGGCAAGCCCATAGTCGATGGTTGAGAAGACTGAGCTGGTGATGGCGAGCCGAAGGTTTTGGTTGGTGAGGTAGTTTCGGTGTCTGTACAATAGACCTATCTTTCTGTTAGCTGATGCGGCGACATGGTCAACATGACAGGAGAAGGAGAGAGAGAGTTGTCTAACATAAGCCCAAGGTACTGGATGTTAGGGACCATTTCAATGGCTGCATTTTGATTAGTGTGGATATTTATAGTGGACGACTTGTGGCGGCTATGGGCTGGGGTGAAGAGCATGGACTTGTTTTTTTTGTGGTTAACTAGTAGCTTGGCATTGGTAAACCAGTCCTCAACTTTGTTGAAGTCCTGTTGCAGATGTTGTTCTAGGGTGGTTGGGTCAGTGTGACTGGAGTAGATAACCGCATCATCTGCATATAGGAGTATTTTATGTTGACATGCCTGCGGCAGGTTGTTTAAGAAAAGACTAAAGAGGAGGGGTCCCAGTATGGAGCCTTGGGGGACCCTGGAGGAAATTGGCAGAGGATCAGACAGCGTGTTACTTATTTTTACTTTTTGTTCACAGTCTGTGAGGTAGCTCCGGAACCAACCCAGGGAATGGGCTGAGAGCCCTGTTGCATCTATAATAACCAGACGAGACACAGTAACTGCACATATAAACATATAAACTGGAAGTCATTTAAAGAAATAAGAGGATGCTTGTTATTTCAGTTGCTAAACAAAATAGGAGCTCATTTGGTGTGACTACTGCCAAGATATAGAGGGGAAGAGTGACTGTCCCGTGTTCTCATCAGTAGGAACACTGGTCAGTGATGTGGTTCTGGATGGCGTGATTTCCATGACATTTGGTGCATGTTTAAAAAACAAAGTAAAAATATTAAACTTTTCTTTCTGTGTCCCCCTTTCTGTCTGTATTGTGGTGGCGGTAGAGACCCTCACTCCTAGAGCTTGATGATCGTTCCTCCCTCATCAGCCATCCAGTGACTCCGGCACATTCTCAACCCCAGGTCACCGGCATCATGAGCGGACACCCTGTGGTTGTGCAAATAGGCCGTCTGTTATTTTGTTTGATTATTTTAATGCCTCGCTGTTATTTTTTTCATTTATTGTTTTCACCCAACTGCCCAGCTTTGAACCCCAGAGGCCAGGCTACTATACAGTGCCATCACTGACCCGAACCTAAAAGCCCCCTTACCTGCCCCCTAGTGGACATAGATCCATAGGCAACGACAGCAGAGAAAGACCTGCCGACCCTTCCAGTCTGCCCACCCTACCTAACTACTGCTCACTGGCCATAGTGGCTATCTTGACCCTTAATTTCTGCCCCCCCATTTGATTAAGTCCATATGCCTATTCCATCCCTGCTTGAAACTACTTAACTATTTGGCCCTTATCACTTCTTCTGGCAGCTTTTTACACTTATCTGCCGCTCTTTCCATGAAAAATTTCTTGCGGATGTCTTTCTTGAATCTCCCCCCAGAGAGGGGTTTAAGAGAGTTCCCCCTTGTCCTGGTATTGGAGCTCAAGGAGAAGAGTTCCTTGGCATCCACCCTTTTCATCCCATGCAAGTGCTGGTACATTTCTATGATGAACCTTCTCATAATAGGGTCTTCAGTCCCCCCACCCAAGTCTTCTCTGAATTTGGTGGCTGGGGACTTCTCAAGCTGGGCAGGCAGGAGATGCAAAGCCCAAGTGTGTGACATCTTGCCTGGCCAATGTTTTTTTCCCCTTCAGTTCTCTCTCTCTCTCTCTCCCCCTCCCTGCTTTAAAATGCCTGGCTGTCAACAGCTCAGCATGCAGTGTGACTGACGCACAGTGGAGAGAGCTTAGAGATATAAATTGCAGCATGAGTTGCTGGACTGTACCATCTCCATGTAGGACAGTGGGCAGTGGTGGGTAAATTGAGAAGAAACTGTTTGGCAAGTAGAGTAACGTGTTTACAGATATAAAACAGGCACTGAAAATTGAGCCTTCTCATTGGCTGACACACATTCTGAAGGGTCATGGTAACAGCTGGAAGCCATCGTACAGTAAAGCAAGTAGAATTTAAATAGTTTAAAAAAGTGAAACAGTTTAGTTTAATAATAGTGTTGTCATTCTAAGGGTGGGTTACCTTCATGAATCTAACCCTTAGGGCATTAGGTACTCGGCTAGGCCTCGTGCCTCATAACCACCCAAGGGTTAGACAAGCAGGTGGTAAGCCAGTCCCTGGTTGTGCTTTAATGCTTAATATATCCCAGTATGCAATGCTAGACAGTAACATCACCTTGCAGGACAGAAGGCCCACTGGTTGGTAAACAGAGGAGCTGATTCATTGTAGAGAGATAAGTCATAAAATGAAGTACTGAACTGTACCATCTCCATGTGGGACAGGGGGCAAACTGGTTTGTAAATAATATGGAAGAGAGGGCAGACTGGTTGGTAAATAGAGATGATTTAGAGAAATAAGTCACATAATGCAATACTGAACAGTACCCTCTCCATATGGGACAGAGGGCACTCTGGTTGGAGAGTGTTTATTTTCATTTATTTAGTTTTTGTTTACTGGGTAAGGTGTCGTAGCCACAAAATATGACTATTTTCAGACAAGACCCAGGAGGTTACAATACAAAATTGGCAGACAAAACAAATAACAAGTATAGTTCAGAGGTAATCAACCATACAAGGAAAAATCTACATGGTTTTGTGATGTAAACAGTATTGTTAATATGACAGAGACAATGGCAGGAAAATACACAATAGTATAAAACATAATAAGCATGCAATCATAGTGCAGTAGAGTTTTAATACATAATCCATGGTAAGTGCTACATATAACAGTAACAAGGGGTCAGAGCAAAACTGAACATTGTGAGAGCTGAGGAAGGGGGATGTCAAGCACCCTGTGGGGGTTTAAAACAGGAACATAGGGCATGTTTGACGAGGAGAGAGTGATGCATCTTTTTAAAAGCAATATGACTAGGTGCAGAGTGAACATCAAAAAGTAGGGAATTCCAATATTTTGGGGCCAGGCAGGAGAAAGCTGAGGTTCCTTTTAGGGTTCTGCACCTAGGGGTGTATAGTAGAGAGAGTCCAGTAGAGCGGAGGGATAGGTGGGGGACAGAGGCACCAGCATGCCTGCAAGAGAGGTAGGTAAGTAGGTTAGTTCTGATGATATTGTCCAGCAGAGTACCAAGGGCAAGGAGTCGATTGGCAGATGAAGAAGGCCATCTAAGGTCTGCATATAGCAAGCAATGGTGCTTCAAACGTGGGAAAGCCGAGGCATAACGACAGATACTATTGTACGTTGTATCCCACTTACTTAGGGTGGTTTTCAAAGCATTTATGTAGGTGACAGCACCCTACGCAAGGGATGGAAGTAGGATACCCCTAGAAATAGCCAGTCTAGCTGAGGGGGTAAGCATCCAACTAGTTCTGTAAGCTATTCCGAGTTTGGAGTTTACTGATTTGCAGGTGTCGATGATGTGTTGCTCAAAGTTGAGAGTTTAATCATGCAGGACACCTAAATACTTGAATGAGTTTACTTTCATGAGGGGGGGGAGCCATTTGCACAGGAGATGTTGAAAAGGTTGCGGTTTGTTCTAAGTTTGGTTGCAGATCTGAAGAGCATGCCCTGAGTTTTACTTATGTTTAGGACAAGCCTTTTGTTGTGGATCCATTCTTGCATTATGAGAAATGCAGATGTTAGTCGACTATTTATTTCTTCTATGTTTGCAGAGAAGGTGTAGAGCACCAGACCATCTGCGTACAAGATTGTTGCGCACCAAGGGGTGTTAGAAGATATGTCATTTATAACAAGCATTTGTCAATGCCGAATGTTTGCTTGGTGGCATTGGCATTGGTAGTGTAGGAGTTAGAAAGATGCATAATAGGAATGGCAGTGAAGTATTGAACTGAACGCAACGCCACCACCACCCTGCAGAAAAAGTGAAGTCACGAGCGTGTGTAGAAACTGCGAAGCGCACACCCATAATGTAATTAGTTTGGGGATATTTTACAGCAGATTGTCAATGCAAGCATTTCGGGACCACCATTCATGAACAGTGTCACTATGATTTTCTTAATCTGTCCCAAACAGTGATTTCCCACAGCGACCACGCATTTCTGTGCTGGAAGTGCGAAAACACATTTCGGCCAGGGTGTGAAAAATGGCTGCTGTACTATTCATAAGGAAGTGTGGAAAAATGGCAGTGGTGAAAATCTGGACTGAAAATATTACAAATTCATGAACTTACGAAGGTGCGTGGAAACTGCGCAATGCTCACTCGTAACACAGTCATTTTACGGACTTTTGTCAACAAATTTTAAATATAGCCATTATAAGACCTCTGCTCATGAACAGTGTCACTGTGATTTTCTTAATCTGTCCTGAACATTGATTTCGCACACCGACTGCGCCATTGTGTGCTACGTGCGAAGAAACACATTTTGGGTGAGATGTGAAAAATGACAGCTGTACTGCTCATAAGGAGGTGTGGTGAAATGGTGATGCTGAAAATCTGGAGTGAAATATTAAAAATTTGCGAACTTACGAGCGTGCGTAGGAACTGCGCAACGCATGCTCGTAAATCAGTCATGTTTTGGAATTTTTTCACCAAATTTTCAACATAGGGTTTTTGGGGGCCTACCTCATGAACCGTGACACTGTTGTTTCATAAATTGGTCCCGAAAGGTGGTTCCATGCAGGGACCGCAAATTCACCTTTTGGAGCCGATTAACGCCATGACAGTGCAAGAATTCATGAGGAGAGGTCCCAAAAACCCTATGTTGAAAATTTGGTGAAAACATTCCCAAAAATGGCCAAGATATGCACCAAAGTTGAAAAAACAAAAAATCCATTTATGCCATTATACAGCTTACCAGCATTTCTTCAGTTCGCAGTCGGCTTTGAAGAGTGCAGACATGTTCCCAGTCCACCAAAGATCTTCGCTACTGGGATCCAGAGGCAAGTATAGTCGGGGTGGGGAGGTGGAGGCAGAAGGTGGGCACAGGTTGGGGTTGGGGGCTAGACAATCAACAATGGACCATTTTTCATTTCCAGGTGTTTTTTTCTTTCTAGGAAGATGACGCAGGACCTGTGCCATGCTGGGGTGGGCTCCCAGCATGGCAGCTGAAAGTTTTTTGGGGGGGGTCAGTAGCGCCAACGGAAGATTGGGCACTGCCACGCTGGGGTGGGCTCCCAGCGTGGTAACTGGAAATCTGTGGGGTTTTTGGGGGTGGTTGAGTGGAGCCGACAGGGTTGGGCACCCGTTGCCATGCTCATTTTGCCATTCTGGGGGCGCGGAGCTGACGGGGGATTGGGAGCCCCTGTCAGCCATACTGTGTGTGGCGGGGGAAGTGCATGAGCATGCTGGGGTGGGCTTCCAGTGTGCTACTTGAGTGTTTGGGGAGGGGGGAACTTCAAGGGAGCTGTCTATGACAGCTCCATTCAGGATGCAGTGTTGAGTGTAGGCTGTTTGCGCAGTGTGTAAATTACCTGCTGACAGCAGTATGCAAATTGCCTACACGTTACAACCGCTGATTGCAGTGGTTTTCCACTTTCATCTGTATGCCACTGCATCTGAATGGCTGTCATAGACAGTTCAGGCTTTTCATTATTGTGGTGGAGCCGCACCACCAAAAGGGAGCAGGGCATTGGGACTGGGGGAGGCACACCTACGAAAACTTGTACGGTGGCACTATGTTTCTTGCACATGCATGCAAGCAAACATAAAAATGGAGAAGAGAAGAGGCCCCAAGATGGAGTCTTGATGAACACCAACACTGATAGGCGCAGAGTCTGACACCACAGAGTTAAATTTTACCTGTTTAGAAAGAAGAATCCCAGCATGCAGTCCTAGATAGTGGCATGTCCACGTGGGACAGAGGGCACGCTGACTGGTAAATAAAGAGATGATCTCTCTAATACATGGGACATCTGAAAGTTATGACTCCCACTGATCCATCACACAGCAACTACCTTTTCCACGTGGGACAGTGGGGACTTAAGAACGACAAGCAGAAACGATCTGTGAAAAGATCCCTATGTATTCACGCAGAGACAGGAAGGCAGAGGTACTCAGTGCTGCTGAAGTGATTAAAGGTTGCCGTCACAAGCTGACATACAGAAACACACAGAGGTGGTGTGGAGGCGGGGGTTATGTCTTGCTGTTGCTAACATTTCACATTGCCAGTTAATTACCAGGCAAACTTGGATGAACTTGAAGATAACTCGAAGGAGTTTGTCAGAGTTTACAGAGAGAATCATCTCTCATTATGCAAATCAAAAACCTTGATGAACAATAAACATTGAGAAGAAAGGGCATTCATTAGAAGTGAAATCTCCACAACCATCCCCTCTCCCCTGCTTACCTATGTTAGATGCCCCCCCAAAATGTTTTAATTATGGCTGTATACAGCGCTCCCCCACACTCCATTCCTCTTCTTTTGTGCCATTTGCATAACTTTTTCAGTTGTTTCTGTGCCTGAACTGGTGTCTCCTGCTGACATGACCCTCTTTTCCAGGATGCAAATGTCCCCCTTATGGAGTGTCATGGAAAAGACCCAGTCTGTTAAATTAGGGGAGGTCCTGTTCATGGGTGGCAGCTGTCATTCTATCCCCAACCTCTCTCTGTCCCTGTTCTGGTGTCACTAGGAGCCTTCAGTATTGCAGAGTCAGTCACTAGTGCCAATGGTCACACTCCCACCACCATGTGTGCTCCCAAACCACTCTATGCTAATGGTGCCTCTGCAGAGAAAGTGACGATGCTTGCCCGCTGAGCCTTCCACTGTGGGAGCAGCACAGCCCCCCCCCCCCACAGAGAGCTCTTCTACTTTAGCACTTCTGTTACTGAGCAGCCTGACATGCAGGGACTCAGGTTCACTCCCAGACCCGAATCATCCACGTGGTAGGGCAGAGCGCTACTGCTGTGGGTTCTGAGGGGTAAATGAGAGACTGTCTCCTAATGTGTAACAGTTGGGAGGTATAGACAGAAGGGTTCTGAGAGGAAAAATGAGGGACGTCCCTCCTGATGTGGGACAGCTATGGAGTACAGGCAAAGGGGATCTGAGAGGTAAAATGAGGGGCATCACCCCTAATGTGGGCAGTGGAGCAGTATGGATAAAGGGGTCCTGAGGGGTAAAATGAGGAACATTCCTCCTGATGTGGGACAGCTGAGGGGTACAGCAAAGGGGATCTGAAAGGTAAAATGAGGGACATCCCTCCTGATGTGGGACAGCTGAGGGGTACAGACAAAGGGAATCTGAGAGGTAAAATTAGGGACGTTCCTCCTGATGTGGGACAGCTGAGGGGTACAGGCAAAGGGGATCTGAGAGGTAAAAGGAGGGGCATCACCCCTAATGTGGGCAGTGGAGCAGTATGGATAAAGGGGTTCTGAAGGATAAAATGAGGGACATTCCTTCTAATGAGGGATGGTTGCAAGATGTGGACAGAGGGGTTCTGAGGGTAGCATGTCATTTTTGTGAATGCTAAAAGGCGAAAGTGAAAACAGTGCTGGCTTTACAGTGATGGAAACAAGGCAACATTCACATTCCCCCTCCCTGAGGTGCTACAGTCTCTGAGTTGGTATCTTTAGAAAGGGGTGGGGGCAAAGCACCCCAGAATGTGAGTGCGGGGGCATAGCCCCCCACAAATACAACAGTCGCCATCTTTCTGGTTGCTGTAAAGCTGGCGCTGTTATTGCTTTTGCCTTTCAGTGTTCGCCGAAATAACATGGAACTGGGTCTGAGAGGCAAAATGAGGGACATCTCTTTTAATGAGGGATGGTTGCGAGATGTGGACAGGGGTTCTTCTAAGCGGTAAAATGAGGAACGTCCCTTCTAATGAGGGACTGTTGAGAGATGTGGATAGAGGGGTTTAGAGGGGTAAAATAAGGGCTGCGCATCCCAAAAATGTATAGTTAAGATGCATGCCTCTACCCCAAAGTAATCGCGGAACACTTTGCTTGAGTGAGAACTCTGGCTGTGGTCTTGGATGATGCCTGAATACTGAAACATATGTTGGAATACTGCAGTCCAGTTTCCACAGAAAGCCCCAAGGGGGAGATCATTACTGCTATTACAGAAGAATAGCCCATTTGCCTGCACGTTCTGAAAAATTTCAGTAGCTAGTTGAAACAGCATTTTACCTAACGTAACACATTTTCAGGATAAGAAGTTTATGTAACTAAAAACTTTATGCAAGTTGGGTTTATTTTTAATTGCTCTCCAAGGGAAAATGTTCACTGCAATACCATAATCAGTCTGTGTGTCAGAAAGATGCTATATAAAACCAAATTGCTTCACTCCCCTCTTTTCTCTTCCTATCTCCGTTGGCTTTTGCTGTGAGTTGTAGTGAGGCCCTGCTGTGTGCATGTGGGCTAGAGACCTACTGTAAGGACTGAAGACATTATTTCATGTGTCAAGTCGGTGTACAAATCCTCAAAAGCGTAGGGGGTGATGAGGGGAAAAACTGGTGTCACATCAAATTGCCTTATAGTGTGTAGTAGAGCATTGTTCTGTATAGAATTCCTTCCCTTTCAAAATGCTGTTATATCACAGTTCAAAGGTCATGGAATGTGATAGTACCCTTCTGTGGTACAAGAGCATTCTGAAACCTCTAGAGACTGCACAAATCAGTTTCATTCTGAAAGCAAAAAAAACACTGCACGCAGTACACATAATGCTATACACTATAAAAAATACAGGATGAGCAACTTTATGCACAACCAATATGTTCTGCCACCTCGGGGTTCTGATTCCTATGGACCGCGAGAGCTTGGCTCTCGAGGTCAGAGGAGAATCAAAACACTGGTTGTACATAGTTGCCCATCCAGTATTCTCTGTGTTTAGACTGGAGCAAAATGGCGGCATATTGCCATGTGGGAGACCCCTGATAGAGTCACTGTCCCGATTCCCCTGCCTTGGGTCAGTGGGGTCTGGTGGGTGATGTGGAAAGGTAGCGCCCCAACCCTTGGGGAAGGGAGCAGAATATGCCACTCTGAGAGCACCTCCTTTGGTGGGGAGCAGGGTTGGAACTGATGCTGTGCATGACCACACAATCCCCAGCCAGTGGCAGTGCGATGCGGGGCGCCGTAAGGCGTTTTCTGGGGAAGTGGGAGGGCAAGAAAACAGAGAAAACAATGTTCCTAAAGCAATTGCACTCCAAAAATGACCACAGACTCCAGGATATTTCATCAAAAATTGTTGTATTAAAGTTTCCACCGGTGCGAGCCCCTAGCGCCTCGGCTACAAGCCTTCAAGGGTGCATACCATACAAAGTGCAGAGTGCAATTTATACAGAAAAAAACATGACATCACAGTGACACATTAATTCAACACCAATTATAGAAATAAATCAAAAAAATTAATGTAGAAAAATCATCATTTAAAAAAAACATGTGGGCCCAGATATTCAAAACTTTGCCCCAGGGCTAAGTTAGCCCTGCCCAGCGAGCAAACATTGCCTGGACCAATTAGCCCACCATATTCAGAAGGACTAGCCCGGTACCAAACTGGCTGAATATAGCATGCCTATGATGCTGGACAAACTGGGCTGGGAGTGCAGGGCAAAAATAGCCCGGAAATAACACAGCACTGAATATAGCACCCAGGCAGGCAGTGCAGACACCCACAGGAACACAACGCAGATGGAGCCGCCAGATGGACCACAGGCAGAGGAGCACAGACTGGAAAGGGAACCCAAGAGCAGATGGCGGTGCAGAACCCAGACACTGATACACACCCAGCCAGGGGAATGGCCAGAGGGCACCAGGACCCATGAGCAGAACAAAAGTATAGAACAACCCTGTTGCAAAAGCCAAGCACCCAATAATGACACAGGACACAGTGCAAGTATGAAAAAGGTGTATATATATATATATATATATATATAGTGAGAAAAACAAAGGAACAGAAACAGGCAATCAACAGGTGAATGACACAAATCAAACTAAGCAGCAACGTAATGAAAAATAAATATTCAAAAACAAAAGGAAACTTACACAAAACAATACTGCAAAGACAACCACTACATACACCATAACAGGAACTACTACTACGACAAATACTACAACTAAAACTACAACTAACAGCGCTACCACTACCACTACATACTACACTACAACAGTGACTAAACTACAGCTAACTATGATTAAGTGAACTACAGCAACCAAGGTATATACAAAGCAAACCATATGTACAGAGGTGGAGGAAATTCAGGAAAGCAATGTCACAGGTGGGGACGGGGATGTGAACACAAACAATGAGGGAAAAGGGTAGCAACAGAATCCTCAGTCCAGTGGGGGGGGCAAGGTAAACAAAGGTGTGCCGATGGATATCATGGCTGGGAGCTTGTGGGATCTGGCAGATGTGCTTCCAGTACAGTGGCCACCCTCCATGTCTCTGAGATGAGTACTGCCTGCTGCTCAATTATCGTGCGCTGCTGGTGCACTGTCCGCCACAGGAGGTCCTCACTGCCTTCAGATTCCTCCGGCCGCGTCACCCACAATGAGGAACGGAGTGGACCTACAAGAGGAAGGGGGAGCATGTCTATGTTTCTATCAACAGGGTTGATACACAGGGTTGGGTGGAAAGCATGAAAAGGGAATTGGCAAGGTTGGAGGAATGGTCAAATATATGGCCGCTCAGATTCAATGCTAAGAAGTGCAAGGTAATGCACCTGGGAAACAAAAACCCAGGGGAAGAGTACACAATGGGGGGGTTGAGATAATAACAACAATAAAAACTGAAAGAGACCTAGGAGTAATTATATCAGATGACCTAAAGGTGGACAAGCAATGTGAGAAGGCAGTAAGGAGGGCTGGCGGGATACTGGGATGCATAGGGAGAGGCATCAACAGTAGAAAATAGGACATTGTTATCCCTCTGTACAGACAGTTAGTGAGACCCCATCTGGAGTACTGTGTGCAGTTCTAGAGACCCCATCTCCGCAAAGACATAGACAGAGTGGAGGCTGTTCAGAGGAGGGCAACCAAAATGGTGCAAGGTCTGCACCAGAAGACATATGAGGAGAGACTAAAGCAGCTTAATATGTATACCCTTGAGGAAAGGGGGCATGATAGAAACTTTCAGTTATTTCATGGGAATTAACAAAGTACAAGAGGGTAGCATCTTTCCAAAAAAGAGATGTGCAAGAACAAGGGGGCACAATTTGAAGACAGAGGGGGACGGCTCAGAGATAATGTTAGAAAGTATTTTTTCACAGAAAGGGTTGTGGATGCATGGAACAGCCTTCCTGAGGAGGTTGTGGAGTCAGGAACAGTGGGAGACTTCAAGAATGCATGGGACAGACATAAGACAATTCTAGTGGGGGGTAGGAGGAAGTAAGCTGTTGATTAACTATAATCTGCAGCTTATCCATGAGGTAGGGAAATGGGCAGACTAGGTGGGCCAAGCGGTCCTTATCTGCCGTCAAATTCTATGTTTCTATGTGAGGATGGGAAACCAGCCAGGAGGCATACTGCAGCCACAGGTGGCCATACAGGGATGGACAGCATGTCCCGACAGCCATGCCCATGTGGTGCTGAGGATTGCAATGGTAAGCACAACCAACTGGTGCCCACAAGGCAGGCCCGGAAGCACAGGCAACAACCTAATACACATGGAGACGCAGGCCTCAACAACACCATGGCATGGACAACACCACCCATCCCAACACTGCACACAGTGAGACAGTGCAGACACACAGGCAGCCCTCAGGATGGTGGTGGGTGTGGGCCACACAACAACATGCACATGGGAGACCACATGTTGAGACAAGCTGCCTATAGTCAGATAGCAATGTACCGGAAAGCAGAGCACAACAACAACCCAAAGGGGCACAGGAGCATCACAATGCAGGCATGGTGGCCAGCCAATGACCAACCCATGCCAGGGCCAAACCAACCCACAGGAGATGCAAGCCCACAGGGCGCGTACACCAGCAGGGGTGGGCTGACAGATGTTGCCACACATGGGCCATGTACTGCAATGTACGCGATGGCCTGCAGCCAGAACACGCACACGGCAGGTGAACAGCCAAACATGGCCAGCAGCAATTGTGGACTGTCAACAATGGCCCATAAAGCCCCCTCCCCCCACCACAGGGCACAGCAGCCAGACACTGGCAGCACTGTACAACACTGGTGCGCAACACAGCACAATGCCACACCAGCAGTGATATGATGCCCATGGCAGCCAACCTGCCAGCACAGTCAATGGCAGCCCAGTGAAGGAATCACACAAAACAGAGGTACAGCACAAATGAATAAAGACATGTACTCACACAACAGGCCCCTGGCCTCAGGGCTACTCTCCTGCGCCCACAGCGGCATGGATGGCATCCATGGGCTGCTCCTCGACGTGTCCCATGACACCTCCTGGTTCCCTGTCCCTATGCTTGGCTGTTCAATCCACTCTACAGTAGACAGAGGTAACAGCAGCATTAGCGCAACACACAGCATGTACCGCGAGTGCCACAGCAAGATGCACCCCCACCCCTATAACACTGTACACACAGGGTAGCCCAGGGACAGTGTCTGAACACAGGATACACCCACACAGAGGACCCCCATGTCCCACAGAGAATAAGCCAGGCTCACAAGGCATGTAGGCATTGTGGCACAGCAGTGCAACAGTGCCAGACACAGGTGCACCATGACTGGATGCACACACAGCTGTGTAGGCTGTCAGAGGCCCATGAGACAGCACCCCCACACCACACTGGTGTTGGCTGCAGGGCAGTCCTGTAGCAGGTCTCCCCGCCTGCAATGTCTAGACCTGCCACTCACACCATGGCCAAGTGTCACGGCTGTGCATGACACGACTGCAGTGTCTCCCCCACAGACACAGCATGCACCATGCAAGCACTGCTACCACCATGTGTGCTGCCTGGCAACAGTGGCAACTGTGCCCCCCGACACCGTGTACCATAATGTTCCCCAAGGTGCCCAAACTGTGTGCCCCTATCCAGTGCCACATGTGTCCAACCACCTGGCATGCCAGCACACTTGTGCACACACACACACATACACACGCACACGCGCGCGCGCGCACACACACACACACGAGCACATGCATGCACACACTGGCAGACAGAGAGACACGTGAAAGGAAAGGATGTGGAGGTTAGCCAGGGAGGTGACCTCAGCGGGGAAAGCAGTGGACCCCAGAGGAGGAGGAAGCGAATCCTGGTGGGGGACTCCATCATAAGAGGGATCCTGCTAGGGACACAGGAGGGGGAGGACAGGAAGGTGAGGTGCCTACCAGGTGCCACGGCATGGAGGGATGGAAGGAAGATCCTGGGGATCACTGGGAAGGCAAGACAGGAGGGTAAGCTGGATGTCATTATCCACCTAGGTACTAATGACCTGGCAAATGGGGAGCCAAAGGAAGTTCAGGAAGAGTTTAGGAAACTGGGGAAGGGTCTCAAGCAAGTAGCTACTTCTGTCACTTTCTCAGAAGTACTACCTGTGAGAGGCAAGGGAGAGCATAGGAGAGCATGCACCAGGAACTTTAACTCATGGTTGAAGAACTGGTGCTGTGAGGAAGGGTTTGGATTCATTGGTGACTGGGGACCCACCTGGAGGGATGGAGGTTTGTTCAAGCCTGACGGCCTGCATCCATCCTGGAGGGGAATCCAAGCACTCAATGATAAGTTTAAATGCTACATTGACAAGCATTTAAACTAGCAAAGGGGGGTGGCAGGCCAGCAAGGAGGGTACCTACTTGCTCACCCCCCACAGCTAGCAGTGGAACCAGTGAACCAGAGGAGTGGCTATCTCTGCAAAGCAGTGTGCAAAAGATGGAGATTAGTGCCCAAGAGGTGGATAAGCAGAAAAGGGGCAAAATTCAGCAGAAAGGCAGACAGCAAGGAGAACCAGGGATAAATGACAACCAAGGAAGGGTCTGGAGTAGAACTGTGAAACAGTCTAGAAAGGTCAAATCATGGAAAGCCATGTGTGCAAATGCCAGGAGCCTTAGCAACAAGATGGAAGATCTGGAGGCTGTCATGGTGCAGTCAGACCTGGACATTGTGGCCATCACTGAAACCTGGTGTAATGATAACCATGACTGGGAGATGGCCATACCTGGCTACAACATATTCAGAAGAGACAGAGCAGGCAGGAAGGGAGGGAGGAGGAGTGGCACTGTATGTGAAAAATGACATAAGGGCCACAGAGATCCAGGAGGAACAAAATGGGGAGAGAGACTGTGGGTTAAGCTGGAAAGGAAAATGGGACAGCCATCCGCACAGGTGTGGTCTATAGACCACCAGCACACAGGAGGAAGAAACAGATGGGAGCTGATGCTAGCCATCCAAGGATGGCAGACAAGGTGAGGTAGTACTGGTTGGAGACTTCAATATTCCAGACGTGGACTGGAGCATCCCAGCAGCAGCATCAACTAGGAGCAGATTTATCCTGGACTTCCTTCAGGGTGCCTTCCTCAAGCAACTGGTCATGGAACCAACTCGGCAGAAGGCAATACTGGACCTTGTGCTCACAAACAGGGACAGTGTGATGGGGGTAACAGTGGGGGAGCACCTGGGAAACCGTGACCACCAGTCATTGTGGTTTGAAATCACAGAAAGAGCAGAACCAAACCACACAAAAACACGTATCCTGGATTTTAGGGGGGCAGACTTTGGGAAAATGGGGAGATACTTGAAAGAGGCATTAAGGGAATGGGACAGGAATCAGGGTTGAGGAACAGTGGCAGTATTTAAATGGGGATTACAAGAACAACAGAATTATGCATAAAACAGGTTAGCAAGAGGAAAAGGAAGAGGAGACCATTATGGTTTTCCAAAGAGGTAGCAAAGAAAGTGAAAGCCAAAAGACTGCATTCAGGCAATACAAAAAGACACAGGCAGAAGGGATAGGGAGAAGTACCAGGAGAAGCAAAGGGAGGCAGGGAGGTCAGTAAGGGAAGCCAAAGCTCAGACAGAAGAGCACATTGCAAAATCAGTGGGTAGAGGGGACAAAACCTTTTACAGGTACATAAGTGAAAAAAGAAAGACAAAGGGAGGGATAGTGAGACTGAAGGGGGAGGATGGGGGCCACGTGGAGGATGACAACAGTAAAGCTGACATATTGAACAGGTATTTCTGCTCAGTCTTTACTGAGGAAGAGGAGGGTAATGGGTCTGAAGGGAGTACAAGGGGTGAGAATGGTGCAGAAATGGACATAAGTCCCTTTACACGAGAAAGGGTCCTGAAGGAACTGGAAGTAATAAGAGTTGATAAAGCAATGGGGCCAGATGGGGTGCACCCCAGGGTCCTTAAAGAACTAAGAGAGGTGGTGGCTGAACCTCTGGCTATCCTGTTTAGCCGATCACTGGAAACAGGAGGTACCCAAGACTGGAGGACAGCAGACGTAGTCCCCTTATACAAAAGTGGGAACAAAGAGGAAGCAGGAACTACAGACTAGTCAGCCTCACCTCGGTAGTGGGGAAGATCATGGAAGCACTACTGAAGGAGAGATAGTAGAACATCTGGTTGTCAATGGACTACAGGATCCAAGGCAGCATGGTTTCACCAGGGGAGGTCATGTCAGACCAACCTCGTTGAATTTTTGACTGGGTGACTGGGAGGTGGATCGGGGAGGGCAGTGACATGGCCTATCTGGACTTCAGCAAGGCCTTTGACACTGTGCCACATAGAAGACTATTACACAAACTGGGGAATATGGGTGTGGGCAGGACAGTAGTGTGGTGGGTAGGTAACTGGCTGGGTGGCAGGACACAGAGGGTGGTGGTAAATGGCTGTCACTCCACAGAGGGAAGAGTGACCAGTGGGGTACCACAGGGATCAGTGCTGGGACCGTTCCTATTCAACATCTTCATCAGTGACATTGCGCAGGACCTAGAAGGCAGAATTTCACTGTTCGCTGATGACACAAAGCTCTGTAACAGAGTAGACACACCAGAGGGTGTAGACAGAATGAGAAGGACCTGCAGAAACTTGAAGAATGGTCAGGGTTTGGCAGTTGAAATTCAATGCAAAGAAGTGCAAGATAATGCATATGGGGCACAAAACCCTGGCACAATATATCGGTTGGGGGTGAGGATATAGCATGCACCAAAGCAGGAAAGGGATCTTGGGGTTATCATCTCTGATGACCTCAAGGTAGGGAAACAGTGTGACAAGGCAGCAGGTAAAGCAAATAGGATGCTGGGATGTATAGGCAGGGGCATCACCAGCAGGAAAAGGAGGTCATAATTCCGCTATACAAGACACTAGTGAGGCCCCACCTGGAGTACAGTGTACAGTTCTGGAGACCATACCTACGTAAGGACATAGACAGGGTAGAGAAGGTTCAGAGGAGGGCAACAAAGATGGTGCATGGATTGCATCACAAGTCCTATGAAGACAGGTTGAAGGAACTGAACATGTGCTCCTGGAGGAGAGGAGGGAGAGGGATATGATAGAGACACACAAGTATCTTACAGGGAGGAACAGGGTGCAGGAAACACTATTTTAAGCGAAAAGATGTTCCAGGACTAGAGGGCATGGGATGAAGTTGGAGGAGAAACGATTCAGAGAAACATGAGAAAGAATTTCTTCACAGAGCGGGTGGTGGACAAGTGGAACACCTGCCAGAGGAAGAGGCGGGGCTAAAACAATCACGGGATTTAAGAATGCATGGGATAGACATAAAGGAATTCTGGAGGTCAGGGGTAAGGGGCAACAGACTTCTAGGAAAACAAACTGAACTTACAAGCTCAAATGGGCAGACTGGGTGGGCCATAGGCCCTTATCTGCCGACACTGTCTATGTATCTATGTGACAAATGTGTGCAGTGTACAATGGCACTTACCTGGCACATTGCCCTCACGCACCATGTGCTTGTGCCCCTCAAGCTGTTATCGTTGGTGGCAGCGCAGGTCAGTGTATCGGTGGTGACACTTTTTGGCATCCCTCGGGATGCCTGTCTGTTCCGAGAGCCGTCGGGTGATGGACGCCCACACCTGTTGGCATAGGGGGTCACTCCCCCTGACCTCCCCAAAAAGGCGTCTATGCCTTTGCTGTACAAGCTGCACCAGGTTTGCAGACTCCACATCCCCCCAGCGCCTGTCCCTGTGCACCACTGCATGCTGCCTACCCCCCTAGACATTATTGTGCACACCTGGTACCCTGCCACACATTCTACTGCACAGCCTGTGCCATACTCATAGCCCACCTGCAAAATGTGCAGTAGCGCCACGCTATCACATGACATAGTATGGCGTTACCCAGAAGTGGGTGCACTGTGCATGCCCGACCCCTCCATGACCCTGGAGCATCATTGTCATGCATGCGAGTAGCACCGCGCTGTACGACCTAGCGGCGTGCTACGGCACACTACACTGGGGTGCTAGCATGGCACAGGGGTCACGGGCGCATGCGTGGATGTCATGCTATGCCACATAGCGCTGCACTAACAGGACAGCATGGTGCTGGACACCAATTAGCCCGGCGCTACCGTTAGCACGGCACTAAGCTGATTGCCCAGCACTAATAAGGCCCGTATTCAACCAGCCTATGCAAACGAGGGCACTTGTGTATGCAAGGGGCAAACAGTGTGATTAGCATATCATTATCAGTCCATTTGCATGCCTAACAGGCAGGATTGCCCAGCTGGGCTATATAAGGGCAAACAGGGCCCTACAGGTGTTGTGTTAAGGGACTGCAGGACTCAGCAGATGCAACAGCCGAATAGGCCAAACACAGAGGAGTATGTCACAGGAGGCAGAGCAGCAAGAGGCAGGTCTGTATAGCAGCCCGGGGCATGGCTGTATGACAGTGGGCTGTGACCAGGCCCTGGCGTACACAGTGCATACATGCGTACAGCCACGGAACAGGCATGGGACAGAGCAGACGCCTGCAGGCCCACTTGCCAGCATGGTGCTGCGTAGCAGTGCACATAGCCACTGTGCCTGCCGGCCAGCTGACCAGGTCGTATGTCATGCCTGTGTCATCAGCAGGTGCCACCACTGTGAGTGGACTGCCTGCACATTGTTGTAGCCAGGCACTGGGCTGGGGATGGGGGGGGTACACAGTGGCCTGCAGACATACCTCTCAACCTTTAGTCCCTGAACTGAGGGACATGGACATTTTTGGACACTCTAAATGAGGGACAATGTGGGACACAGACCCTCAGAATGCGGGACACATCCTCAAACATGGAGATACATGCTCAGAACACTGTGGAAACCATAGTCCTTACTTGTACAAAGTTTATTTTGAATGTCGTCTGTTAGATTAGTAAGTGTTTCTGCTTTAAAGTTTGCAGTTGCAGCACATTCTCTGTGTGGGCAGCACCTTTTCCATGAGGGATGGATGAGGGACAGAGCACATTTAAGGGGCACACTGGGGATGTCCCTCATAATGAGGGACACTTGAGAGGTATGCCTGCAGGCGACATGGGCCGTTCGGTGCCCATGTGGGGGCTGGTGCATACAGTATGGCCGCAGTGTCTGCCGTGATGCATGCACATGCACTGTGCACACAGGGGTGGCCACATCGCACAGTCACAGTGTGCACTGTACACTCTCATGCTGGGCTTGTTCTGTGCCGCTACAGGACGGGCAGTGCAGGCATTGGGGGTGGCATGCCTGTACCATGCATCGCAGGCATGCCACAGCATGTGACCTGTGTCCCTCTACATGTCTCCCATAGGTACTGCAGCACATCAGGACAGGCTACGGGCACATAGGTTCTCCCAGAATGAACTGACAGCTCTCATCCACACGTCAAGGAGAGGGAGCAGGTGCTACGTCACCACAAGGCCACCAATACTGTTGAGTGACAGATGTGGGACGAGGTCACAGCAGGGGTCAATTCTGTTGGTGGACGGGGACGTACCACCGAAGATGTAAGGCAGAGGTGGAGTGACCTGCTGCGCTGGGAAAAGGAGGAGTAGGCACAACAGCTCTGCAATCGGCTACGGACTGGAGGAGGGTCACAGACCACGCAACAGCGGCATGGGGACCCACTGATGACTGTGGTGGCCTCCACACTGTGTCTCGTGTCCGTTGGTGGTGTCATGGGGGGGTGAGATGCCACTCACACCACCTAGAACAGGTCAGTATCTGCGTGTGTGCACCCTATACGGCATGCCTGCGCTGGTGCTGGGGGTCAGTGTTGGCACGGTGTGTGGGGTGCACTATGGGGGTGCTATGCTGTGCACACTGTATACATGGGGTGGTATTGCATGCATCCACTACCTATGCAGGGCTGTCACCACAGCCATCATTGTGAAGCATATGCATTGTGGACGGGGGGGTGTGCACGTGGCCATGGTCTGTGTCGCTGGGACTGCAGTGTGTGGTGTGCATGTCCATGGAGTGTGGCACGTATCCTAGGGTGTGCATGTACTGGTGGTGGTTGTGGCACACTGTGCAGGTACCGGTCAGTAACACTGTCCCTTCTTGTTCCACAGCAGTGGGTACAAAACCTGCAGCATGCCAGGATGTGGCTGGGATGGCTGCCGTTGAGTAGGAGGCTGTGGATGTCAACAATGTGCCATCAACCTCAAGACTGGATGCCAGGCATAGACCCTCAACAGCAGCATATGTGTGGCAGTCAGATGGACTTGGGTTACACTAGCCTGGGGGGGTGACTCCAGTGCTGATGGGGCCCTGAACACCGGTGACATCCTGAAGGATGCTCAGGTGGAGGATCTGAGTGGTGGCCAGGTGATCCTCCTGACAGTCAGCAGTGACCTTGGTTTGGATGGCTCAGACCAGGGTTACTACCTAGCTGTGGAGGAGACTGTGGTTGGTGGCACTGGGGTGGGGCATGATGGGGTCCAAAACATGGGTGCCATGGAGGTGGATAGCCATGCCACCAAAGGCGGTCTGGTCCAGCCAGTGATGGGCCATGTGGGTGCCATGTGTGCATCTCTGGACATGCGTTGCCGTCCACGGGGAGGGGTGCAGGGCCCACAGGGGAAACAGCACACCACAGGAAATGTGCAGCAGCAAGACATACATCAGCTGCCACAGCATCCCCACCATGTCCAGCAGCAGACTCAACCCCCAGCTGGCATTGGTATTGTCGCAGCCATGGAGCCGGATGGCCAGGGATCCCGCCCTCTGCTCCAGGCCACCCTAATTTCCCAGCAGGAGGCCCAGATGGACCTGCATGCCCTTCATCGTGAGCTACGGCATGAGCTCTTGCAGATGTGGAAGTCTGTGGCCTTGGGCTTGCACGTGACAAACAGCGGGCGAGGGACAGGTTGGGGTGCTTTGTGACCATGCTTGACCATGGCTTTGTGGGTCTCATGGCTGCTGTTGTTGATGTTGCCACAGTGCTGCATGGAGTGCATGATGGTCAGCGGGCTGTGCAAGGGGGACAGCATGCCCATGGCATGCAGGCCTCACGCTGCCGCAGCGCAGGCATGGGTTCCAGCACCACTGCATCAGGTGCATCAGCTGGCACTCAATGGCACCGTTGCTGGCCACCCACCCTGTCCGGCTCTTCAGGTCAGCCGGGGTGCTGACACACCACCCCCCCACCTCACTGCGGTCCTCCCCAAATATATCCTCAGCACAAAGCACCCCTGGCTCAGTGTTCTGCGCACATGGTGTACGTCATGTGCGTGATGGTAGTCGCCACAGATAGGCACAGCTGCCATGAACAGGCACACAGATAACACCCACATGTGCACATGTGCATGCGCACACACACACACACACACACACACACACACACACATGAACTCACACAGTCACACACACACAGTCACTGGCACGGTCACCTATGCACAGCCATGGTAGCCCTTCCCACCCTGCCACCTCATATCAGGCACCGCAGGCATCATCCGCTTCACCATGCCATGGCTGCCTACCATGGTCATATGCCTGTCCTGCACGGCCCACAGTACACATTGCCATCCCACGTACATTCACTCTCACTGTGTTGTGCACATGCTTTGTTGGTGGTCCTCACTATTGTGGTTGTCTGCATGTAACAAAGTCATTTATACTGTACTGTTTCTGGCTGCTGTGCTGTGTTTACTCACCCTCTGGCCTGTGACAGTGTCCTGATGATGCCAGCCCTGTGCTCCAGGGCCCTGCGGGCCATTCGAGGATCTCTCCTCTTGAGTTGCTCCACTATCCCCCTGCCCCCTGGCTCTGGGTCACTGTCAGCCTGTTCCTCAGTTTCAGGTGCCTGTATCCCATGGTTCGTCACCATGTTGTGCAGCACACAACAGGCTAGGATGATACAGCATACCTTCTGAGGCCTATACTGTAGGGCACTGCCTGACATGTCTAGGCAGCAGAAGTGCATCTTTAGTATGCCAAACACCCTCTCTGTGATGTTCCTAGTGGTGGCGCTGTCCCCTGTTGAGAAATGTGCACCTGTTAGTGTTGCTGTTCTGCTGTCTGCCCCTTGCTCTGGTGCACCACCTGTGTTGCTATCCCGACCCCCTTCCTTGCATTCCCCTCTCTATCCCCAACCCCACTGTGGTGTGTGCGTGCCTTGCATGCTGATACTTACTGACTAGGTGCCTACTGGGTATTCTGCCCTCCTCAAAGGCCTAACACAGCCAGGACTGGTGCCAGATGAAGGCGTCGTGGGCACTGCCAGGGTACTGCGCAAAGACATTGTTGATGTGCCCAGTCGCATCGCACACCACCTGGCTATTGATGGAGTGGTACCCCTTCCTGTTCACGTACACCTCACTGCCATCGCCAGGTGGTGCACAGATGGGGACATGGGTGCAGTCAATGGTGCTAAGTACCACTGGTAGATGCGCAACTCGATGGAATTGCTGCATGGTTTCTCTGCACTCTGCTGCTGTGCTGGGGAATACTATGAATTCACCAGCAAGTAGCAGAAAAGCATCGAGGAACTGGGTCAGGAGGCACGAGGTTGCAGACTGCGATACCCCTATGGTGTCCCCCCTTGGTTGTTGGAATGTCCCTGTGGCTAGGAAGCACATCACTGCTGTCACCTTCTCCTCGGCTGTCATGGCATAGCTGCGTCTGGTGTTGGGCTGCAGCTGCTCATGCAGGAGTTCACATAGCTGCATCAACATTCCCCTGTTCATCCTGTACCGGCCAGTGATGTGCTCACATGGCAGGCTCTCGAAGGAGACTGTGGGCCAGTACCACCTGTGTGCAGCACAACATCTCCTTGGCCTGCGTTGTGGCCCATGTTGGCCCTGCTGCCTCTCCTCCTCCTCCACTACTGCTGCCATCAGTGGCAGCAACACTGAATTTGGCACTGCTGCCATGGCCACTTCCTGGTCTGGTCCCCCCCCCTCTGTATTTTGCCCTGGGATAAAACCAGCCTTTTATAGGCAGTAACTAGCGCTGCGCTATGTGTCGCACTATGTGGTCTTGCACAGCGCTATCGCTCTGAATATCCTGTAGCGCATGTATGCTTGTTTCCGCCCCCTCACTTTGCCCCTTGTATACATTATTGGTTTGCCCCGGACTACTGCAGTTAGCGCACGCTATCCGGTCCTTTGAATATTGCAGCTCCGCGCTATGCCTGCACTCTTCCCACAGTACTGGTTTGCGTGCAGCACTAAGTTTTGAATATCTGGCCTGTCATGTTTAAATTTACTCATTTGGTTACAGAAGGAAAGCAAAAGATTTAAGCATTTAGAGGAAAGAGGCGAGAGAATGGGGAGAGGAAAAGAAAAAAAATGTAAAGACAAAGGAAATGCTTTTACCTTAATTTACTTAAGCATACTTTAAAACACAATTTCATATATCTCAATACAGGGATCTCCTAAAGGGAATACACCATGTAGTAAATTCATTTAAGGTACATGTTTTAAATTTCAGATAGCTTAAATGGTAAGCACATTTCATATATCTAAACAAAGTACATGAATGTTGGGAGTGAGATTGTTTTGCCTAACAATACTAAAATTGAGATTACAGATTTTGGGCCAGATATTCAAAGCTTTGCACGGTGCACAAACCGTTTGTGCAGGATTAGCACGGGATTACAGGGAACTACAGGCCTGTCAGCCTGACATCGGTGGTGGGCAAGGTGATGGAGGGCATTGTCAAGGAGAGGCTAGAGGGGGAACTGGAAAAGTCAGGGTGCCTGGACAATAGACAGCATGGATTTGTCCTGGGGAAATCGTGTCAGACAAACCTTGTGGAGTTCTATGACTGGGTGATGAGTGCCTTGGATCTGGGTTGACCAGTGGACGTCCTCTTTCTAGACTTCAGCAAGACATTTGGCTCTGTTCTTCACATGGGCCTGTTGGATAAGCTGGGAGAAATGGGGGTGGGGAACCAGATGATCAGATGGATAGGCAATTGGCTCCAGGACCGGACCCAGAGGGTCATAGTTGGCGGGATAGTCTCATCCCCAAGGAGGGTCATTAGTGGGGTCCCACAGGGACCAGTCCTTGGGCCCCTTCTGTTCAACGCCTATGTCTCTGACATAAGGACAGGTATCAGGAGTGAGATGAGTCTCTTTGCAGATGACTCAAAACTGGGGGCAGTGGTGGATGGGGAGGAGGGGAGGGTAGCCCTACAGGGGGATCTGGAGGCTCTGGAAAGATGGTCTAGAAAGTGGAAGCTGAGGTTCAATGCAGGGAAATGCAAGGTACTGCACATGGGGGCCAGAAACCGGCCAGAGTGTACACCCTGAGAGAATGCTACAAGTCTCGATGGCTGAGAGGGACCTGGGGGTGGTGGTGGATGTCAAGATGAACAACTCAGAGACTTGTAGGAGGGCAGCAGCCAAGGCCAACAGGATGCTGGAATGCATCGCTAGGGGGATCACCTCCAGAAGGAGGGAAGTGATACTCCCTCTGTATAACTGCTTGGTGAGGCTGCACCTTGAGTACTGCGTGCAGTTTTGGAGGCCACACTTAAAGAGGGACATTAAACTCCTGGAGAGGGTCCAGAGGAGGGCAACCAAAATGATTTGGGGCTTGGGGGACAGGACCTATGAGGAGAGGCTTGAAGAGTTAAATATGTACACATTGGAAGAGAGAAGGGATCGGGGGGACATGAAAGAGGTTTTCAGGTACATGAAGGGGGTAAATAGGGGAGGAACAGTCAGGGTGCTTCGAAGGAAGGAGGAGGGGGCCACTAGAGGGCATGGCTGGAAGCTAGAGGGGGGAAGATTCAGGGGAGAAAGGAGGAGGTGCTACTTCACTGAGAGGGTGGTGGAGCCATGGAATGCACTGTCTAGGGGGCTGGTGGAGGCAGAGATGGTGGAGAGGTTCAAGAGGGGGTGGGACAGGTACAGGGGAAGGGTTCTGGAAGCAAAATCCAATGCAACGAGAATATCCGGAACTGGGAAGGGAGAAGCCAGAGAAGGTGAGGAGGGCAGCAAGGTCAGCTCCCAGGGTGGGGGTTGACCAAACGAGCAGACACGAAAGACCATTAGGCCTATTCTGCTGGCATTTTAGTATGTTAGTATTAGCGCGGGTCTGCCATATTCAAAGGGCCAAATAGTGCGCGCAAACTGCATTAGCACCGGGCAAACCATAATTATATACAAGGGGCAAAGTGAACATGAATACAGGCGCTATGAGATATTTAGCAACTAGAGCCACGCTAAGGTGTTTAGCGTGACATAGCATGACCCTTAGCGTGGTACAAATTACTGCCAAGAAAAAGCTGGTCTTAACCCTGGGACAACAGCTTTGCATGACATTGGTGCTTTGTGCGGTGTTAGCGTGGGATTAAAGTGGCTTGCGCGACCCTAACATATGATCATGACATTTAGCAAATGCCAAGCATGGAGGACACATGCTGCTCACTGATGGCACCACCATGATGCCACCAGTCTCAGCCAAGCACAGACAGTACTGGGTGATGCAACCCACAGGGGACATCATGGTAGTGTGGCCATACAGCACACACCTGCAGATCATACGTCTGTGGTGACCAACAGATGCCAGCACACACATGCAGCATTGTGGGCATGGTGGCAATTGGGGAGGACTGTATGGGTGGCCAGACCTCACCACAGCCCAGGTGTGGCCACAAGGCTGGGACACATCATGCAGTGCACATGGGCCAGTAGTGGGAATACCCCATCACCTGTGTACCTGTCGGATCTTACATGCCCCCCCCCAGCCACATACCGCACAACTGTACAGATGCCACAGCACACACAGCCGGCCATGTATATGTCACTGTGGGCATCCCATGCCACAGGTGCAGCATCTGTGGAGTACACAACAGTGAAACAGTACTGTCCACTGTCAGTAATCACCTGCAAGCTGGGCCTGTCACTGTATACAGTACAGTGGTCATCACTACCCTACATACCATAGGCATTGCTGTGTCCCTCACAGTACTGGCCCCTTGCTACTGTAGTGTCTGCTGTGCACTGTAGCATGGCCTACAGTGTGATGGTTGCATGCAGAACCACCACCGCCTGTGCCTATGCTGTGTTGTCCCCTGGGGCACACAATGCTATGCTGTACTGCATACATGTAGCCTGCAGCAACCATCATGCACTGTCAGACTGACCTACAGGTGGAGCTGCAGCCAGACCCTGTACTTCCAGACTGACCTACAGGTGGAGCTGTGGGACCCTGCAGTAACGCTGGGCAAACTGCATGCAAATCAGGGAATAATGAGATGCTAATTTGGTTGTTTGCCCAAAGACTACCTATGTAGGCTCATTTACATGTCACTTCTGAATATGGCAAATCTTAGCACTGGGCAAACGTGTTTGCACAGGGCAAACAGCTTAGCTCTGCACTAAAGCTGCGCTATCGTGTTAGCATGGTGCTAACGGTTCGGGGAATATTATTCCGTTCTGATCGCTGTTCTTTCACATCTGCTGCTGCCTGCAGCTGTACAGGGTCCACACATTTGCTGGCACACACATTGGCCACATAGTTCATCTCTACCTGCCCTCGCGTCACTGTGCACTGTGTTGTTGTTGTGGTTTGTACTTCCTGGTTGCTATATTCAGTGCTGCCTTATTCCAGGGCTATGTTTGCCCTGCACTCCCAGCCCAGTTTGCACGGTCTCATTCCCATGCTATATTCAGAAGCTGTTTGCCCCGGGCTATTCCTTTTGAATATAGCTTGCTTTATGCTCCGGGCTAAGTTTGCCCGCCAGGCAGTGTTAACTTGGCCCTGGGGCAATGTTTTGAATATCTGGCCCTTTAGCTCCTGTACTACCACTTTTGTAATATATATATATATATATATTGTGATGTAGCTGTCAACTGCACTACTTAGGCAAAACCATCAGAACACTAAAAGAACATATTCAAGAACATATTAGATCCATTATCAATGGGAAATTGGATGAACCAGTTCGTAGACATTTTGCAGAAGCACACTATTCTGACCCAGGAAGCTTCAGGTTTGTGGGTTTAGAATGCATCAAGACTCTTTCAAGAGGAGGTGTTAGGCAGAATTTGCTATTGCGCAAAGAAAGTAATTAGATTTTCAGGGCAGAACCTGTTAAACTAAAAGGCCTAAATGAAAGATGGTATCTTAAGCCATTCTTAAAATAGAATTTATTTACAGCTAGCTAACTTCTGTGACCTACATTCTAACTATGTTAATTTTTCACTGCTCTCTTTTCCCTCTTACTTTTCTTCTCCCCCTCCCCATTCCTTTCCCCTTCCTTGCCATCTCGCCCCTTTTTTTTTCCTTTTCAGTCTTCCATTTGGAAGGCTTTTTATGTTCCACTGGTACGTTCCTTCCTCACTCCCCCCCTCCCCTTTTTGATTACTTTTTCTTCTTTTTCAGTTTCTATTTCAAAGTGTTATAGGCCTGAATATCAGTGCAATGTTTTATTATCTGCTGATTCTAGAATGATTTTTTGAATTGCCAGTCACTTACGGGTCATAATGCCTAGGAATTAGTCCCATTGAATGCTGCATCCATGGCTGGGAATGGTTCCTTCGATCTAGACCTCTTTACTCTTTCTTCTGTTGTCTTTTATGAAATGCTTGGTTTAAACTCTGGAATAAACTAATTTGTTTAGATGTATGGAATGTGCTTACCATTTAAGCTATCTGACATTTGAAACATGTACATTAAACGAATTTACTACATGGTGTATCCCCTTTAGGAGATCCCCGTATTGAGATATATGAAATTGTGTTTTAAAGTATGCTTAAGTAAATTAAGGTAAAAGCATTTCCTTTGTCTGTACATTTTTTTTCTTTTCCTCTCCCCATTTTCTCTCCTCCTCCTTCCTCTAAACGCTTAAATCCTTTGCTTTCCTTCTGTAACTAAATGAGTAAATTTAGAGATGCCATGTTTTTTTGAAATTATTTTTCTACCCTAATTATTTTGATTTATAGCTGTAATTGGTGTTTCATTAATGTGTCACTGTGATGTCATGTTTTTTTTCTGTATAAATTGCACTCTGAATTTTGTATGGTATATGCCCCCTTGAAGGCTTGTAGCCGAGGCGCTAGGGGCTCGCACTGGTGGAAACTTTAATACAACAATTGTTGATGAAATATCCTGGAGTCTGTGGTTATTTGTCGAGCGTAATTGCTTTGAGAACATTATTGCAAGTGATAGGCTGGCTGCCTGCTTTATGCGAACTACCTCTACCTTGATGCGTAGGACTAGTACTTTGGAACAAACAGAGAAAACAGTTGGGAACACAGGAAGACAGAGCCGATGTCCACACAACTCAGACACCACAGGATGCCCGGTACCCTTCACTTCACTTGGATTATAACATTTGGATTATAATAAGATTTGATACAAGCAGAATTTTTTTTGTGTATTTATATATATATGATTGCTTTTAGCATTTGGATTAACCAAGGTTAAGGGAGGTCAAGAGGAAAGAGAGAAGGGGAAGCTATGCTATCTAGGGTAGGGTGTTAATGGGAGCAGCTAAAGAAGGAAATTAGATGAGAGCAGTAGGATGACTGGTAAGTAAGAAGGTGCGGATTAACTTATTCCAGGAATAGTGGAAAGAAAGTGTTAGTGGAGGGAATTACAGTATGGACAAGTAAGAGGGGGGAGCACTTTCCTGGCCTTCATTCATCATACTTCACTGACCGTCAGGGTCCTGTCTGATCTGTTCAGTGAGAAACTCTTGCAAGATACCCCACTTCATTTCAAATTTGGTAGTTTTAGAGCAGAAACGGTGAGCAAGCTTTTCTGACTGAAGGGCATCTGTAAGATTCTGTCTTCACTCTGGGAAGGTGGATGGGTATCTTCAATCCAGTATTTTGGTATAGTTGCAACTATAATGGTTCTCTGACTGTCTCTCATTTGCTCACAATATTATTGATAATTTTTATTAATATGCAGTATTTATTGAATTATTCAAGGGTAGTTCTTTTGTATGCTCGAATCACTGAATTATAGCTATTACATTTTCTTTATTAGATGTAAGTTTATGTATTCTTATTCATCCATCATTCTGTGCTGTTTATGTAAGCAATAAGACACGATGGGGTGTGCATTAGAACTGTCTAATGCATATCCCCGGAGTGGCTTATTGCACTTATAAAATGGGCCTGTGTATTCTAAATTGGGGCTCTAATTTTAGCTGTGCATTAAACACATCTAATGCATGGCTAACAACCAATCAGATTGCTTGAAATCCTTTGCCCATTTTATAAAGTTTTATTGTTACATGTCTCCATCATTATAAGATGCACTGTCACATGCTTATTCTTAAATAAAAAAAATTACTGACAAAGAAGGGGAGCAGGCAGGTAGAGAGTAGTGCAGGGTAGGGTGTATTACACTGTACAATATTGTATATTGAAGAAGGGGTAACAACAGGCAGTATCAAGGATCCTAGATCTATAGGGATTTCTGTATTTTACAGGAAAATTGAGCCATTTACAGGGAAATTGATCCCATAGATTTACACTGGTTATACGGGAAAACAGCGCAATCCTGCTTCCATAGGAAATAATGTAATCTACAGCAAAACACAGGAAAATTGCCCAGGAATTACAGGGAAATGTCAATCAATCTGTGAGCACTGCAGTATGAGGTACAGGAGCAGGAGGGAGACAGTCATCTGCAGGCACTGTGGGACGTTACTCTCCCAGGCTAGGCTCTGGAGGGTGGGACACTGCCCCATATGTAGGAGATTCGTGGAGTTCCAGGCAGGGCTGGTAGCAGTATGGGAAGAGATATCTATGCTGCCTCACCAGCTGGGCTGGTACCTACAGGTACACCCTGCACCCCAACTCCCCCAGAGGCCCACTGGCTCAGGAGCTATAGCGTAGTGAGCAGGGGAAGGGATGGCAGGTCCAGCCACAAGAAAGTCATCCACACTCACCAGATCCCAATGGCAAAACCACAGGAGGAGGTACAGATAGCTGACTCCTACTGGGGGGATCTGAGCTGGCTTGGAAGGGTGCACAGGATGGCTTGGTGGCACCCAGGGGAGAGAACAGGAAGAAGGCAGCAAGTAGCATCCTAGTAGACGGGGACTCTATGATTAAAAGGGCGGAGAAGGTGATGGAGGGAAGGGAGGGGAGGGAGGGGAGGGGAGGTCAAATGCCTCAAGAACATCAGCCATCCGGGCTGTGGGTGAGATAGGATAGATTGGGGGGAGTAGGGAGTTTGGGGTATTGGTACACTTAGGTAGCAATGAGCTGTAAAACCAGCTGACTGAGTCAGTAAAGCGTAACTTTCAAAGGATGGGTGACAGATTAAAGGCACACTCAGTTTTCGTGGCCTTTTCCAAGGGGGGTGGGAAGGGTAGGGTAAGGAAGGAGGAGGAGACTCCAGGAATTTAATTGATGGTTGAAAAGATGATGCGGAAAAGGGGTGCCATTTTGTGAGGAACTAGGGAGCTTTAGGGACAGGAGGCTTTTCAGGGTGCCGCCATGTAACAAGAGAGGAGAATGTCGCTGGGAAGAAGTTTTTTTTTTTTTATATAAAGTTTTTTTCCCATGGACTAGGCAGGCAGCCATCAACGATCTCCACCTCCCCACGATCATCACCTACCTTCCTCGATCACGGTGAGTTCCCATGGATCCCCGCAATGGGGCCAGCAAGGGAGGTCAGTCCTCCCCCCCCCACCAGTACAGACATACTCAGATCCAGCAGTCAGGTGGTGGTGCCGGCCGGAGGGGAGTGGGCATAGTTTCATGAAGCCCACTGTAGCCCCTTTCCTGTTTTTCTGGTCCCTCCCCCATAGCTGGGGCACAAATGTCGGCACATGCATGTGGAGGCATGCATGCACCACAGCAGACCCGTAGCTCCCTCCTTACCATGCTGCTCCTGTCCCATCCTACCACCACCCCTCCACCTGGTGGCAGTCACACGCTGGAACTTGCAACCCTCCCTCCCCAGGAGAGGAGAGCAGTCCATCAGACCCTCGACCTCCGCCCCCCCGGCCAGCCACCAGCAACTCGAGATTGCTTCCAAACCTGGGTCACACATGGTGGACAGTAACGCTACTGCCACTGCACATGGGCCAGTGCTTGGGTAGAAGTTTGATGTCTATGTAGGTGGACATGTAAACTGAGACAGGGGGAGACAGAGGCTGGGGCAACCACAGAAGACAGAGTTCAGAAGGTGAACCTAGCTAGGACCCCCATGGAAATGGGATCCAGGAGCAGTGGGGATGAAAGCAGCAAAGCTGGGGTCCATAATAAGCTAAGTAAGGGTGCTGGGAGAGGGCTTATAAAGCCAGTAGGGAGCAGGGAAAAACAGGATGTTTAAGAGGGAGGGACAGAAAAGGGAAAAAAGAAGAGGAACTCACAAGAGGAGGAATGATACAGGTACCAACTGAAAGACATTCTGCCTAAATACCAGGAGCCTAGGAAACAGAATTAGTGAGCGTCAGGTGATGGTGGTAGATGCAGGATTAGAACTTGTAGCCATTGAAGTAACATGGGCCACTGGGAATAATGACTGGGACCTGGTAGTACCATGTATAGGAGAGACAGGGATAAGGGAAAAGGAGGTGGCGTTGTCGTCTGTGTTAAAGAAAGCATATAACCAATAGAGGATAGGTTTATCGGGGGAGGAAATTGAGAGACAGAACTGCTGTGTGTACAGCTCATGACAGCATTGGAAAAGAAGTTGTACATGGGAGTGGTCTGTAGCCCACCGGACCAGGGAGAAGAGGGGGGTAGGGAACTAGGGACAGAAATAAAAGAGCCACAGAGGGGAGGTAGTGGTTGTGGGGATCGCAGTCTACCTGACACAGATTGTGACACTGTAGCAGCTAAGAGCATCAGACGTCAGGCCCCCGCTAGATATATTGCAGGACTGCCTGCTGATGCAGCTGGCCAGGGAACCCACAAGGTAGGCTACCATTCATGACGTGGTGCTCACCAACTCAGAAATGGTAGATGGAGTCCAGGTTGGGGAATCACTGAGGTCCATGGTTTGAACTCGCCGTGGGTATCAGTATACCCTTGTCAAAAGCTGTAGTTGTGGATTCTAGATGAGAAGAGTTTGCTAAGATGACAGAGTTAGTTAAGGTAAGGGACGGTAGTTGGAGTGGACGAAAACGGGGTGAATGAGAGATGGGGAGAAATGAAAGAGACCATTCTTGAAGCAACCAAGCAGCGCTTGAGAACAGTTACCAATGGTAACAGCCACAAGAGACAAATCTTGTTCTCTAGGAAGGTCAGGGAAGTAGTGAGGAACAAAAAAAGGGCCTTCATTGGCTACAAGGAGAAAGGGGGATGAGGAATAGAGCAAACACCAGGTAAAAATGATGGAGGCATTCAGGGACGCAAAAGCAGACACAGGGCTGCGTGTTGCATAGGGGAACCCTGTATGGACAATAAGTTCCAGGGTTTGATAAGGAACCATGGGCTGACTGGACGCACTGCTGGTCTTTCTGTGCCACCATTGTCTATTTCCATATCAAGAGAGGGGAAAAACAGTTCTTCAAGTACATCAGGGAAAAAAGGAAGACAAGATGAGGAATTGTTAGGATGGTGGAGGGGGCAGAGTACTAGAAGGAGATGAGCAGAAGGCAGCCATTCGTATTGACTACTTCTGCTCGGTATTCACAGTGGAGAATAGTGGGCCTCTGCCGGAAAGCAGCATAAAGGCTGCTGCGAGGGGGATCCCAGAAATGGGACAGGTAGTAATTACAGGAGAAAGGGTGAGAAAAGGACTTGCGGCCCTGAACATGGACTAGGCTCCAGGGCCAGATGGGATGCACCCGAGGGTGCTCAGGGAATTGGCATCAGCACTGGCTGGACCCCGGCAGTGCTCTTCAATAGCTTGCTACAGTCAGGGGTTGTTCCGTGAGATTGGAGGATTGCGGATGTAGTACCACTGCATAAGGGAGGGGACAGGAAGGAACATGGAAATTACAGGCCTGTCAATCGTAACCTCCATT
Organism: Neoceratodus forsteri; assembly: GCA_016271365.2. Classification (NCBI taxonomy): domain Eukaryota; kingdom Metazoa; phylum Chordata; order Ceratodontiformes; family Ceratodontidae; genus Neoceratodus; species Neoceratodus forsteri. The sequence goes on along the minus strand of JADMNL010000026.1, from coordinate 27,191,662 downwards.
GTAAATAAACTGATACAGAGGGCCTAGTGGTGGTGGTGGTGGTGGGGGGGGGCTTGGCCTGACTGCCGAGCACACCAGGCTTGTAGTGGAATCACTCTGCTTGTGACAACAATAAAACTATCACTTTAACATATTAAAAACTTCAATTCTGGAAAAAAAAGGGGTCGGATACAGAGAAAGAGAATGTGACTGTCAACCTGCAGTTGGAATCTAAAGAAGAAAGATGATGGTAATGCCAAATAGGCAACAGCCGATCCCTCACAGCAGAGGGGCCAGGTTGTTAAGTCCTTGGGGAGGCCTGGGACATGTGCACCTTTGCTGAGTGAACCCAATGGTGGCTTTCTTGCTGGCGGCCATACAAAATCTATATAGCAAGATGCAGGACTTCAATACGCGCAGTGCACTATTGGCAAAGAAGGCTGAGGGGGCTCAGGTAGATGCCAAGGTGGCACGGGCAGTTGCCAAGAAAGCCATGGTGAGCGGCACTGGGCTCGTAAGGGAGAACTCTGTTCTGGGAGCCCACTTGGAGTGGGATGTGCAGCTCCTGGGACTGCCCAAATCCTCTGGGGGGGTGACTTGAAAGGCTTTTTACAAACTTGGTTACTGGAGGCTTTTGCTGTACTGGGAACACTCACTGTCAGAAGGTCTTACATTACATGTCGGCAGGAAGGTTATGCCAGATGAACCTCCTTACATTCTTTGACTGGGTAATTAAGGAACTTGATAAGGGCCATCCAGTGGACCTCCTCTGCATCGACTTCAGCAAGGCATTTGATTCGGTGCCACATAATCACCTGTTAAAGAAGTTGGAGGACCTAGGTACTGCTAAGAGCACTGTCAGGTGGGTGGAAAGTTGGCTCAAGAATAGGCGACAGCAAAGGAGAGGTCATAAGCGGAGTACCTCAAGGATAAATCTTGGGCCCGATCCTCTTTAACATGTTCATTAGTGACATCGGTGAAGGAATCCAGGGCAAGCTTGCTCTCTTCATGGATGACACTAAACTCGGCGTAAGGGTGAACAGCATGGAAGGGTTTAGGGACCTACTAAATGACCTCCCCAGGCTAGAAAGTTGGTCTAACGTCTGGCAGCTGAGGTTTAATGCAAAAAGTACAAGGGATGCATCTGGGAAAGGGAAATCCTAGGACAGAATATTGGCTAAATGGGGTTAAGCTCAGTACCTCCCAAGAAGAAAGGGACCTGGGGGGTCATTATACATGACACCCTAAAGCAATCGAGCCAATGTAACAAAGTATACAGCAAGGCAAATAAAATGTTGGGGTGCATAGGAAGAGGAATCGACAGTAGGAACAAAGAGGAGATCCTCCCCCTCTATAGGTCCCTGGTGAGGCCTCACTTGTAGTATTGTGTTCAGTTTTGGAGCCCGCACCTAAAGAAGGATAGGGATAGGCTGGAGGCTATACAGAGAAGGGCAACAAAGATGATTCAGGACCTCCATGGACTCTCTTATGAGGAGCGCCTAAAGACACTTAATGTACTCGCTCAAGACAAGGAGGGAGAAGGGGGATATGATTGAGACTTTCAAGTTCCTCAGAGGTATAAATAAAGTGCCCTATGCAGAACTATTCAACAGAGTCACCAGCTCAACCACTAGAGCGCATGTATGGAAGTTGCAGGCAGGGAGTTTTAGGAAGAACTAAGGTAACACTACTTTACTGAAAGAGTAGTGAAACCATGGAACGGTCTGACTGCCGAGGTGGTGGAAGCAAGGACTGTCGCAGCATTCAAGCTTGGGTAGGACAGCAAGGGCTCAATTAGAAAGCATTACAACAGAGAAGGATAAAAACCATAAGGGGGTTAGGACCCAGGACCAGTAATAGGTTCTGGGCAACTCATGGGCAGATTTGATGGACCCTTGGTCTCTTTCTGCTATCACTTTTTGTGTTTCTACACAATCACCACAAGGAGAGCAGCAAATCTGGAGGATGCTACACAGACTACTGCTAATGATAGGGGCCCGATTCCAAGATGGGCTACGCCCGGCGTGGGCGGGATCACATGTCCCATGGCATATCCACGACTTACGCCATGCGATGCGCCCATTGCTATTCCAGGAGGGCACCTACGCCATTGCATCTGGCGCAACTGTGGGTTGCGACAGCAACTCAGCCCAATTCCAGAAGGCCTGCTGTCACAACCCACAATTGTGATTCCACAACACGCAGTGGCATAGCTGACTTCCGACAGCTCGGAGCTGTCATAACTTGCGTCCAACGACTGGCACTATCGGATGCAGCCTTGCAGCACCGTGGCAACGATGCCATGCTGTCCCCCTGGCTCCCACTAGCACACCCCTGCCCCCAAACCCCCGAACATGAGGGACCCTGGGGTTCCATGTCAGTAGCACCCCCCCGGATGCCTGTGCCATCTGTCCTTGCCCTCCCATGCCCCCTGATGTGTTCTGCGGTGGTCTGGGGTGGGGGGGCTCCTGGGGGCCGCCTGACACTCGCTGCGAGATGCGACCTGCGGCATTGACATGCCATGCATGGGGCTACTGCCACACTCATGGCGTATTCTAAGTTGCAATTGCCGGGACTCTGCTGCTTCTGGAATGTGGCGTAGGGTCCATGGCATAGAAGCAGCAAGTGTAACTCACAATTGCTTCAGAGTTATGCAGGCCGATCTTGGAGTGGCTGACCAGGGATACAAGGACTGGGAGCCTATGTTACTTGTACAAAACATCTGGAGGGCTCATGGGGAATCTAATATCAAGTTGTTCCCTGACCTAAGTGTAACCCCTAGGCAGTGCTACTCCAAGGGCTGCTACCCCTGCCTTGTAGGCCTGAACAATGTTGAGGGGCCTGGGTTTCCAAAACTTACATTAAACTGTTTTTTTCAAGATAGTACAAATGATACGGTGCCTCCACCCAGAGTTTAGCTTTTAAGTGGGCAAGCTGTTACCTGGTACAACCCCCTTGGATGTCATACCACCCACTATAACCATTAGCAACCCCAACACATGACCCAATAACATTTTCCCACATATTAAACATTTTCAGTTCAATCAATCACACAAAATCTTTATTTAGCCAGACGAACACCATTGAGCAAGCTAATTTTCAAGAGGGACCTGGGCAAGATATATGAACAATACATAAAGAGGAATACCAACTTACAGAGTCATTACATAGAATAGGGATTACACACAAGAGGTTAATAACAGCACTAGAGTACATTTATAAAATAAGACAGAAAGCTAAATACCATGTGCTACAGAATGTGTGCTACAAAAGATACAGAGTAAACCTGTACAACCATACACAGAGTTTTCATGGAGCAGGCTTGGATTCAAGTATTGAGTATGTAGTGCAAGGAGGGGCACATGTGAGGAAGGGGGAGGAACTCAGGAATGAGAGCATAAGTGCAGAGGTGCCTGAGGGAAATTAGAGCACTGGGGCAGGTGGCAATGGTTATAAAGCTAGGTGCAATACACCAGGAACAGGGGCCGAGGGTGACGTGCCAGGAAGTGTAATATTAGTAGATGCCAGGATGACTCAGAGATGGAGACTCCAACTTAGATTGGGTGGAACTATCAGGTGGGGTACAAATAGACACAGATATACTGCGTGGTAGGGCAGGAGTACCAGGAATGTAATGCTCCTAACAGGGCTAGAAACTGAATCTGGGGTGGGGGGACGCTGGGAGGCTGTGACATCAGGGGAAAAAGTTACAGGATTCCCTGAATGAACGAGAATATAGTGCTTTGAAGGCTGATAGTTTGGTTGGGAATGCCAGTCACAAGGTTTTTTGCAGGTTGTTCCATAGTGTGGGTAGAGCATGACTAATGGCAGACCTACCAAAGCGTGACTTGAACTTAGGTACTGCAAGCGATTAATTAATGACTGCCGCTAATAATATGTTCACGACACCATTTTTTGCAAAAATAACAATATTTATTTAGGGGGCATTAGGAACGGGGTATCAAAGGAGTAGAGGTTATGTAGTATGACTATTATTAGTTAATATATTTACATTTGATCTGCTCTGGTTTAATTGTGCTGGTGAAAACCCTCCAGCTGGGTGAATACCTGGTTTTAAATCAGAAAAGCAATAACATTGTACCAACACTGATACCCAGAGTCCTGGCTATCTAAACTGCATAAAATCAGATGAAACACAGGATCATTTTACCTACAACTGGTACCCGTTTCCCAGACTTAATATGAGACCCCACAATCTCACACATTTTACCCCGGGTACCCAGTGCTCCGACGTTCTTGCATGTTGCAGGCCTGGTGGAAGTTGCAGCTGCACGTTGGTCAGCTTGATTAACAGAAATTCCCAGTTAGATTTCCCAACCTTAAACAGTTGAACTATTCACAGTCTCTTTGGGGTGTGCAGGGATTGCCTTGGATGTTACAGTCGAAACATTAGTTAGATGCAACCAGCTGGTCACACCAGGTGATAAAGTCAAGTATTTCTTTCTGAATATCCATCACATGTATATGTTTTGGTACAATCAGCACATTTATAGTTCAGATACATCTGATACAATCTGTGAAGGGCTAGCACCTTCAACCAGGGGCTAGAATGGCCTCCCTGGTCCATTTGCATAAGGACAGTCATTTCCAGGTTACATTAGTCAAATTCAGAAGACTTGGGGTCGCAGTCCTTTTTGTGGTAAATGGCTGTCGTAGCTTGCAGCACCACTGGACATCTTGACCATATAGTTCGGGACACATTTTAGCACATTCATACGATATTCTGGGCTCACTTGGGCCCCCCAGAACAGTTATACAATATTCTGGGCTCACTTGGGTCCCCCAGAACAGTTAGGTCCACCTGCACTGGGCAAGATTGGTGCAGCAGGATGTAGGGCGCAGACCGGTAGAACAGTCACAGATAGCGAGATTTCCAAAAAGGGTCCACCCATGCTGGGCTAAGGTTAGGCACAGCAGGATGCAGGGTGCAGACCAGATGAACAATAAATCAGACAGCCTCTGGGCATTGGCAGCCCCAATTAAGCAATTTCTCGTTCATTCTTACACTGGGGGGGGTACAAGAGTACTCACTCAGGCTTCTCATGGTAGAATTTCCACAATCAAGGTTCCTGAAATCTTCAGTCCTCTCACAACTGAGGTACAATCAGCTCTCTCACAGCTGGCTTGATGTTGAGTTGCAGGTCCACATCTTTCCCTGACGTGAGAGGGAGGGCTAGCACCTGGAGGACATTCAGGCAACCTCCAGGCTAGCAGGTACTGCATTAACAAAATTACTTTAAACTGTTCCTGTTAATAAGGCAAAGACCCCCTCCTGGATGGAGAGGATCAACTGGATCACTAGGCCCAGCTGCATGGCTGGGGGCCTGAGCCCCCAACCCTGTGGGGGGGGGGCTCCCGCTCTAATCTGGAAAATTGCTGAAAAACACAGTCTTTTATGAGGCTCTCCTGAGGCTCCTGATTGGCTGAAGCTATTGGGTGCTTGGCCTCTGATTGGCTTTAGGGCCTGTCAGTCAAGAAAATGAATTATGCATGAACCTTACTTCATAGACAGTTGGTTTACTGTTTTGGTGCCTGAAATTAGGTCCCTGCGGATCCCCATGAGCACTTGGTAGTTTCCCATGAGCATTGCTAATGTCCCACAAGTCCAGGCTTTCAAATGCTAGCTTTCCGATCGGCTGTAATGACTGCTCAGACTTACAGTCCCAAAGAAAGTCCTGGTGCAACCAGAAATAATTATTGTATTTGCCCAAATGCCACACAGTTCAGTAGCCACTGATATGTACTTGCTGTCACTGCCCAGATTTAATTTATTTCTCAGTCCGTTTGCCTGTCGCTTCTGCCAGTATTTAAGGATGTCTTGCAGCAGCAGGCAGGCTGTCTCTCTGAGTCCCAACATTTTACTGGGGCAGCCAGAATTAGCATTTGTTTATTTAGAACATTTATTTTCCGCTTGTACACATTTTCCCCAACATACAATAGTTACATTGATTTATTTTAAACATTTATCTTTTTCTTTTTTGGCAGTTGCCGAAACACAGGTTTGCCAAGGGCAGAATAGACCCTCATTAATATTCATGAGATCAGGGCACTGGGGTCATTATTATTCATGAGCCCCAATCTCAGAAATCTTGTGGATCTCTTTTATTTTTTTAGAAGAGCGGGCGCTCAGGGCCCTGTCCGTGGTCACTGGGTCCCACTCATCACTTGGGGACACTGGGACCGCCGAAACACTCTCCTGATCGACTGCAGGTTGAGTGGTCGGGAGATCAAAGGCGCTACAGTGCATGCATGATCCCCGCTGGCACCGGAGTGCCGAAACAAGCAGCATGGAATCACAGTTTGGATTTCAGAGCCCTGCAGGGCTGGAATTACACCAGGGCTTGGCGCTGGGGTGCACAGGGGCACAACAAGGACTGGAGGATAGAAAATAAACTGCAGGCATTTCCTGGAGGCGTTCTAAGGAGGAGAACCAGATGGGAACTAACGGGCTACAGGTAAGCCCCTAAATTGGTAGGGGGGGTTACATAAGCTACAGTATGAGACAATGCCACAAAGCTTTCTGTGGGGTCCAAACTCTTTTTAGAGAAGTGGGGGTCAAGCACTGCATTCTATCACCAGCCAGCTTAAAAAGTCACTATGGAGATAAGGTCTTCTTATTTTCCAAACCAGAAGAAGCGGGAGAACTTGCTGAAAAAAAAAAACAGGCGTGAATGTGCAGCCAGGGTGGAGGAGGAGATCTCAGAAGCTGAATCACATGACTGAACTGGTTATTAAATAAAACTTTACCTCCTCTCTGTACCTAACTGGGTGCTTATCATTGACTGTGTGCAATTCTATTTTATCTGCTTTTGTTAATGCCTGATATTAGTGTTGCTAATACAGTTTCTATAGCCTTAGAGAAACAGTTAATGTACAGTTAATGGGGTAGACGTGAGTTGGGATCGGTGCGGCCACATGGGGTTGTATATTGTCCAACAGCCTGCCTACTGGTTAGGCATTTTAGGGGCCGCATGGCCACTATAGCACCTAGAACGTGTTCGAGCCGCTACAGTTCTTACTCTTCTTCCCTGAGCGAAGATTTCTCACATTTGATAAGGTGACGCAGTGGGTTCTTCACAAAGAGGCTGCAAGTGGGTAAGACAGTACTCATTGCAGTCTGTACAGATGTTTCTGTTATTTTAACACAATAATTGGATTCAGTGTTTACTAAACGGGGATAGTTTAACCCCCTCTTGTGGTTATAGAGTGTGTTTCTAATGTTCAATCACTGGACTGCATCACATTGTCTTGCTCTCCCTAATTAATGCAGTTTTACTGACGTTATTAATGGCGTATCTAATTAGGTGGTGTACGAGGTCTGCACATAGTTCATCAAGTTAATTGCTTGTTCCACCACTAACAGCCCTATATATGAACTTTAATGACTACAGGGCCCTAAGCCGAGTGAATTGGCAGAAACTTTATTTTGCAGACTTTTGTTGTGCCCAAGCCATGGGCAGTCGCCATGTTTCTGGATCTGTATGGGTATAACCAGTTGTAGGGAGTCCACCCTCAGTGTTGTGACTCTGAAGAGATGCACTGCAGGATGCCTCTGTTATAACTTATTTCTCCTATAATGTGTGTATTTCTCACTTTTCAGCTGATACTCTATAATTGTATTTGTTTATTGAACAAAATGCGATAAAGAAAGTAAAAAAAAAAAAAAAAATAGAGGTTTTAGTGGGACTAGCTGGAGAGAAATGGGGTCCAGGACAGTAAGCAGCAAGGGTTCGTGGCAGAAACAATCTGACAGAATTCTTTGACTGGGTAACTAGAGCAGTGGATAAGGGATAGGCAGTAAGATTTACTCCATTTTGACTTCAGCAAGGCATTTGACTCTGTGCTGCATAAAACATTGCTGAGGAAATTAGAGGATCTGAGCGTAGTGAAGGACCTAGTTAGGTGGGTGGGAAGTTGGTTGGCGGGAGACAGCAGAGGATGGTGGTAAAGGGGGGTCAAATCAGGGAATGGAGGTCACAAGTGGGGTACCGCAGGGGTCAGTCCTGGGACCAGTCCTTTTCGATATGTTTATAAGCGACATAGGACAAGGAATACAGGGCAAGATGTGTTTCTCTGCAGATGACACTAAGCTCTGTGGAGGGTAGGCAGCGAGGAGGGGGTAAGGGAGTTGCAGAGGGACCTGAAAAGGTTGTAGAGGTGGTCCAACATCTCGCTGTAGAAATTCAATGCCAAAAAGTGCAAGGTGATGCACATAGGGAACAAGAACCCCAGGACGGAATACTGATTGGGAGGGGTTAAGCTGGCACTACTTCAGAGGAATGGCCCCTGGGGATCATCATCATAAGTAACTCCCTTAAAACAAATTACCCAATGTAACAAGGCCTTCAGCAAAGCTACCAGAACACTGGGGGAGGGGGGGTGTATTGGACAGGGTTTCGATATCAGGAGGAAAGAGATAATACTACCTTTCTGTAGCTCACCAGTTAGACACCATCTGGAGTACTGTGCCCAGTTCTGGAGTTCTCACCTGAGGAAAGGCAGAGACAGCGCAGCACACGGTAACCAAAATGATTCAAGGCCAAGAGGACAGATCTTACAAGGGCTGGCACAAGGCACTGAACGTGTAATCGCCGGAGGCCAGAAGGGAGAGGGGTGACATGACAGAGACCTCAAGGTCCTGAAAGGAATAAACAAGGTAATCTGTGAGGAACAATTTAGCAGGAATGGCGGGTCAAAAACAAGGGGACATAAATGTAAGCTGGCAGGGGGGATTCAGGAGGGGATGCAAGAAGATTTTACTTTATGGAAAGAGTGGCTGAGCCATGGAACAGCCTACTGGCAGGGGTGGTGGGTGCAAAAACCATTAATGGGGTTCAGGCATGAGTGGGACAGAGTAAATAGCTTAGTAGTTAGTCAGGGGGTATAACAGTAAGGCAGGGTGTGCGGGGGGAAAGAATGGAGAAAACTGTCTGGGCAATAGATCGTGTGTAGAGTACAGTAAAACTAGGAAGACGGGATGTACCAATGGTCTTTTTCTGCCAACAGTTGTCTTTGTTTCTGTGTTTCACTCCATTATCCCGCACTAGGGCTGTTCCTTGGCAGTGGACAGCGCATGTCCACGTCTTCATGACTCAGCCGTGTGAGGTTAAGTCATGGAGGAATTGGACAGTGGAGTGGATCTGGATGGGTCATGCCAGGTAAGCCTGTGTATGTGTGTGGGGGTATTGCTGATGGGTGGGTTTGGCTCCAGCCCACACCAGCCAGCCAGTAGAACCCCTGCTAGGCCATGCAGTAGTGGAGGATTGGGATCGAGACACTGGAATGGGCGGAGTTCAGAAGGAGGCTGCTGCTGCACTTCCCTGCCTTGTTGTGCTGCTTGTACGGCTGGATCCCCCAGCTCCCCAACCCCCGCGTGGATGGTTCCGGCTGTCATCCCTGTCCAGCTAGCCAGACCCACACAGAGGGGAAAGTTTGGGACAGGCAAGAATCGCAGGGTACCTAAGCCTGGTGATATCTACTCCAGTGGTCAGGGGAAGCATGCTGAGCAGGTTCATATAGAGCCTCTCTCCACTTAGAAGAGTCTGCGTGGCTCAGTTGGTAGCACATCCGCCTCTGGACCAGAAGGTCATGGGTTCTCGCCCCACACCGGGTTTGGACCTGTACCTAAAAATCGCTGGCATCCGAGTGCGGTATTTGGGAGGGGGTGTTCTGCTGGGATGTGCCATCCTTCGGATGAGATGTTAAATCGAGGTCCCTTCTGCCCATCCTGGTGTTGTCCTGGTGGGTGTCCAGGTGGAAGTAAAAGAACCCAGGACACTCTTCGCAAAAGAGCAGGGAGCATTCCTGGTGTCCTGGCCAACATTCCCCTTCCCATAAACCGGTTCATGCAATTATCCAGGCTGTGTGTGGATGATGATGTGCAATGTGGCCGCCACCACACACTCAGTCACTTCACTACCAGTCTAGCATTGCTTATAAAGCACTTTGGGATACTGTGTATGAAAAGCACTATATAAATGCTGATTCTTCTTCTTCTAGAAAAAAGATGCTAAAGAGGGTGTGGCTAGCTGCTCAACCGTTCAAATGTACTTTCTGGGAGCTCCCTGTGTAGCATCCTACAATAGTGCTATTTTACAACTTTGAACCTATTTGTGCGAAAATACTCACGTCTGTTATAATTGGGGAAGAGATCAGCGGGAGAAAGTTTCATCAAAATGGGCCGAAAAACTGGCAAACAAAAAGTGAAATTCTTTGGCCCTCGTGGTGGAGCCACAAAGATGCTGCCAACTCCTGCAGGCCCATCGGCCGAGCTGGAAAAGATGACCCAGACTGGCAACATTGGAATCCTTGCAGCCAGCAGTATAGCGGAACTGCGTAATTAGGCCTCGCTCGGAAAGCTTACTTCGACCAATCTTTTTGTGAAAGGCGCTCGCAGCACATTATCATTGCAAACTTGATAAAGGAATATGGCGGATGTTGAAGGGCTCCATTTATTGTCAGGTAACCACACCGCTCGCTTCAAAACGTTCGAGCAGTGTGGCGCCGCACCTTTACAGTAAATGGAGCCCCCAAGCATCCGCCATATTCCCGGTTCACGGACTTTTTGCAATAAAAATAAAGTAAGTAGCAGCATGAGAAAAACGCGCTTTTCTACATAAAAAGCTGGATAGAGGGTAAGCTTTTAGGGGCCGGGCACTTAATTTACACAGTTTACGAAAATGATCCAACATGTGGACAAAAAGATGGACACATTGCAATCGAATGGTTGCTGTGCAGCAGAAGGTAGGTGGTTTGACAGGTACTGCTCAAGCCATGGAGAAGACATTGGAACAGGCAAGTGGCCACGGCAGCAACTTATGTCAAAGAGCATGTTCTCCTGCAATCTCGATTAGAGCATCTGGAAAATGCAGTCTGGCTGCGAATGTCAGAATAATCGGCATACCACAAGGGACTGAAGGGGACAATCTGCTCTCTTTTGTGATTAAAAGGGTGGCAGAGACATATGGTCTAGATATGCAAGGCTCGGTGATCTTGGCGTATCGAGTAAATACACACAGAGCAATCGGCCAACCTGAGGGAGCGAGGGCCATCATGCTGATCACGGTGTCTACGGCGGTCAGAGATCAGATTCTTTAGGCAGCTAGGACCAGGAGAGGTGTGGACATAGGCTGCTCCCAGATCATGCTATTCCCTGATGTATCATATGCCACATGCACCAAACTGAAAAGCTTTGATGCGATCTGTCGCTGTTTCCGGGAGCTGGAGATTCCGATCAACATGTTGATGCCTGCCTGCCTGCCTGCATGTCACCATAGGCCGTAAAACCTACATCTACACTGACCCCAAGGAAGCTGAAAAATTAATTGATAAACTTGAGGCGGAGAGAATAGCAAGGGAGGGAGATGCATCCTCAGATTCCAAGGGGAGAGACACTTGAATTTATGGTCGTAGGTGACCCATTGCTGCTGCTGCTGTTTGTTCAGCCCTAGCATCTGCCACAAGATGGAAGGGAGGCAGGCTTTTCTTCTCTGAAAACTGTTTACCCTAGAGGAGGAAGGCACTAAGCACAGACTTTATTCTTACAAGTTTATGCTGGGACCTCATTAAGGTTCTATTTATTGATTGATTTAGTGCCTTTGGAGTGAGCACATTCCTAAATATCATGATCTTATACTGCATGTGGGGGGCTCTTATTGTTACCCTTAATGTTTAGGCATTGTTAAGATGGCCACTGCCATACTTCCTTTTCTTTGTAGAAGCGAGGATTCGCTTTCCAGCCAGTTGGCCATAGTGAGGAGAGCTGTCTTGGACTGTTACTCTTCCCCACAGAAAAAGGCTGAAGACAGAGAGAAGTGCAACCTTCTGACAGGCACCCTGGGCTTTCCCTGTCTTTTTTGCTTTAAATTAATTATCTGTTTCTGTTTCCACCTCAGTTTAAAATGGGTAATTTACACCATGGATAGAATACTGCTGGTTATAATTGAATGTGGGAGGGAGGCATACTGAGAGGAAATACAGAAATAAGTTTACCTGAATTTAAAACATTGACTTTTCAGTCGGTTTCAGTATTACTGGACTTTAATCTATAGGACATTACTAGTTTAAGGCACTGGAAGCAACAGCTAAAGAGACTACTTTCTCTCAGTGTTTAACTATATTGATATTCCCCTTTATCTTGTATCAAAGTTAGCAGTGACTAAACTGTCCTAATATCAACATATTTCACTTTGTTTGATGTACTGCATTGCTCAGGATGTATGTAGGCATTGTAATGGCATAAAACTTATAAAAAAAGTAAAAAAAAAAGGAAAAAGATGGTAACAGTGTAAGTAAAACAAAAAACAGATGTTCAGATTACTGCATCTCGGTGCCTTGGCTTGCACACAGTCATGGAGAACAGGTGGTGCGGCTGTTTGTATATTTCTGCCATAGTAGACTTGATGAAACAGAAGAAGGCATCGGTTCCCTTCCTATATTTTCCTGATGAAGATCTGTTAATTTCCTTCTATCTCAAAGCAGGATGCCCGTGCTCTTCCAGCTGCAGCAGCCGGAGATGGATGGCTCAGGACATGGAGGAAGGGGCAAGCAGCAATGTGCCTGCCAATGCTCGTTAGCAGATTGAGATCCTCAGTGTTTGATTTTGTAAAAAAGAACTGCTAGGGATGCCGCAGGATCTCCTCACCCTATGGAGAGGAACGTCATGTATTTTACAATGAAACGGAGAGGACTGCTGGCAGTCTATTGGAGGGAAATGGAGCAGTTTGGTGTCCACAGGAAACAATTAATGGAGAACATCCCTGAGGGGTTACAGGCAGACCATAAGCCTGCCCTCCCTCCCACCCTCCTGCCCTGTCTACTGAGCTCTTGTGTCAAGCAATTTGAATTTGCTTAGTTTTCTGTCTCTAACATTGTGAACTGAGTGGAACATTGCTGGCAGAGTTCTCAAGCAGATAGGAAGCATTAAAAAAATTCCCGATTAATATTTTTTTGTTGCTTTCTGCTACATGCAGAAGCTAGTTTTAAAGGCCAAAGTGGCATGGAACCCCCGATGGCCTTATGTGGTGTTGCGCCCATTTCCTGGGTTCAGAAGCACACTTGTAAGCTAGCTCGGGCAGCCGAGGATTGGGATGGTGCTGCTGTGTGACTGCACTGCAAACCAAGGTGGTGCCCGTGCCGCGTTCTGCCACCATAGAATTCCCTGCAGTAAGCCCAGGGAGCTTGCTACATGCATAAAGATCTATGTGTGTATGTGAGGGCCTTCCGGTGCATGACTGGCACCCACGGGGTGGTGGGCAGAATTCCAGGGGAACGGAGAAAACCTTGGAGCTGGCGAAGATCATGGTGGGTGGCACTCCCGTGCCTTGCTCCGCAGTGACCTCTGCCAGCTAAAAAATGTAAACAGTGGTGGTGGTGGTGGTGGTGGGGGGGGGGGCTGACAGAGCTGGGAGGTTGCCAACCTCCATCCAGACTAGGGGACTGTAAAGATGACTCCAGCAGAGAGAAAGCCATATTAAAAAAAAAAAAAAACAAAGGCAGAAACGAAAGGAGAGATGTATACCTAAAGCCATTAGGGGGCAAGAGAATATGAAATGGAAATACTAAGATGCTTCCCTGCCCCTGTTATATGAACGTATGAATAAACCCACAGATGGCCTTACAATCTATCAAGTCTGCTTGTGAGTGCAGGTCCCTCAGTTTTACTGAGAGACCCACCCACCCCACCCTTTTCTCCCCTCAACCTCCTCACTAATACCCTCCCCCCCACAACATGTAACTTTCCCCTTTACTCTGTCCCATTCTCTCCTGAAACCAGCCACTGTCTTCAGGGAGACCACCTCCTTTGGCAACTCATTCCACTTGGCCAACACACTCTTGGTGAAGAAGTGCTTCCTTATCTCTTTCCTGAATTTGCCTCTTGCCAGCTTTAGCCAGCGCCCCCTAGTGGACCTGTTTCCATTAAAGCAGGAGAGACTCTCAGTGCTCACCCTGTTGATACCTTTAAGGTACCTTTTTTTTCTGTAGAGGTTGTGTACTCCTATGCTACCCCTGGCTGCCCCCTCTGATCGACACCCCCCCCCCAGCCCAGTCACCTGGCTTCTCTGGGGCTTAACTTCCCCCATCATTCTTTGCCACAGGACTGGAGGTTGCTTAGTCACCAGTATGGGACCTGCAAAGGGTGGGTCGACATCCTGCAGCCCCAGATGTTTGTCCTGTGATTTTCTCCCTGGGCCCACATGACATTCAGTGGGCACGATGTGCGTGCTCTGCCTCAGCAGTGATGCTTCTGGCACCGTGAACAAGGGGCCCCTTCCCTTGCATGCATGGTTTGCTTGTGCTGCCATCAGGACACCTCCAGGTAGCAGTCAAGCAGTGAGCCACAGCAAACCCCCTTCCCCGAGGAAGGAAAGCAGTCCTAGAGACACTGGATCCTCCCTGGCCAGCCCCCAAGTGTTCCCCATCTGTTTCTGAACCCTGGTCACCAGCATGACAGGAGGTGAGGTGTCCAGTCCCGCAGCCCTCCAGGCCACTGGGCCGGCTGTACCTTTAAAATACTTGAAGGTCTCAATCATGTTCCCCCCTCTCCTTTCTGTCCTCCAGGGAGTACATGTTGAGCTCTCTTAGTCTCTCTTTATAAGCTTAGCCTGGCTGACCCTGGATCATTTTGGTTGCCCTTCTCTGGACCGTTTCTGGCAGGTTGACATTATTCTTTAGATAAGAGCACCAATACTGCATGTTGTACTCCAGGTGAGGCCTCACCAGTGCTCTGTACAGTGGCAGCATGACCTCTAGCTTTCTACTTGTCATCCCCTTGGCTATGCACCCCAGCATCCCATTTGCTTTGCTGCTTCTCTTTTGCAGTGTGCCAAGTGCTTTTGGTCACTCTAGATGATTACTCCCAGGTCCCTCTCCTCCTCTGACCTGGTTACTTGCACACCACCCAACCAATATTTGATGTCTGGATTCTTTGCCCCCAAGGCATTACCTTGCACTTTTTAGCATTGAACCCCAGTTGCCAAAGGTCTGACCGCTTCTCTAGCTTAGCTAGGTCTTCCCTGAGGTCCTTTCTCCCCTCCTCAATGTTCACTCCTCCCCACAGAGCTTTGTGGTGTCTGCAAACAGGCAGATTTTACCTTTAATCTGATCTGCAGTGTCACCAGACCAAGCACAAAGTACTGTGGGACACCACTGGTCACTGGCCTTGCCTCAGAGAGTTGCTCCCTGACTACCACCCTCTGACTTCTGTCCTGCAGCCAGTTTTGAACCCATCTAGCAAGTTTACCCCCTACCCCCAGGTCTTTCAACTTCTGGATTAATCTCCTATGAAGTACTGCGTCAAAGGCCTTGCTGAAAACAGATACAGGACTCTGGCCGCTTGGCCCTTGCCCAGTGCCCTGCTTACCCAGTCACAGAAGTCAATCCAGTTAGTCTGGCAGGACCTCTGCAACACAAACCCATGCTGCCTCTTGTCTTGGAGCCCATTTTTCTCATGGAAACCTTACAGTCTCTCCGTCAGAATGGTTTCCATTAGCTTTCCCACTGTTGAGGTCATGTGATAGTTTCTAGACCATAAATCATGTCTAGGCTCCAAAATCATGGTAACACACAAATCTGTATTATGCAGTACTGTATATAGGGAAAATGCCATGGCCTGACTCAAAATATGCAAGTTATCTTCACATGTGGGGGCAGGACCATAGCGCACCAACAGCAGAGCCACGGGTGAGTTTTTACAAGTCCTGCCCCTTTTCGAGTGATGAAAAAAATTGCATATTTTTGAGTCCGATCACTGCATCAGTTTTCTTGGCTGATGACTTCAGTAACGGCAAGATATCTAAATGTGTTGTTTTTGCCACAATGAATGCCTTGAAGGTTAGTCTCATCACAGCAGAATACTAAACCAACCAGAGAGCTGCTTTTACAATGCTGATGACATCACAGTTGCCTAGTGCACCACTGCCAGAAAAACAGTGATGTCTTCAAACAGCAGATTTAAAGTTTTAACTAGTTAACTGATGTTGTCTACACTAGTATATTGACTATGCAACAGCCTGACTCAAAATATGCAGTTTATTATCACAGGTGTGTGGGTGACAGGCTGTCAATATCATGCTCTCTCTGTCTCTCTCTGTCTCTCTCTCTCACTCACTCCCTGACTCACACTCTCTCTCTCTCTCTCCCCCTCTCTGTTAGTCTCTCTCTCTCTCTCTCTCTCTCTCTCACTCGCTCGCTCACTCTCCCTCTCCCTCTCTCCCTCTCTGTTGGTCTCTCTCTCTCTCTCACTGTCTAGCAGAGGGTTATTAAATGTTTAACAACCATCACCCTTTGTACCCCCGCCCAGGACACACTACTTCTGCAGCTTGTTCTTCTGCTTTTGCAGCTGATTGGACCAGCAGTGCTGATAGCTGAAGTTTAAGGGTTGTGGGGCCCTGTGGGTTGTGGATTTTGAGATATCATCATTTATAACACAGATTTTGCAGGCAAGCTGTGTTACTGGACCCTCAGCAAGGCCTTTCCTTGAACACTGCAGGATGAGATAAAGTCAAGAGCACTTATTGTTAATTTTGCATTTACAGTCATTTCCCAGCCCTGTCGGGGTTCCTGCGTGCTGATGGTGCCAGACAGGCTGTTTTGCCTCTGGGTACCCATTTACCACATGTGGAGCTCTTTCCGTGTTCTTATCCAGCAACACAAATGAGGTGTGGAAAGGGCTTCGTCCTGTGTTCTGCCTCCCCCCTCCTCCATAATAGCAGAGACAACCTCCATTGTGAGCAGTGACGTGAAATTGCTTTTCCACAGAAAAGAAAAGAAAAGAAAAAGAAAAGAATTACTTGGACTGTCTCAGCAATTAAGTATTCTGAATCAGAACCCTGTTGTTCCTCTTCTTCGGTCCCCCCATAGCTTTCGTTTAGGTACAGTATACAGGATCAGAATCCTGACAACTCTGATGTCTCCCAGGTACCTTCACTGAGCAGCCCATGCACCCTCCTAGCCAGAGGAAGGGTGCAGCTGCACGCCTACCCTCCCAGACAGAAGTAAAGTGCAGCCACTCACCCACCCTTCCAGCCACAGGAAGGGTGCAGCCACCCACCTGCCTTCCCAGCCAGAGGAAGGGTGCAGCCACACATACCCTGACTGAGGAAGGGTGGAATCACCAACCCTTCCAGACCCCACCACCCTCCCAGTCTGTGGAAAGGTGTAGCTGTGTAGCCACCCATGCACCCTTCCAGACTGAGGAAGGGTGCACCCGCCCACGCACCATCCCAACCAGAGGAAGGGTGCAGGTGTCCACCCACCTTCCCAGCCTGAGGAAGGGTGCAGTAGCCCACCCTCCCACACAGAGGAGGTATCTGGTCAAAACCCTGACCGCACATACGCACGGACAAAAACCACATGGGCATAAATGCATGTGCAGTCTCGGAGTTTGTTTATATAATCTAGTGTGGTTTGCGACCACATTAGGAGTACACGGACCGTGCAGCGTGTTTTTTTTCCCCACGCATTTTTTTCGCTGTGGTGGTTTTGACACAGTGCCCACAGAGGAAGGGTCTAGCTGCCAACCCTCCTTCCCAGACTGAGGAAGGTTGCATGCACCCACCCTCCCAGACTGATGTACGGTGCCGCTGCCTACCCGCCTTCCTGAACTGAGGAAGGGTGCACCCACCCTCCCAGTCAAAAGAAGGGTGCAGTCACTTACCCACCCTCCCATACTGAGGAAGGGTAAATCCACCCACCTGCCTTCCCAGCCAGAGGAAGTGTGCAGCTGCTAACGCACTTCCCCAGCCAGAGAAAGCAGGTGCCCACCCACCTTCCCAACTTGTGGAAGGGTGCAGCAGCTCACCCTCCCACACAGAGTAAGGGTGCAGCTGCCCACCCACTTTCCCCTAACTGTGGAAGGGTGCACCTGCCCTCCCACTCTTACAGCCAGAGGAAGGGTGCTGTGGTCCACGCATCCTCCCAGACTAAAGAAGGGTGTAGCGGTCCTCCCACCTTCCCAGCTAGTGGAAGGGTGCAGCTGCTCACCTGTCTTGCCAGACAGAGGACAGGTGCAGCGTCCCACTCACCCTCCCAGATGGAGGAAGGGTGCAGCCACTTGCCCATCCCCCATACTGAGGAAGGGTGCATCCGCCCACCCGCCTTACCAGCCAGAGGAAAAGTGCAGCTGCTAACGCACTTTCCCAGCCAGAGGAAGGGTGCATCTGCCCTTGCAAACTCAGGAAGGGTACAGCTGCCACCTACCCAGACAGAGGAAGGGTGCAGATGTCCATCCACCCTCTGAGACAGAGGAAGGGTGCAGTCGTCTGACCTCCCAGACTGAGGAAGGGTTCAGCTGCCCACCCTCCAAGACTGAGGAAGGGTGCAGTCACAGGGTTAGGGATGGGGGAACCAAGAGGAAAATACAGGGGAAAAGAATGAAGAAACCCTGAACAGCAAGGCTTTCATTTGCAGTGTAGTTCAGCACAGCTTAACCCCAACCCTGCATGACCTCACAGGCTTCTAAAACTAGTGGCAATTTAAAGTAGCATCACTAAAGAGCAGAATTAGCCATCGATAGCTTGGGACTGCTGTCAGCTAGAGAGAAGCCTGATACCTCATTTAAAAGAGCTTTGCACAGACTTTTAAACTATGATGTGCACAGTTCATAAATATTTCCCTTTAATCTGTGCACTGCAGACACATCATAATGTCTGAGTTGAGTGGCACAGGGCCTGGTGATAAATAGCCTTGCTAATCCAGGTTGTCTGAGATCAGCATAGACTGCTGCAACCTCAACAATGTATGTTAATGTTGGCATTAAAAAGAGACTCCAGTTACTGGCAAAAGTCATTAGCTTTTGCATCAGCAGAACTCGGTTACAAACATTTTTCTTCTTTTTTTTTTTATATAGATTTTCATCGGCTTTTTGCCCTGTTTTCTCCCTGTCCCCATGCCCCTGGCATGCGTGGACATGTGCAGGCACACACATGCCATGCCCCGGGGCACCCTCCTACACTACTCACGGGACCGCCACCCAGTGTGAGCAGAACTACGGGGGCAGTGACCATCCTAGAGAGGAGAGCTGCCTTCGCTGCTCAGCCCTGCTGCCTTCCCCATGCCAGCTCTCCTACGACCCGAGGTCATTCCTGAACCCAGGTAGCTGGTGTAGTGCAAGGTAAGGCATCCAGCTTCTTAACCCTCAGCGTCACTGGGCCATCTGGTTGCAAACAATTTCAAATGTTATTGTTATTATCATTCAGATGTCCTTACCTCCTACTTATCTCCTACACTGCTTATCAGTCTTGTATCAGTCTCTGTTTGTCGGCACTCCTTGCTGCAGTCCCTAAACTTTCCTTCAGCTCCACCTTCATGCCTGGCACCCCATGCAGAAACCCCTCCCATATGATAGGGCTCTGGCGAACCAGGACTGACTCCTATGTTCAACTGGTGGAGGCGGGGGAGCCAAGTTGTGTGGTAAGGTTGCAGTGATGTGGGGGCACAGTATGATGTCGTGTACAGCTCAGGCAGTTTCACTCCCCTATAAGTGTGCCCACATGCCCTATTGAACCAATCCATGCAGTGCCTGATATCTGAGGGGATGGTCACATGGTCACTAGCAACTACTAGCCACAAGAATTTACTAGTGATGTCATGCAGTCAGCAACCATCTCAGCCCTGAGTTGTTGCCCCTGAGATGGAACTTAGAACTGCTTAGGCTCACTATGGCTTGCAGTGCCGATGACCTGGGTTCAGGAATGAGCCTATGTTAGAGGGTTGATTGGGGGTAGAATGGCTTAGTGTGTCCCATAGATGCTTGCCTCCTCAAGGGCGGGAGGGAGTCTGGTCTCCACTGCAACACTGCCACCTGGGTGACCACAGGTGGAGGTGCAAGCTGGAGCCATAGATCGAGGGAGGGGGATGGCAGCAGCATGACGCTACACACCGGCCAAGGCCTTCCTGATGTCAGGGGGTGGGACA
Organism: Neoceratodus forsteri; assembly: GCA_016271365.2. Taxonomy (NCBI): domain Eukaryota; kingdom Metazoa; phylum Chordata; order Ceratodontiformes; family Ceratodontidae; genus Neoceratodus; species Neoceratodus forsteri. Next base: position 27,171,748 of record JADMNL010000026.1, on the reverse strand, counting down.
AAAGAGGAAAAAGCCCAACTGAACATAGGATGCTGCCTGCAACAGGCCCCACACCGCCAGCTGGGTTCTCTGCCTTGCCGACTGACACTTACCTCTGCCCGGGGGGGGGGGATTGAGGGCCCAGGCCCCCCCCCAGCAGCCCTTCCCATGGGGAAACTGTGAGCTCAAGGTAAGTCCCAGAGATGGGTGGTGAAAGAGATGGTCAAGGTATAGGGGGATAAACAGAAAGTTAAAAAGGAAAGAATTGTTTAAGTTCAAACTCTTTGGTATGGTCAGGCTCCCCCTAGCATTCTAACAGCAGATGTATTTTTCCAATAAAGATTTCAGATGACCTGGAGTCCTTCCTGTTCCAGTCCTAAGCAACTAAGTTTAGATTTAAAAAAAAATCATTTTTCCGTCCTCCAAGCACACCAGAGGAGGCCCTCATGCAGGGACGGGTGTCCTGTCACAAGGTGTGGACACACAGAGGTCAGCCGGGTCAGGAAGCAAGGTACAATTCACTGTAGCTTGTGTGGTTTTATTAAAAAATAGCGAAATGAAAATAATAAGTGAAGTACAAACATCAGAGGTATCAGAGTGGATCTAAAGTCATAATGCCCTGATTTGTGACAACATAGTCTGTTGCTGTGGAAATGGTTGTGATGTCACAAGCCGGGCACTATGCCTTTAGCTCATGAGTAAGCCTTAGCTGTACATGAACTGTAAGAGGATATACTCCTGTTTTCCTGTAAATACCATCAGTATTGAAGAATGCCTTGAAATTCCTATTTTTTTTAAATGTAGCATAGCTGAGTTTGGTTGATACAAACCTTTTTTTTTCGCTTGATGGTTGGACCCGCCCTTTAATGATAGGCCCTACTTAAACAAAGCACTTCACATCATGAATGAATACAATAGCCTTTTGCACTGTTAGCAGTTTTCATGACCCATTTCTATATTTATGTTATTTCTCACTGATGGTGTCTTTCAAGGAACCTTCCAGCACCTCATAAAGCCAAGTGTTGCTGATATCTGGCTAAATGTTTAGGTCTCTCCTTTTCCTTCCTTCCTCCTAGTTCCTGACATTGTGTGTGACGGCCCTGCGGGTATACTGATAGTGAGCTGCAGCTCCTGCCAATGACGCTGGGTGCAGAGTGGGCCTGTAGACAGGGCTGCGGCACCAGAGAGGAGCTGCAACAGTTACTGCTGGTCCTGTTGGAGAACATCAGGGACTGGGAATGAAAGATATCCCAAATGTAGCAATCAATAAGGATCCATCCAGACTCCGGAGAAAAGAAGTCAAGGCTGGATAAGACCACAGGGCTATGTCAGCAACAGTTTTTGACCAGAAGCAGTCGGTGTTACACCTGCTTGATGCTTATGCTGGGATACCTGCATGCTTCGGGTAGGTACGTGTGCCTTCATCCACCTGGGACGTGTGATTGGTAAAGCATAACCTCACATTCAGGAGTGTGTTATCCCACATATAAAACAGTTAAAAACAACAGCAACAAAAAAAGCCCCAAAAGCACTAAAGAAAATACATTTTAACTGACCCATGTGGTTATATGGCGACAACTATACAGTCACGTGACTGGATTCTACCAACCACAATACAGCATTTATTCCCCCATCTTACTAGGAAGGACAATTTAACTGACCTATAAGTTATATAGTACTATACATTGATCATAAAAGATCCTGCAACCTGATTAGTGAGCTAAAGTTTTTACCCATGGCCGGGTTAATCCTGCAGTACACCAAGCTGAGGAACAGCAATTGTTAAAAAAAAACGAAACACATTTTTTAATTTATTTGACACATGGGTTCATTATATAATCGCAGTATGGCACTCGGGTGTGGGTCATTGGTGGTATTGCCCATTTCTCACGTGGTTAAGTCACTCAGCTGCGCCTCATGATGCCACACAAAGCATGGGTAAATCCCCCAATAAGCCACACTGTGTCATGCCATATTGTTTAATTAACTGCACAGTCATGTGACTGGAATCCACCACTCATTTTTTTTTGTTTTGTTATTTTAAAATTTGGTGTCTGGGTTAGGTACACAAAGCTGGAACATGGAGCTGCAACACGTTCCGGGGGAATACAGCAGGAAATGATAAAGCAAAAACAAATAAAGTGCCAACCGAGGGTGCCAAGCACAGGAACAATACAAGCAAGGCATGGGTAATCAATGCCAGAAAGAAAACAGAAAACAATGCAAAAAGTGTGCAACATACATTGTTTACGAGGCTAGCAAGGATGAGAGCTAGGGGAGTGTGCATGCTATGCATGGCAAAACACTTGTACAATGTAAGGTTACCCTCCCAGTTGTCTGTTGGAACAGTCATTCTAGGAGCATGGATAAGTTGTTCATCCACACTCTTTGGCATGTCCCTTTCACTTTAAATCTCACCGGAAAGCCTTTAAGCTGGCTTCTCCCACCCCGCCCGGGTGGTAAATACCTTGGCTCTGCCCCATGATGCCAGATCTTCCTTTCTGCTGGAAGATTCAGGTTCCCTCGTTCTAACTCTAGCCATCATAGGCCCTGGATTCGTGTCATTGGTTTTTACCGAATTTAACTCTCAAACTCATCAGAGTTTTCGATTCGGATAATAGCACATCGGATATGGAGGACAAGTCGTCCCCCGGTTTTCTCTGGTGTACGTGCGGCCAGAAAATGTCGTGCACCAATCCCCACCTTACCTGCGTGTACTGCCTAGGTGTCGGTCATGACACCACCACCTGTACCTTTTGCTTGGCTTTCCATCCCAACGTCCTCGACGACTGCATGGCACGCCTTAAGCTGGGGAGACCGGAGAAAAGGAACCCGCCAGTGAAATTGAAAGAAGCGAGGTGGGTGGTTTCCACAGCCATGGGATCCACCGAGCAGCTCGAGCAGATGAAGGCCTTTGAAGAAGAAGCTGCCCAAGCTTCGGCCAGCCGAAGTTTCTTTGTGCCTCTCAACCTCGGTTCTTCCTTCACAGGTTCCTTCAGGGAGATGTGCCAGTCTCTCCCCACCAGGGGTGAGGCGCCCTCGGGCTCACACTCCTTCCGCCCTCAGAAGAGGGACAAGGATCCAACGTCTTCGAAAAGGAGACGTTCCTGGGACCGAGAGAGGTCCGAGTCCCAAGACACTGCGACCTTGACTTCGGTCAAGATCACTTCCTCAGCCGCCGGCTTCACGGATCTTCCGTCTGGCCAGGCGGAGACCGAGGGATCGGCTGATCTGGCTGAGATTGTTCTCGAGCCGATTTTGCGACTCCGATTGACGATTCTCTAGAAGAACTTGATCCTTTCTTTCCCGATGCGTGAGACACTTCCTTGGTGTCCCCATCAAGGAATTGATCCAGAGTTTGATTTTCACCGAGCCCGTTTCGCCTTTATCCTGGTTTAATTCGCCGGTCTCGGACGATGACTTTGTCTCCTTCTTCAGTGAGAAAACTGAAGAAAGGCCACCGACATTCAAAAAGAGGCATCACAGGTCCTCATCCTCCTCGGATGAGGAGAGGTCATGGAAACTTTGTCGACACTATGAGGGAGCTTATGTGGCAACAGCTGATTTTGGTCGACAGAGCGGCCACGCCGTCCACCCTGGCCATTACTTGGCTCAGCTCAAGGGTCGACACGCTGACCCTTCGGACCCGAAATCTTTGGTTCCTCCACCTGTGGGGCCGGCCGTTATTCCTAAGCCCATATCGGTCTCACCACTGATTAGGGTGGAATCACCGCCTAAACAGCCTATCTTGGGGGCTCCCTCAAAAGGGGACCATCCAGACACCGGGCTTCCCCGACGCCTGTCCATCATGGGTACCCCTGACCGCCCTCTGCGTATCAAACTGACATAAGCGGGAGACCGCTGTACCTCGACTCTTCGGATTCGGATGCCACCGGTTTGCACTCCCATCCGGGTGATGAGGAGTCACTCTCGGAGGGCCTGGAGAAAGTTCCTTCCTCCTTTCAGGTCATCCTCCACCTCATTTCCGATTCCACCAGAATGCCCCTTGAGTCTATTCAGAAAAAGGCGGAGTACCCCCTTACGGATATCCTTAAGAGGGGGATACCCCAACGGAGGCCTTCCCAGTGGCTGAAGCCATTACTGGTCCAGCCCTTGAGCTTTGGCAGTGTCCAGCCTCCTGCCCAGCTCCATCTGCCCATATGGCCCATAAGTATGCAGTGCCTGTGGGATCCCTACCTGGATTCACGAAACATCCCTCGGCTGAGAGCCTGGTGACTGCTTCCATCTTTAGACATACTGGTAGCTTGGCTGACACCAACCGACCTGCGGACAAGAGTCCAAGAACATGGACCACTCTGTCCGTAAGGTCTACGTGGCCTCGTCCTTGGACCTTCGTTAGGCCAGTTCGGCTGTAATCATGGCACACTTCTCCCATGCCCTCCTAGCGTTATTGGATGAAGTACTTCCTCACCTCCCTGCGGACATGCAGACCATGGTCAAGCAAGTCCATGATCAGGGCCGTGCAGTTGCCAAACAGCAGCTCCAGATGGCCCTGGACATCGGGGATTCTTGTGCCCGCTCTTTAGCAGCTGCAGTGGCCACCCGCCACGGGGCTTGGCTGCGGTTATCCTCTTTTCTGGTAGATACCCAGCACAAGTTAGCTGATGTGCTCTTCCTTGGTACCGACTTGTTTGGCCCAGGAGTGGCATCTTACCTTCAGCGTATTGAACAGGCCAATGCCACCTTGGACGCCACTTCTGCTAAGGGTTCCTCGGGCAAGAACCAGCAGAAGAGGAAGAGGAAGCCTTTTCCGCAGTCCTCCCCTGCGGTCAGGCAGCCCTCCTATCAAGGAGGTCAGCAGCACCAACAGCAGCAGCAGGCTCAAGCTTGGCACCCTAGGCCCAAGCAGGGCCCTCAACAGCCCCGTAAAGGAGGCCGAGGCGCTGGTCCAGGAGCTTCCTCCTCCTCCTCTAAGCCTGCTCAGTGATGAGTTGGGGGTTGCCACCCCTACTCCCATCATGCCTGCCCTGGGTACTCCCGTGGGGGGGGGGGTCGACTCCACCACTTTCTTTCTGCCTGGTCCGATATCACTTTAGACAGGTGGGTTCTATAAGTGGTTGGGCAGGGACTGCCTCTGGCATTCGAGCAGTACCCGCCCAGCTGAGCCCGCGCCCCTCAGGAGGAAAGGATCTCAGCTCGCACGCAGTCGGCCCTTTGGGATGACATAGCTCAGCTCCTCCACAAGGAGGCGGTAGCTCCAGTGCCGGATCTGCCTGTAGACCCAGGCTTCGTATCCAGGTACTTCCTGGTGCCCAAGTGGACGGTGGGTTGGCGCCCCATCCTAGATCTCCACGACCTGAATCAGTATCTCAGATCTCGCACCTTTTGGATGGTAACTCTGAACCAGATCATACCATCCCTGGAGCGAAACATGTGGTTTTGTTCTCTGGATCTGCAGGACGTGTTCTTTCATGTCCCAATCCGTCTGTCCCACCAGCGGTTCCTCCACTTCAGGGTCGAGGGGACCCTGTAAGAGTTCTGAGCCATACCGTTCTGCCTATCATCGGCCCCGCGGGTCTTCATCAAGTGCATTGCAGTGGTGGCAGCCCATCTTCGGCGTCGAGGAGATTGAATCTACCCTTATCTCGATGACTGGCTTCTGGCAGGTTCCTCCCTTCAGGAGGTGGAGAGATCCAGGGATCTGGCTCTCAGAACCTGCTCTCAGCTTGGCCTCCTGATCAACGAGGCCAAGTCGGAACTCGTGTTGTCTCAGGTGATGGACTTCATTGGGGTAGAGCTCGACTCTTGTCAAGCCAGAGCCCAGCTCCCGGTGGACAGGGCGGAGGTTCTTTCCTCCTTTGCCCGATCATTTCTGGTTGGGCTCTTGCACCCTGCCCGGGACTTTCTGCGCCTTCTGGGTTACATGGCGGTGTGCATCTCAGTGGTCCATTGGGCCAGGTGGCACATGCGCCCCTCCAATGGGAGCTGGCCACCCAGTGGACTCAGCGCCATGGTCAATTCGACCAGCTGATCACGGTAACCCAGAAGATCTGGGACGCTCTCCAATGGTGGACCATCCCAGAATGGTTGCAGGAAGGGTTCCCATTTGTCCGCCCTGAGCCGACAGTTGTTCTCACGACCGATGCCTCTCTCATGGGCTGGGGAGCCCACATGGGGGACAACAGGGCCCATGGGTTCTGGACCCCCGAGGAGTCCCGATGCCACATCAACCTGTTGGAGCTCAGAGCGGTCAGACTGGCACTGTCAGCATTCGCTCCTCAGCTCCGGGGTCAAGTGGTTCAAGTCTAGATGGACAATACCACTACCATGTACTACCTCAACGAACAGGGCTGCATGCACTCCCATCTGCTGTGCAAGGAGGTGCTCCGAATCTGGACCCTCATCAGCCGGATGGAGGCGGATCTCCTAGCCATCCATGTGGCAGGAGTCTCGAACCAACTGGCAGATGTTCTCAGCCGCCTAGGCCAGACATCCCACGAGTGGTCCCTCCATCCAGAGGTAGCTTAGAGTCTCTTCTCCTATTGGGGCAAACTGTTGGTGGACCTGTTTGCCTCCAGGGAGAATGCCAAGCTGAGTCTGTACCATGCCCGTCCCCTTCAGCAGGGCTCGCTGTAGGGGGATGCCTTTTCGAGGCCATGGACCCCAGGCCTCCTCTACACCTTCCCTCCATTTCTCTTGATCCACAAGGTGTTACTCAAGGTAAGGAGGGACAAGGAGAAAGTGGTTCTGGTAGCCCCGGATTGGCCGCGCCATTTCTGGTACCCAGATCTCCTCAGCCTCAACTGCAGGCCCCCGGAGCAGCTTTGCACATGCCCGGACCTGATATCATTAAACCAGGGGAAGGTTTTCCATCTGGACCTTCAATCCCTGCACCTCACAGCCTGGTACCTGAGCAGCTAGAGTTCCAGGCTCTGGGTCTTTCCGAGGATGTCTATGCTGTGGTGGAGGCATCTCGCAAGGAGTCGACCAGGAAATGTTATGTCTTCAAATGGAAGAGATTTTCCATTTGGTGTCAGGGTAAGAGTCTGGACCCCTTATCCTGCTCTGTTGCTAACATTCTAGACTACCTTTGGTCTCTCTCCAAAGGGGGTCTGCGGTCCTCGACCCTTAGGGTGCACCTGGCAGCCATTTCTGCTTACCGGGTGCGGGCCGGTCAGCTGACATTGGCACAGGCGACAGTGGTCGGGTGCTTCTTCAAAGGCCTAGATCACATATCCCTTCCGGTGCATGAACCTCCACCTCCGTGGGATCTCTTGCTGGTTTTGGCAAAGCTCATGGGCAAGCCATTCGAACCCATGCACAAGTGTGAGCTCTCACACTTGTCGTGGAAGACGGACTTCCTGGTGGCTATCACATCAGCCAGAAGGACAGGGGAGCTCCAGGTGCTTTCAGTGGACTCCCCTTATCTGGTCTTTCACAGGGACAAAGTTGTCCTGCGCCCCCACCCAAAATTCCTTCCGAAGGTGGTCTCAGAGTTTCACCTTAATCAGGTGTTGACTCTGCCAGTATACTACCCTAACTACACCTCAGATGCCAAGTACAGGCTCCATACTCTGGACCTGAGACGTGCTCTCTCCTACTATAAGGAAAGAACGGCGGAAATTCGTGGAGAGGTTCGCCAGCTGTTTGTCACCTATGCTGAAGCCGCTTCTGGCAGACCTGTAGCCAAACAGACCATTGCAAGATGGATCACATCATGCATAGATGTGTGCTATGAGTTGGCGGGCAAGGATCCTCCCAGAGGGTTAAGAGCTCATTCTACCCGCCATACTGCTGCATCGGTGGCTACTTCCAGGGACATCCCTATCCAGGAAATCTGTTGGGCTGCTACCTGGAAGTCAGCAAACACCTTTATTTCCCACAACCACATCGACCTTAAGTCACGCCGGGATGCTGGTTTTAGGGCCTCGGTTCTCCAATCTCTGTTTCCTAAGTAGGGGGTGTGCGCCTTGCCTAACCCTCCTCCCAGAGAACTGCTAGGAGTCTACCAAAGAGTGTGGATGAACAACATATCCACGCTCCTAGAAGAACAGGTTACACACCTGTAACAGTAGTTCTAGGACTGGTATATATTGTTCATCCACACGCACCCACCCGACCTCCCCGGCTTTAGGCACATCACCTTGCTTCCAGTGGGCTAAGATCTGGTGTCATGGGGCAGAACTGAGGTATTTACCACCCAGGTGGGTGGGAGGAGCCAGCTTGAAGTCTTTCCGGTGAGATTTAAAGAGAAAGAGACATGCCAAAGAGTGTGGATGAACAACATATACCACTCCTAGAACTACTGTTACAGGTGAGTAACCTGTTCCGCTAGGAGGGGCCCAACACAAGAAACCACAAAAAGCACTTACTTGACCTCCCGAGCCTGAGGTGACCTCTAGGACTCCACTCCTAGTAGCTAATAAAGCTGCTGAAGGAAGGGGGTTAATGGAACTTCGATGCATAACACAAAGAATGCCCAAACGGGGTATTAGTACAAAACAATATCCTTTATTCCTCCACTTAAGCTCACATAAAGATGTTAACCCTTTTCCAACTGGCACAGTCTGTTGTTTATCACTACAGGGTGAACATCTCTCATGCACTTCTGGGTTGAATTTGACCCTGGTAGGGTACTTTACTGACACAGAACTAGCCTCGATGGAGGCACTGGAACTCTTGGAGTTCACCACCCCAGGCAGCACTGGTGGGGACTACCTGGGCATCTCCTAGCCCATTCTTCCCATTTCCTGAATACTTGACAGTTTCACAGTCTCAGGACTCATACCTTATAGCACTAAGAGGTCCTGTGAGGGATTTCCAAAACACACCGTGTCCTCCCACAGAGTTCATTCTGTGGCAGTTCACTAGATTTTCTTCTTCATTTGAACAAAGGCGCTTTGTCTACCTGGGCAGGTGCCAACAGGCACTACACAAACTGCTTTCAAGGGGCACACCAGCCCTCAGAATACACACTGAAGGAAAATTGATGTTTCTGCCAGGAATTCGTAACTTGCCAGTCACTGTCCCTCTCTTGGGAAGAGTGCCAAACCAGTCATGTTAACTGTAAAATAGACTGAACATCACCTCAGATCTTTTGCCCGCCAACTCCCTGGCACCAACTTCCTTACAGACAGACCTCTATAACTCTCTTCAGATGGGTTTTTCTTATGCTGGAGAGAGGCACCATCCTTTAAAAGTTTGTGTTCGATGACTGGCGCCACAAACAGGTACTTCATGTCAGCACCAACATCTATAGAGAAACTTTCAAGCAGAGAAGCTGGCACAGAGTGCCAGGCTCACATCTCCCCCAACTCTGATTCAGTTTTCCTTGGCCTTCAGCAAAGAACAGTGACTCCTCCCCTTTGGAATGCCAAGTCAGAACAGCTGACCCAGTCCTCCAAGGGCATAGAAAACTGGCACAACCTAGAGGTTGGTAGACACTCAAAGGTATATTACATAGCTCCTGAGGGGGGTTACACTTGTAACAGAATCATTGTGGCATAAAATTACAGAGTACTGTGAGTATTTAGCTATACAAAAGAGTAAGCTGCAAACTGGGCAATAAGAGGAGAGAAGGAGGGCAAGAGTTGTAATCCAGAGAGAAGAGGAAGATGGCTGGTTTATGCCTTTCAGAAGAGTGCAAATAAGAGTGGTTTGAAAGAGTACAGAGAGGGTGAGAGATGGGTTGGGAGAGGGAAGTTGCTCCACAGTGTTGGAATGTGGATAGAAGAGGTAGTCTGGCCTGGTACAGATTAAATGCAAGGGATAAGACGTGAACAAATAAGTCAGAACAGTGGCAAGCCAGTAGTTGGCCAGGAAGGAGGAACAGTATGATAGATGCTGAACTACCAGGCAGGTGAAAGAAAGATTAGTACAGAGAGCGCAGTGATGGTTGAGAGGTAGAGCACTAAGGGCAAAACGGCAGAAGGAGTGAAAGAGGGTCCTACCTGGTACATGTAGATTTTAGGGCAGCATCCGCATACTCAAACATCGATTAGATCAGGAGTAAAGGATTTCCCTCTTTTATAAGATGGTATTGTTCCGCAGACATGATGTCACAACTAATTCATAAAGCAGAGAATGGTACTGATCCTCCATGATGTGTGTGCTGGGTTTCCCTGATGCTGGGCTGGACCAGTAATTGCTGAAAATAGTCAACTGGAAGCCATGCAGAGCCACCCGCAGTGTTGTGACTGCTGCACAACTATGACAAAGCAGTCACTGTTGACAATCACCTCACTAATATATGACATCCCCCCCTTGCCTGACTCACTTAAACCCCAGCCCCATGGTGTGGCCTGCAAGACGGCCAAAGCATATCACAAGAGTGGACAGCATTAAACAAGAGAAACTGGAGGGAAGGGGAGGGAGGTTTAAAGGGGACATGAAATTATTTATTTATTTATTTATTAAATTTTGATAATCGAGTGAGACCGCTGGGCCCTGAAGGTCCCTTTTTCAGGGGCGACCTGAGGGTTACATACATTATTACATGGAATTGATACGACAAGATACATAACAAGTGTCATACATTATTACATGGGATAGTATACAACAAAATTAGTGTGAATTGTCTAAGGTTCGTAAGGTTACCATTTTCAGAAACTATAATTATATCTCAAATAATCAGTATTTTACTGTATTTAAATAAATGTTGATGTGAAAAACTGTTTTATGATTACTGGTTAGTGTAAATAATACACTTAAAACTGAGTGCTTTCAAACTCCATAATACACGAGTGTGCCTAACAAGCTGTGTATTATGGAGTTTGTCTCAGCTGTGTTCTGCCCCTTGCTACATTAACTCAGTTTCACTTTCGCAACAAACTAAACTCAGCACTGAGCCTTCAGTGTCAAAACCAGAGATAATAAAAATAAATAATTGCACAGTAGAATAACTTGTTTTAATTACACACTCTTGGTGTGTGTTGCTTTTCAAATGACTAGCTCTCATGGTTTAGTGAGCAACACACATACTTCAGGTCTGCAAAAAAAACTCATAATGTGCTACTGCCCATGTATAATTCTCTATGCATTGTTTTCTTTATATGGACTGTATTCTGTACAGGAAACCCAGTACCTTACAAACAGCAGGAAATTCACAAAAATGACCTGCCCCATTTAAAGGTACACATCTAAATTGTGTCTGGGCCCCTTTTAAATTATTCTCTAGTTTCCAGGAAGCAAATCCATGCTGACATTAGCAGAACTCTGTTACAGAACATTTCCTCAAACTTTTATTTCAGGGATTTTTTTATTACTGAAGACACTTTTATTAAAACAACCTATATAACCCTTAGGATCTATGACGCCAGTTTGACGGAAATCTGTCGGCTCGACAGTACAGCAATGGCATTATGTCAACTGCAATTACAGTCGGCATTGTGCCGTTGGAAATCAAATGTGTTTTTTTGCAGGGGCTGTGCCCCCCCACACCCCCTGTAATTTATTATAATCAACTCTGAGTCAGAGCTGATTTGGGGAGGGGGTGTAAGACCGTGGGAGCCAGTGCCAGGGTCCCGAGCGGAAGTTTCAGCAATCTGTTGATCTTGTTGGTATCAGAGACGTCGCTGTAAAGTTGTCACCGCAGCATCAGCACACCAACCCTGAAAACATTTTTATTAAAACAGGTTGTGTGATCTATAGACACCATCTGTTCCTACTTTTTATTTTTACAACGAGGTTTCATCCATAGCCACACATATTACATCAACCAGCTTCAGGATGTGGAACCTGGATCCATCCAATAGTATTCAAGTAAGCACCTATAACCTATTCTTTAGGCAGGGGAATTCTCTCACACATTAGCAGCTGTTTAAACTGACATCAAGGGAGGAGTTTGGGGTGACACCCAAGACTTTAGCAAATAAGCCTCCAACATCTAAGGTTTGCAAAATATTATCTCTTAATGCAAGGTCCTTAAACTTGTTAAAAATCTCCGAGCTTGAAACCAAAATTCACTTACTGGATAGTGACATAATTTTAGTAACAGAGACATGGTGGAACTCAGATTCAACCTGGATGAAAGACATAACGGGCTTTAAATTATACCAAAATATTTTACAAAAAAGGAGATGGTGTATGTCTTTATAGTAAAGACACAATTCATTCACATTAATACCCACATACTTCACCAACGGAAAGTATATGGGTAGCCATTCGGTTTCAGGGTCACCCACAACTAATCTTGGGCACATGTTAGCACCCACCATTGTCTGATTCAGAATATACAAACACATTAATACAGGACATCCGCCATATGACAAATAAAGGTGATATCCTGATCCTGGCAGACTTTAACATGCCGTCCATAAATTGGTTTACTACTAACGGCACAACAGCTGTCGTAAAAACTTTTATTTCAACAATAAATGAATTGGGGCTTGAGCAAATTGTTCAAGAACCCACTAGAGGATGCAATATATTAGACCTTGTGATTACCGATATTGAGGACAAAGTCTTAAATCTTTCAATATCAGACCCACTAGGGAATAGTGACCACCATACCATTGTATTTGACCTACAGTATGAATCTAGCATAATAGTTAATAATGCTCAGGTGTATAACTACCTCAAAGCCAACTTTGAGGCAATAAACAGCAGCCTAAAAAATACCCCATGGGAAACCATTTTATCACCTTTAACCCTGGAAGACTCTTGGGTATTTGTTAAAAACAAGATAATAGACCTAGAAAAAGCTTATATTCCAGCCCGGATAAAATATAACAGTAAAGGTAAAATTCCTCTGTGGTTAAATAATGATATTCGTAGGAAAATCAAACAGAAGAAAAAACTGTTTACTCATTAAAAAAAATGCACAACAGACACACAAGAACTCATACTGGGACAATGCATAACTGCCTTTAAAGAACTAAAAGGGACTATCAGGAAGGCAAAACGCAACCTCGAGTTCCGCATCGCCCATTCCAAAGATAATCACAAATCCCTGTTTTCTTGTCTCAATAGTAAAAAAGGCAGTAACAGACAAATTGGACCATTGACCAACGGCACAAACACCATTACATCTGATAGAGAGACAGCCGACACATTTAACACCTATTTTGCATCAGTATTCTCAAATCATACAGTCTTAATTAATACAAATACCATCATATCAAGTTGTACTGAAAATAACCACACCATAACTATTTCTGAAGTAGTTTCCTTGTTAAATAATTTAAAAATAAATACTAGCTATGGACCAGACTTAATTAATCCTAGATTTTTAGCTGAAACAGCTGAAAATATTGCCACACCACTTTTCATTATTTTTAATAAATCATTAGTGGAACAATCCGTTCCATCTGACTGGATAACTGCTACAGTTGTGCCTAGACTTAAAAAGGGTAACCGTTCCATAGTAAGCAATTACCGCCTCATCAGCCTTACTTCCATCCCATGTAAAGTAATGGAAAAAATTATTAAAGGCATATTAGAGGCAGAAATGCAAACTCTAGGCATTATCGACCGCTCACAACATGGGTTCAGGCAAGGCTTTCCTTGCTCTACCAATTTAATAGCCTTTTACAATACTGTCAACCAAGAACTAGACAATAAGATTCCCATGGATGTCATCCTCCTGGGTTATAGCAAAGCATTTGAAAAGGTTACTCACAATATTCTCCTAGCTAAGCTATCAGACCTAGGTTTTTCTTGTAACATAATAAAATGGATCAATTGCTGGTTATCCAACAGAACCCAGCATGTTAGGATCAATGGTGCCTATTCCAGTAATATGGGTGTAACCAGTGGTGTGCCGCAGGGATCAGTTCTGGGCCCAGTACTATTCAATATGTTCATCTTAGACATGCAGATTAGCTCCAGGAACATACTTTTGAAATTTGCAGATGATACAAAATTAGGTGGTAGGGTGGATTCTGACTATAATATGGACTTATTAGTAAACGACCTCTCAGTATTAGAGCATTGGGCACAGAAAAACAAAATGACATTCAATACAGACAAATGTTCTGTTCTCCACTTAGGTTACAATAATCCCAAACAAATTTATACACTATACAATATTATCATTAAATCTTCAATATATGAAAGAGACTTGGGCATCCTGATAGATGACAAATTATCCTCCTCCAATCACTGTAATCATGTAGCTAAAACTGCTAATTCACTACTTAGGCGCATTAACTGTATGTTTATATCTAATCAGGGGAATGTATTATCCCATTGTTTAAAGCATACATCCGACCATATACAGATTATGGGTCACCAGTGTGGAGTCCATACATGGTCAGGGACATTCAAGTGATTGAAAGAGTTCAGAGAAAGGCAACAAGAATGGTGCCCCATTTAGCATCACTACCATATCCAGAGAGGCTTCAAAAAACAGGCCTACATTCACTGGAGTTTAGGCGCTCCAGTGGTGATCTTCTGTTCTTATATAAAATTCTCAAATCACCCTCTCTGATGGACAAATGTGGTATTGTTAAAACACAAAGAAAAATAGTACCTAGACTTCACAATCAACAACTAATGGTGTGTAAAGGAAAAACAAACAGGAGGCTTCATTTCTTCTCGGTAAGAACACCAAGGCTCTGGAACCAGCTACCACAAGAGCTAGTAGACTGTAATACCTTTGAATCCTTTAAAAAGGGTGTAGATCATTGGCTCTCCAAAAACTACAACAAAGTGTAATTTCCCACAAATGTGGGGGACAATCAAGATAGGCTTCATAGCTTCCTTTTGTCCTCACTTACCTAGTAAACCTAGTCAACTCTGCATGTGTGCTCCACTCTGGCAGTTTGCTCAGATCTGTTTCTCCACCTGAAGAGAGCTGTTGCCCCACAGTGAACTCTGATAATGGCTGGTTCTCCAGTCGGGTTATTTATTTTGTAATTTATTTAAAGGGACACTGTCAACCCCCTCAGGCCTCAAAGTGTCCCTAGTTTAAAAAACAAATGTTATGATTGTTCACATTCTATAGAGACTGTTGGTGCAGCTGGTAGCTTGATTCAGGCCCATTTTTTCTTTTAAAAAGTGAAAAACTGACTACCCACCATACTGGTGTTACCACACCAAAACATGTTTGTTTACATTTCTTGACCAGCTCTCACTGCATCTTTCCTGGACTCAGGGACACCCCCAACACAATCCAGTCACTGATTGTGCATCGGGAGTAGAGGGGAGTATTGTATCATGAGTGACTGCACTGTTTGACGGTGTTTCTAATGTTCAGGAATGAAATGAAGCAAAACAAAGCTAGGTATAGCTATACATTACCATGCATTTTGGTTCTAATAAGCAGAGGCAGCTAAACCAACCAGCAACATCAGTGAATTTTAGAGGAAGTAAGCAATCATAAAATGTGTTTTTTTTACCTAAAAATAACATGATGCTAAAAAGGCTGACAGTGTCCCCTTAAAAGTGTAATCTTAGTTTTTTCAATTACTCTGCGTTAGCCAGGTTTTTTTTTTCAGTAATCTATGGTTTCTTTGGTTCCTGATTGATTCCTAGGAACCAGAGAATATCCTAGCTGGCTACCATTTTACTTTTTGTGTATTTTCAACCACTAAACCGCATTTTATTTAAATCAGCAGTGGTTTGGTATTTTTTGACTATACAGATAACAGAAAATGGAGCGCTTTCACTTTCCATTTCTGTCTGTGCCCTTCCAACTAATTAATTGGGACAGCTCTAAATGAAGGGCACAGTCACTTCAGCACAAAAGAACTATTGCAGTTTCAGTGCCACTGTTCATGAGGTGGGCTCCCAAAAAGCTTATGCTGCAAATTTGGTGAACAAAATTCCAAAAAATGACTGTGTTACGAGCATGCGTTGCACAGTTTCCACGCACACTCGTAACTTCAAGAATTTCTAATATTTACACTCCAGATTTTCAACATTGCCATTTTTTCACACCTCCTTATGAACAGTACAGCTGTCATTTTTCACATCCTGTCCAAAATGTTTTTTCACACATCTGGAGCACAATGGCGCAGTCACTGTGGGAAATCAATGTTTGGGACAGATTAAGAAAATCACAGTGACACTGTTCGTGAGCAGAGGTCCCAAAATGCCTATGTTGAAAATTTGGTGAAAACATTCCAAAAAATGACTGTGTTATGAACGTGCATTGTGCAGTTTCCATGCACACTCGTAACTTTGAGAATTTTTAATATTTTCATTCCAGATTTTCAACATTGCCATTTCTTCACACCTCCTTATAAATGGTACAGCTGTCATTTTTCATATCCTTCCCAAAATGTGTTTTCACACATCTGGCACAGAATGACACAGTCGCTGTGGAAAATCAATGTTCAGGACAGATTAACAAAATCACAGTGCCACTGTTCATGAGCGGAGGTCCCAGATGCTTTCATGAGGTGGAGTCTCAAAATCCCATGTTGAAAATTTGGAGTGCAAATACCAACAAACACCTGGGGCATTAGGGTTTCTAACCATAACGTCCTACCCTGTAGAGACTGACAGGCATCAGGGGTGTGACTTTAGATTGTCATCTGTAATGCTCACGCCATTCCACCCCCACCCCCACTCTGCAGCCAGTGACAGGCATCAAGGTGTGCCTTGGATTCTTTTGCCCCAGAGTTCACCCGATTCTCCTATACTGTACCCATCTCAACGTATTTCCTTATGGAATGGGGTGAGCGTAAGGCTCGACAACCCCAAGGCACAATGCAACACTTGTCGGAGTCTATAGGGTAGGGTGAGGTGAAATGGCATGAGCGTTATGGCCGACGACCCAAAGGCACATCTCAATGCCTGTCAGTCTCTGCAGGGTGGGATGGGGTTGGCATCAGTTCCATACTTCACTGCCATTCCTATTATGCATCTCTCTAACTCCTGCACTACCAATGCCAACACCAGCAAGACAACATTCAGCATTGACAAATGCTTGTTTACTTTTGGGCTGTTGTAGTGCATTGTTTTTGAGAATAGTTTTCTGTAAATTTGAGGTTATCTCAAACTGGTACGTCAGAGGGACCCTGTGGACCTTCAGTTTCAAAAAATTGTAAAAATTGTTTCCAGCTCATGGCAAGGGCAGACTGTCATGAACTTTGTTTAAATTGTCTAAGTCCACAGCATGACTTTAAAGATTGTCTGAGGGAGTTCCCAACGATGGTTGAAAGCACACATCTGAATGGTCCATCTCCTTATGTACAGCAGTAAATAATGTAAAAGGTGACAAGAAACAAAAAAGGTAAAGCTGCACAGCCATTACAGAGGCTTGGTAGAGATAGTTTGGACATCAAGGTCTCTGAAAGTGGGAAGCCTGAATTCAGTGATGGCAAAAATAAAAATAAAACAGCCTTAGAGCAGGCACTGGAGACGGTGTCTGCCATAAAGAAATTGAAAGAAAAGAATGTCACTGCCACTCCTCTTGAAAGGAGAAGGCAGATGGCACAGATAAAATGCCCTCATCGGAGGGCATAACAAAAATATGACAGTTTTCACAGGCAGTCCAGGCCATGAAAAATTTGAACAAGATACTTGCCATCCCCTTCCCTCCCCAGGCTCTGGCTTCAACCTATCTGCCCACGGAGGAGGAGGAGGAGGGTAAAGAATACTATGTGGAAGTGGAGGAAGGTGACCACATAGAATTGGGGGGTACACCTGAACAAGATTTCAAACCTCCTCCAAGGAAGAATGAGGACTACTCACCTTTTTCCCTCATTTGTCAGACAGATAGTCACTGTCCTAAACATTCCCACACTAGAAACAGAGGAGGATGAAGAGGATGCGGATTTTATGGCTACGATGGGAAGAAGTCCACCAAGAAGAATGCTACTTACCATACATAAACCACTTAAGAAAGCCATATCAAAATTCATGTCTGCACTGACCTCAGCTTCAACCATCAATAAGAAAAGGGGGGGGGATAAAGGGGAAAGGGAAATTGTTTAACCAGGAGAGGCACACTAAGCCAAAGCTTGTTTCCAGGTGTGACCTGGGAGCACAAGGAAGTTAAGTGACTTGCTCAGGGTCGCACAGTATGCGAGTGGGGGCTGTGGAAAAAAACGGAGAGAAAATATCAGGTTGATAAGCGTTATGGAGTTGTTCAGGCTGCTGCCTGTGAGAGAGCAAACATCTCTCTGTCTGTGCCGGCCCCCTGAAAAGGACCACTCCTGTTCCATGGGTGGAAGGGGAGAGAGCCATTTGGATGTTATGCACTTTAGGGCCGCCACTCTGAGCATCTGTGCTAGGGTGTTTGCTATCTTGTTACCTGAAAGTAATGTTGGGAAGCCCAGTACTAGATCCATTCCCGTGTATGGGATTTGAAGCCCAGTTAACCTCTGTAAGTGTGCATGAATCATTTCCAAAATTCCTGGATTTTTGGACAAGTCCAGAAAATATGAGCTTGTGTCCCTTTGTCCCCTCACCCCCTCCAACAAAGGTCTGACTGGTGAGTACCAAAATGTTTTGTGACTGTTGGGATGAGAATAAATCTCACCAAAATCTTCCAGTTGAATTCTCTTCATGTAGGGGAGGCTGTGACCCCCAGCCCCTTAATCCATTGAGTCGACCTTATAGGGACGCCAAATTCTAACTCCCAATTTTCCCTCATCTTATTGAGTGGTATGGGACCTTGTTGATTTAGGACTTGATATAGTTGTGAGAGGTAGTGTGTGTTCTCTTTCAGGGTAATAGAGTAGTAAAAAAAAAGATTCCAACTCCATTCTCTCTCTACATATTTGGGCTTTGACTCCTGGTGTCATCAGGAAATGTCATACCTGCAAAAATCTACAGTGATCTTCTTTGTGGAGGGAAAATTTGGTTTTAAGCTGGGCAAATGACGGGCAACCTCGGTCATCAAGACATTGGGGGAAAGTTGTCAGTTTTTGGACCGCCCAAAATTTATATCCATGATCTGTTCTGGGGGGTCCAAAAGTTGGTTCATGTCTGATCAAGGATAAGGGACCCGGCCCATCTGGAGTGCATGTGACTTTTCTTAGTTTAGAGAGTATTCTAAGGGAATGTCTTATCCAGGGGTTGTCCATGGACACCCAGATGTGTGAGGGTATGGTGTTTGTCGGTAGTGTCCATAGGGCCCAACCTTTCAAGGTTGCTTCCTCTAATTGGTACCATCCCGAATCCTCTCTACACTTCATCCATGTACATACTTGTGCCCCTCTAGCAGCTAGGTAATATTGTTGAAAGTTTGGGAGAGCCATTCCCCCTTTATCTCTGTGTGCCTGTAGTAAGTTTCTTGCTATTCTTGGGCATGTCTTAGCCCATATAAATCTCTGTGATTCTTTCTGTAGGTGAATCCAGAAACCCCCAGGGACCTGAATTGGGAGAGTTTGAAAAAGAAACAAAAGACGGGGTAGTACATTCTCTTTTAAAGTTTGTATTCTACCGTACAGAGTCAGGGGCAACAGTTGCCATCTAGCCATATCTGCTTGCAGTTCCTGGAAGAGTTTGTAATAATTATTTTTATGTAACTGGGAAGTATCTACTGATATTCTGATGCCTAGGTATCGAAATATACTTTTAGATGCCCATGCTAGTGAAAAGTTGTTTTTGAACCCCTGGGGAGGGGTTCCACTTAGTATCAGCATCTCTCTGACTTTTGGAGGTTAATCTTGTAAGCTGCCAGAACGCCATGTTTCTCTAAGATCTGCAAAAGTAATGGAACCAATGTTTCTGGTTCTGCCACAAAGAAGAGAGCGTCGTCTGCAGATGGAGCTTTTCTTTATTCTAGTCCCCCCACCATTATCCCCTTTATATTATTTTGTGCTCTGATTGCTATAGCCATAGGCTCTGGGAAGAGGGCAAAGAGCAGAGGGGAGAGGGGAAAGCCCTGTCTTGTGCCCCTTTGTAAGGGAATTCTCTCTGACAGGTGCCCGTTGACCTTTATTCGTGCTTCTGGAGCAGCATAGAGGGCCTTTATTATCCCAGAAAATTTATCGCCCAGGCCAAATTTTTTTAAAGTTAAATCCAGAAAAGTCCAATCTACTCTGTAGAGCCTGGTGTTGCAGTAAGTAATATTTGGGGTGTCAAGACCCCCGTGGAAGCAATAAAATCACCATAATAAACCACCACCAATGCTGCACTTATAGTAATAGTGGTGGGAATGATGTCACTAAATGGGTGTAATACCCATGAACACTTGTACCCGCTCAGTTGGGTCCCCGACCACTTCTGTGTTCGGCCGAAAGTTTCGGGGCTTTGTTAAAATTAAACCTGCAGATGAAAAATAATGGTGATTGCAGCCCAGGACTCCTGCAACAGTCTTGCAAGGTATGTGAGGATGGGAAGGGGCTGCATCGCCAGTTTGCATGTCACCTTTAATGGCATACTCCACAAGGGGTGCAGTACCTCTGCTGCTGTGGCATCCTCAGGAGGCATCCTGTTGTCAGACATTCACAAAGCAGCTTCCTGGAAAACAGTACACACCTTCACAAAGCCTTACTGTTTGGAAATACAGTCCAGAAGGGATGCCAGCTTTAGAACTGCTGTCTTACAGAACCTTTTTCCTAATTAGGCTCTGGACCCAGCTTGCCAAAGTACTACTACTGAGTTTGCATAAAGTGTGAACATTAAATGGGTGATGTGGCCACCTCTCTACACTGTACCACCTTGCAGTCCATATGGGACACCACCTGGAACCTTGCAACTTCTACTCCAGGAAACAACAATCAAAACTATCTCTCAAAGAGCTGCGACTCTGCTCCTTAAAACTCCTGCTCCTCCTCCTTCTCATCTCAGGCAGCGTCCATCCCAATCCTGGCCCTAGAAGTTCAGGCCACACACAAACCCAGGTGCCCTTATCCTTGCAACCATTAATATCTGCAGCCTACTACCAAAGCTGGATGTACTCAAGCCTTCATATGCCAACACAACCTGACATCCTTGCAGTGGTGGAAACTTGGCTGACACCTAAAGTTCCTGACTCAGCAGTAACAATATAGGGCTACAATGTTCACAGGCTGGACCGGATATGCAAAAAAGACGGTGGTTGTGCAATCTATATCAAAGACTCCCTGTCTTGGGACCCTGTAGCAACTCCATCACTTTCTGCATCAGCCCAGATTCTGCCAATAAAAATCATCCTAGGTCCCAACCATAAAGCTCTGACTATTGTCTCCGTATACATCCCACCCAGGGACCCTAAACATGGATTCAACGATGTTCTAAACTTTATCAACTCACATCCTCCCGAAACTGAACTTATTCTACTAGGGGATTTCAACATAAACTGGTTAGCATCCAGTGCCAGTGCCTATAAAGACTCCATCTCAGCTGCTAACCTCACGAAAATGGTAAACCCTCTACTAGGATTAACTACAAGACTGGCACCAGTACCATCTTGGATTGGGTCCTCACCACTCATCCCACAAGGATTTCTCGATGACAATTCTCCCAGACTCACTCAGTGACCACTCCCAGTCATGTGCATGGTCTAACAAATTCCTTAAGCCCCTCCCAAAAATTATCGTTAGCAGAGTCCTTCCTCGTGGAAAACTTCCACATCTCAAACAACACCTGCTTCTACAAGACTGGCTACCCATCTATGAAGCAACAGATGTTAACTTGGCTCTTGATCACTTCATCTCAATTTTCAACAAAGCCTGTGACCTCTTTGCCCCTGCTAAAAGGCGCAAAACAAAATCTCTCTCTAACCCATGGGTCACCGCGGCTCTTCTCTCACAGCTGAAACTAAGGGATCACCTCTTCTGCAGTTGCCAGGGCCACTGGCAAACAACTGACATCCAAAATTACAAACAAGCACGAAATGCTGCACAAAAGCCATACGGCTACTGAACCACCTATTACAAAGATGCTCTCACCAATACATGGGGAAATGGTCGTGCTTTCTGGGACAATATCAAGGATGTCACAGGAAGCAGCCAAAACCTCTCCAGCTATGTTAATGGTTGATGGATCCTCAACCCTTGACCCAAGGTGATCGCAAACATCTTTAACACGGCTTTTTCAGACCTTAGTGCTGTTCTACCCCATGACTTTTTTGAAAACAGGGCCTACTCCCCAAATACCTCAGCCCCTCAGTCTAACCATCCCCTCTTCTACTTCAGGAAGGTAAAGCTGAATGAAGCTCGCCGCTATATTACTGCAGCTATCTCTAAATCTAGATCTAGTAGCGACACCCTGGACCTTAAGCTTCTTTTGCTCACCCTCGATGAGGTAATTCATCCATTAACAAAAATCCTAAACCTCTCTCTCAGCTGTGGAAAATTCCCGGACCTATGGAAAACAGCCACCGTGACACCCATCCATAAAAGTGGGGACAAGACGATTCACTCAAATTATCACCGTATCTCCATACTGCCCCCACTCTGTAAGGTACTTGAGCGCATCGTGGCTGATTAACTTACCGACCACTTGGATAAATGCAATATACCTTGTCCACAACAACATGGTTTCTGGAAAGGTCACAGCACCACCACAGCCCTTCTTGAGTTCACTGGAGCGTTGCACAAATCCCTTGACAACGGCCTTCTCACAGGGGCCGTTTTTGTCGACCTCCCCAAGGCCTTCGATACAGTACACCATGGATTATTAATACACCAACTACTGAATGCCGGGCTATCACCTGACTCTTCTCTCTGGTTTAAAAGCTACCTAGAAAACCGTCACAGAGAGTAAAATTATGGACGCTCTTTTCACACCCTGCCTGTTCGCTGTGTCCCACAGGGATCCATATTGGGACCCTCCTTTTAGCCTTTCTTAAACTCCTCCTTACTACTGCTCTGAGCAGATCATACTATATGCCGATGATGCTGTTGTATTCTCCACTCACAAAGATCCTGCAACTTTCAACACAACCTTCAACTTGGTTTCAGTTCTGTAGAGACATGATTTCTTAATCATAAACTGGTCCTCAATGACAAGAAAACCAAATCTATGCTTTCTGCAGCTCTCATAACCCACACAAGCTACACCACTTGGCTATTCCACACCCAGGGGAACATCTAGATCAGGTGGGGTCCTTCAAATACTTAGGGATGCAGCTTGACCCTAATCTCTCCTATGGACTTCATGTAGATAATGTAGCTAGAGCTGCTAATACGACTTGGTCTCTCTACAAACACAGACCACACCTCACGCCAGAAGCTTTGAAGGTTGCAGTCCTGAGCTCTGTGATCTCTGTAATTAGACTATGGTCTCATCATTTATGGCTCGGCCACAACCACAACCCTTAGATGCCTCTCAACTACCTTAAATAAAGCATGTCGGCTCATCACTGGTGCTCACTGCCTCACCCACACATGTGACCTGTACACTCAGACCGGCTGGCTCCAACTATCAAACCGCATAAAGTTTCTCACCTGCTCCATGGAGAAAAAATCTACCTTGGCCTTGCACCTTCTGGGGTCTCAACTCTGTTACAACAACCAATTAACAAATGGCACCTTAGGAGATCCACGCCACAGCTACTGAAAGTCCCCCACTGTCACACTTCACAGGGACAATGCTCTTGCTTATCGAGCGCCACTCTGATTCAATGGCCTCAGCCCAACCATCTCCTCTGCCCCAACTATTGGTATGTTTAAACTAGGCCCGGACTATCTCACTACCAACAGCTCCTGTGACTGCCCAACTTAATCTTGTTCTCCACTTCCCTTCTGGTCTAGTTGTCCCCCACTGGATTCTACCTCACATCTTGGTATACCCAATGCTGCACTTTTCACCCTCTTGCCACCCTTCCTACATTCCTTCTCCCTTCCTCTCCCTATAACTCTGGCACTTCTTATCTGTTGTCTATCTTCTGACAAATGCCTCTGGCTGCCTTGTTACAATGCTACCCTTGAACTGTATTAATCTGTACTCTGTTTGCAATGTCCACATTGTTGTAATGCCTGTCTTGATGTTCCCCATAATTTGTATTTCTCTGACGTGGAACCTTTGTAAAAGAGCCATGGCTCAAAGGTATTTGTAATCCTAGACTTGATAAATAAATAAAAAAAATAAATAAAGATTCCTGGGGTTAGAAGTAAACAATTACTCACCGTAGTAATGTTGTTTCTTCTTAAGGGATCACTCACTATGTTTACACAATCAATCAATCAATCAATCAATCAATCAAGTTTATTTTATACTGGAAAAGGTATGTGAGCAAAAATGCCCGTTTTTCACAAATGTCCAGTTTTACAAATGAATACTAAGATATAAGATAAACAATTAACATAATACAAAGTATATACAAGTAATGATAGGATACTGTACAGTGGAACAGACAACCAATCACGAGCAAAAATCGCATACATATTACATAAATACATACTGTAGGCAGCCTCCTCGGTGAGGCAGTATAGCGCAGTGGTTTAAGGCTCTGAGCTGCAAATCTGGTGACATCCAGCAGACCAGACCTGGGTTTGAATCCCACAACTTCCACTTGCGTACTGTGTGACCCTGAGCAAGTCACTTAACTTCCCTGTGCTCCCAGGTCGCTCCTGTAAAAAAGCTTTCAGTGTAGTGTACTACTCCTGGTTAAACAACTAAATAAAAAAAAAATAAATAAAAGGTAGCATCAGGTATACAGGAATTCAAGGTAGTCATTGGGGAACAAAGGTGCAAGGTACAATAACGACTGGCAGTTCAGAAACTACATAAGTCACCAGGATTCATGAGCAGTATCATACTAAGTATAGCCTGTAATGATTACCAGGACAAAATGTGACAAGGTGTAGAGTGTTTGGAGAAGAGGGGGAATGGGGGAGGAAGGCAAGGGGCCAGAAAGGGGGAGATGAGGAGTAATGGAGGGGAGGGAGGAGATCAGAGCTTAGGTATCACAGGGGGAGGTGGTACAAGTGCAAGAGTGCATTCCGTAACCCTGCCCCTCCCTTCCAGAACCTGAAATAGGTTTACACGAGAATCAGTTCTTTTTTCATTGAGCTTGTTTGAGCATTCTGTTGCAGTTCCTACAATTTACAAAAAAAAAAAAAAAAGAAGAAAAACAAATCTTTGAGAGCAATTTACTTTTTCCTTAATAGATGCCAGAGCTGTGTTTGTCCCGCAGGGATCTGTCCAAGCTCCGCCACATTCTAGTGAGTATTGCACAGATTTTCTAGGACACTACAGTCAGGGCAAGGTAACGAGCACTGTAACGTGGTGATGAGCAGGCAATCCAGTTAAAATGTGCATTGCCACAATAACATATTGAGGGGCAGGGGGAGTTGGAATTAAATATTCATTCATTTATGTAAGTGGTTCTGCCGGGACTGATGAAATATTCATTTAATTATGCAGAAAGGAGTAAGAGATTCTGACAGCTTTGACGGAGAACTGTCCTCGTGCTGAACTGACGGTCCAGGAAATTGTTTGGCAAGATTTCTTGCTCTGAGATCAGCAGGAATGCTTCTTCCTTACCCTCATCCCAGCTACTTGTAGCTTCAAATTTGTCATTCCCTTTCCCCCGGGGCACTGCACAGCATTGGTTTGAGCCTTCTGGAAAATTTCTTTCTGAGGTTGGCAGTTGTATGAACTGATAGTGCAGTAGCTGCATGTAGGCAAAAATTATCAGATGTTACAAATCCCAAACATCCCATATTCAGCTATCTTGCTGCATTTTTTTTTAATTCATCTCTATTTGTCAAAACGGAGGTATCATTAAAGTATCACAGATGGAATCAACATGGGAAAAGATACGCTTCTTACATTTTACATCATAGCATGAAATCACTTATACAGCTATTATCAGGATTTGTCATAAATTCCAATACATTTCATTATGGGGAATTATTATTTTCTTTATATAGTCTGGCTTACAAGAGTCTGGGTGTTCCGAGCCCGAAGCTCTACAGAGGCAAAGTGTGCCAGTCAGGCACCATTCCCCCCAGGTAGGTTTGATTTAAGCTCCGGGCATGGAGCGAGAAGCATCTCCCATCTTGTCCACCTTCTGGGGTAGATATGAATTCTCTGATTGACTTTATATGTTAGTTCTTCCACGGTCTAAATTTCTCGGACCACCTGCCCCCACAGGTAGGTTGTTGGTGGATCAGGTTTTAACCAGTTCTGTGTTATTGCTTTGTGAGTTGCAGCGAGTAATATCCCTCAAACATATAAAGAATCGGGATCTTTTATTTCTCTGGGCAGGGGTCCTAAGATACAATTAAATAGATTTAGTGGGGCTTCTAAAGAGAAGAGGCCTGACAAGATGGTCTCCACCTTACTCCAAAATGGGCGGAGAACCTGGCAGTCCCAAACAATGTGAGAGTGGTAGGCGTTTTGATCACCACAGTGTCTCCAGCAGGCCGACAAGAGTGCTGGGTCTCTTTTATTTGAAAGAACCAGAGTATAGAAATATCTGGATTTTACCCTCCATTCAAATTCCTGCCGGGGGGGGGGGGGGTAAGCGTGGTCATAGTGGTGACGTGAAATATTTTGGAGCAATCCTCCTCAGTTAATATGGCATCCCTGTTTGGATGCCAGTAACTTTTCATATTCTCCAGAGGGTCATCCCCCAAACCTCTGAAAGCTTTATAGAGGGTGGAGATCAGCCCCTCCCAAAGTTGGGCCAAGAGTATGCCCCGGAGAGTATCCAGTAAATGAGACACTCCAGGAGCTTCAGAGTCCCCCCGTTGGTAGTGGGCCACATGGGATCGGAGCTGTAAGTATCTAAAATGGTCAGAGTTGCGAAGAGAGTAAGCTCCTCCTATTGTGACAAAGTCTGTGATGACTCCATTCGACATCAGCTGGCCCATCCCTGTTAGGCCCTTCCTCTCCCATCTACGAAAGGCACCATCCATTCTCACAGGAGGGAAGGATGGATCCCAGGCGAATCGCCTCAAGGGCCATAAGTGGAGGAGCAATTTGTATTTGTGCCAAATTCTTTGGACAGCTCTGAGGTGTCATGAAGTCCAAATAGGGTTAATGAGACAGTCTCCTCCTCAGGCATGGGGTTCATAACTCTCGCTCCCAGGGGAGGGCTCCCGGCCCCCTTCCCGCCTCGCTCCATCAGCTTCCAATTCACTTTGTATGTGGAGACCAACCAAAGTATTGCGTTCTTGAGTTGGGCTGCCTGAAATAACCTTCCAGGTTTGGAAGGGATCTACCTCCTCTTAGTCTATGTGTCTGAAGGACTGAAAGTTTCACCCTGGGCCTTTTATCATTCCAAATGAAGTTGGAAATTAACCTATGCCATTGCTGAAATTGGGCTGGTTGGGAGGCACTGAAAGAGGTAAAGGAATTTTGGCAGAACATTCATCGAGATGGCCTGTATTTGGGCATACACGGGGAGATTAATAGCGGACCATCTCTAAAGATCTCTCCTTAGCTGTGAGATCAGGGGGCCATAGTTGGCTTTAAAAAGGTGGGATGCATGCTGTGTAACCCTTGTGCCTAGGTATTTCATGGTGGAGGCCTTCCAGTCTAGTGGGAGCAACTGGGATATCAGCAGTGAAGGTTTATAATAGAAGCTTAGTATTTCAGTTTTGCTCCAGTTAATGGAGTATCCAGCATGCTTCCCAAAGGCCTCCAGGATGGACCACACTGCTGGGATGGATTGTTCCGGCTGGGAGAGGCTGAGGACATTGTCCGCATACAAAGATATTTTCCGATGGATGCCCCCCACCTCCACGCCGTGGACCGTCTGTGCTTCTCGGATTGCCGCTGGCAGTGGCTCTATGTATAGAGCAAAGAGAAGGGGTGACGGGGGGGCAGCCCTGTCTCGTGCCCTAGAGAGCAAGAACCTCTCCGATATTCCCCCATTCACTCTTACATAAGCTGCGGGTTAGTGTACATTGCTCTGAGGCTGTCCACAAATGCACTCGGGAAGGCCATGCTCTCCAGGACTGACAGCAAAAAGCTCCTCGAGACCTTATTTAATGCCTTCTCCGCGTCCAGACTCATAAGGCAAGCTGGTGTTTGGGTTTTGTGTATTGCATCAGCAATATTGATGGTGGCACGGACACTGTCTGGGGCCTGGTGGCCGGGGATAAAGCCCATCTGATCCATATTTATGATCTGTGGGAGGAGGGGATTAAGTCTAGAGGCAATAATAGAAGTCAATATTTTATAATCCGAATTGAGAAGGGAGATCGGATGGTATGAGCTACAATCTGAGGGGTCGTGCTGCATTTTTAAAATAAGAAGTGGAAGAAAATAAAGTTGTTGGGTTTTTTTTGCGATAGAAATGTTGGCTTCTGATTGACACCACATCTGCTTCAGGCGATTTTTGCCCCGCCCCGGCACAGTTAGGCCGGTGGCGATCCACATGGGGTGGGTCCCGAGGGAAGCAGCCCCATCATATACAGCGACTGGTGCACATAAATAATTTTTTCTATATTCTTCCCGTGTCTTCCCGCCCTGATGTTTGGCCCAGGATGAGCATCCCCAAGCACGCCCCTTGAATGCATGTAGCACCACCCTGTGGGGGAGACAAGCTCCCTCAGCCCACTGCAGGGATCACTACTACACTGGAACAGGAGCACCTCCCTCCCCTGGCAGGGAGCGCTGTCACACAGTACCACTACCCCAGCCCCCTGGCCGCCAGACCTGGCTCCCTGAGTCTGTTCCAGAACCAGGTCACCAGCACAGAAGCGCATGGTGCTTCTGCTGTGCCATCAAATGACCCAGAGGTAAATAAAATTAAATCTGGGTCCAAAACTGGCAACAGCCCACTGGCCAAATGCTGACAGATTTTTGTTTGGGCCAGCAAACATTACTTTTAACTAGTCCTGTTGGCTTATATTTGAGGAGGTAACATTTTGATGGGTACACCAACTAGCCAAATGGATTGTCTGTGTGGGCTATGGATTTTCCCAGCCACTAGCCCCACTGGCTAATGACTGCAAAACTGATTTGTTCAGCCTTATGTTGCAATATAGTATCTAACAAAACTACACTGCAGTCCAGAGATCTGTTTAAAAAAGGCATGAAGGTAATCAAGTTGGTTTGGAAAATAAGGCACAGGGTGGGGAGTACAAACAGTGCAAATTATCAGTTAAAAATAATATGCTGGAGTTAAATGAAATGTACGATTGCCTTCACAGCCCCTCAGGGAAACAGTTTCCAAGCAGGAAAGGCCTGGCAGTCATTCTCTAGCCTGATGTAGCAAGTTTAATTGCAGCCGAACCAACCCCCACATCATGACATCATACATAGACACACGGATGATCTCTTGAGTGTCATCAGCAGTGACCGTTTTGTGTCGTATTGCCTTGGCACTAGCAGGGTGGTGACGAGACCTCCAGCTGTTCTGCCAGCCTGCTGTGCAAAGTCAACATGCGCTATGGGATGAAGGGTAATACTGTAGAAGAGGAAGGGAGGGTTGAATTAGAACAGTGAAAGCTGTGGTCTCAGAGACAGTCTGGGATTTAAAAGGCTGTCTCTACCCTTGAAGATGCAATTTCTTTTGCACAGGATGGTCTGTCAGTTTCAGATGTTTCATAATGTTTGGGCATCAGGGTTTTTTTGAACTGTGAAAATACCCCTTCAAAGCAATAAGGGGCGAGGCTATGCTTTCAGTCATATGTTCCATGGCTACAGCACTAAAGAACTGCTCTGTACGCACACACCTGAGACCACTGGCACCCTCTCATGGAGGAAAAACAGTTCAGTTTTTCTAGCAACAACAGTTTTCCAGTGATATACAGCTCTGCAATCATCTCATCCCTGAGCTGTTGCCCCAGGATGGAATTTGGAATGTACAAATTCATAGAATCATAGGAACATACAGTTAGATGGTAGATAAGGACCACTTGGCCCACCCTGTCTGCTCATTTTGTTCTGCCTATACTGTCATCGCAGACCCTACTTGATCTCCGGCCCCCTCCCCCTGCATATAGAAACATAGAATTTAATGGCAGATAAGGACTTTGTACTGTGGTTATGTGCCCCCTAGTGTTCTAATATCAGATGTGTTTCTTCGCTGAAGAGTACAGAAACCCTGAAGTCCTGTTCCTGCCCTGGTGGCTAAGTTTGGCTCTAAATATCATTTATATGTTTTAAAAATTATTTTAGTTTATTTCTTGAGACTGCACTAGTTTAGTATGAATCAATTATAAACCCTCTAGAAGAAATATCATTACAATAGTGAATCATTTTTTCTTAGAAGCCAGAAGTTCATCCATGAACTGTTTTGCCAGCCCAGTAACACAGTGGCGGCACATCACATCACATCACATCACATCACATTGCCACACACAAAACAAGGACTGCATGTCAGCCCCCAGAGTTCCACACCGAGGGTGGCTTGATATTGTACACTTCGTGGAGGGTAGGCACTCAGTTGTGAGTGCCAAGGGGTCACCAAACATTCACGCATCCATAACCAGCCAATTATGGAGCAGCACTGGAATCAACTGTAAAGGCTGTCATTCAGCCGCCCCCACAGAGAAAGAGTGCAGCCATGCAAGGTGGGAAAACATTTAGAAAAACAGAAATCCAGATGTGAACTACTAAGGCGATCAGCAGCCAGCAGGCCCTATTCTGCCACCTTAGTGCTGTTTTGAAATCTTTCCTTCCCAGAAGTGCTGAGAATGCCTTCAGATACATTTCTAGGAACTGAGGGAAACCTCCACTGGAAGATTGAGGGTTAAGTGTAAACCCTTGTAGAATATTATCATGAAAGGGCTTGGGGCCTCCTGAGAGGGAACACGTGTGCTGACTACATAGTAAGCAGATTCTGTCAGGCTTGACATGCTCTCTGCTATGAAATATGAACTGATAAACTGTACTCTAGTGCTTCATCATCAGGAGCTCCCAGCATTAGGCACAGTTGGGGCACTGGCCCTACAGTCTGTGGAATTGGGGCACTGGCCCTATAATATGTAGAAACTGGGCACTGGCTCTAGAACCTGTAGAGTTGAGACACTGGCAGTATAGTTTGCAGAATTGTGGCACTGGAGCTTTAATCTGCAGAGTCGGGGCACTGGCCCTATAATCTGCAGAGTTGGGGCACTGGCCCGACAATCTGTAGAGCTGGGACACTGGCCCTATAATCTGTAGAGTTGGGGTACTGGCCCTATAACCTGCAGAGTTGGGGCACTGGCCCTATAATCTGCAGAGGTGGGGCACTGGCCCTATTACCAGCAGAGTTGGGACACTGGCCTGATAATTTGTAGAGTTGGGGCACTCTCCCTCTAACCTGCAGAGTTGGGGCACTGGCCCTATAATCTGTAGAGCTGGAGGCACTAACCCTATAATCTATAGAGATTGGGTACTGTCCCTATAACCTGCAGAGCTGGGGCACTGGCCCTATAATCTGTGGAGTTGGGGCACTGCTCCTGTAATCTGTAGAGTTGCGGCACTGGCTTATAGTCTGAAGAGATGGGGCACTGCCCCTATAACCTGTGGAGTTGAGGCACTGACCCTGTAATCTGTAGAGTTGGGGCACTGGCCCTATAATCTGTGGAGTTGGGGCACTGGCCCTATAATCTGTTGAGTTGGGGCAATGGCCATATAATCTGCAGATCTGGAACACTGGCCCTATAATGTGCAGAGTTGGGGCACTGGCCCTTTACTTTGTAGAGTTGGGGCAGTGGCTCTATAATCTGTAGAATTTTTTTGATATACATGTTTATTGAAAAAAGCATAAGTAATACAGTTTTGAAACCATTTAACTTTAGTATAAGAGTTGACAGATGGAATAGAACTAAAAACACGTTCTTCAGCACTTCCAGTTGGAGTTTAGCAGTTAAAATAATCAAACAATAGAATAAAAGAATAAAGAAAGAACAATCCGTTATTGGCATTTTGTGTTTTGGCTGTTCTAATTCCCTTGAAATTAGGTAATTTATCTGAAAGAGATATAGAGGTTGATAGGAAAGGGAGAGAATAAAATGGTAGTTGTCTTTTAGTATAGTGTAGCATGGGGGCACTGGCCTGTAAATTTGTAGAGCTGGGTCGCTGGCCCTATAATCTGCAGCGTTGGGGCACTGGCCCTATAATGTGTAGCGTTGGGGCACTGGCCCTGCAAATTTGTAGAGTTGGGGCACTGGCCCTATAATCTGCAGAGTTGGGGCACTGGCCCTATAATCTGTAGAGTTGGGGCAGTGGCTCTGTAATCTGCAGAGTTGGGGCAGTGGCCCTATAGTCTGCGGAGTTGGGGCACTGACCCTATAATGTGTAGTATTGGGGCACTGGCCCTGTAAATTTGTAGAGTTGGGGCACTGGCCCTATAATCTGCAGAGTTCGGTACTGGCCCTATAATGTGTAGTATTGGGGCACTGGCCCTGTAAATTTGTAGAGTTGGGGCACTGGCCCTATAATCTGCAGAGTTCGGTACTGGCCCTATAATGTGTAGTGTTGGGGCACTGGCCCGATAAATTTGTAGAGCTGGG
This sequence comes from Neoceratodus forsteri, assembly GCA_016271365.2. Taxonomy (NCBI): domain Eukaryota; kingdom Metazoa; phylum Chordata; order Ceratodontiformes; family Ceratodontidae; genus Neoceratodus; species Neoceratodus forsteri. The sequence continues at coordinate 27,139,583 of JADMNL010000026.1, read as the reverse complement.
GCACTGGCCTATAATCTGCAGAGTTGGGGCATGGGTCCTGTAATGTGTAGCTTTGGGGTACTGACCCTGTAACCTGTAGAGTTGGGCATTTGCCCTGTAACCTGTAGAGTTGGGGCATTTGCCCTGTAACCCATAGAGTAGGGGCACTGGCTTTATAACCTGCAGATTTGGGGCAATGGCAATATAATCTGTAGAGTTTGGGGCACCGGTTCTATAATCTGTAGAAACACAGAAACATATAATTTGTTGGAAGAAGAGGACTACCTGGCCCAACCAATCTGCCCTGATGGTCCCTGCCTAGTCTGTCTCTGCAGACCCTAATTGATCTCTGGCGACACTCCCTCCTCCCTGCCTATCTAATAATATTCCCATATACAGTATCTGTCTCATACATGCTTGAAATCCCCTACTGTTTTTGCCTCCACCACTTCTTTTGGCAGCCTGTTCCAGCTGTCCACCACTCTTTCAGTGAAGTAGTACTTTCTCGCATCCCTCTTAAACTTCCCACTTAAATTTGGGGCATTGGCCCTATATTGTGTAGGGTTTGGGCACTGGCTTTTTAATCTGTAGAATTTGTGGCATTGGCCCTATAATCTGAAGAGTATGGAACACTGGCCCTATAATCTGTAGGGTGGAGTCACTGGCTCTGTAATCTGCAGATATGGGGCACTGGTGCTGTAATCTGTGGAGTTTTGGCACTGGCCATATAATCAGTAGAGATGGAACACTGCCCTTATAATCTGTAGAGATGGAACACTGGCCCTATAATCAGTAGAGTTTGGGGCACTGGCCCTATAAACTGTAGAGTTTGGGGCACTGGCCCTGTAATCTGCAGAGTTTGAGGCACTGGTCCTATAATGTATAGAGTAGGGCCACTAGCTCTATAAGATGCAGATTTGGGGCACTGGCCCTATAATCTATAGAGTAGGGTCGCTAGCTCTATAATATGCAATTTGGGGCACTGGTCCTATAATGTATAGAGTAGGGCCACTAGCTCTATAATATGCAGATTCAGGGCACTGGCCCTATAATCTGCAGAGCTGAGTCTCCTACCCTATGATCTGTAGAGCTGGAGCTCTGGCCCCATTATCTTTAGAGTTAGGGCACAAGCCCTATGATGTGCAGATTTGGGCACAGGCCCCATAATCTGTAAATTTAGGGCACTAACCATATAATCTGTAGAGTTGTGGCACTGGCCCTTTAGTCTGCATAGTGGTGGCAGCTGCCTTGTAGTCTGCAGAGTTAGGGCACTGGCCTGTAGTCTGCAGAGTTGGGGTACTGACCCTGTAGTCTGCACATTTTGGGCACTGGCCCTGTAATCTGTAAAACTGGGGCACTGGCCCTGTAGTCTGTAGAGTTAGGACACTGGTACTATAATCTGTAAAACTGGGGACTGGCCCTGTAGTTTGTAGAGCTGGGGCACTGGCCCTATAATCTGTACAGCTGGGGCATTGGCCCTGTAGTTTGTAGATTTGGGGCACTGGCCCTGTAGTCTATAGAGCTGGGGCACTGGCTCGATAATCCATAGAGTTTGGGGCACTGCCTCTGTAGTCTATAATCAGGTTGTCAAAACAGTGAACACCAAACTTGGAGTTCTCTACAGGCACATACAGTACCTAACTCCTGAGGCACTCAGGTTGGCAGTCTCCTCTTCCATCTTGTCTGTTATTGACTACAGACTTGTGGTCTATGAGTTGGCATCCAACACTGTGCTAAAATGAGTAAGCACGGCCCACAACAAGGCCTGCAGGCTGGCTCTATGGGCTGATACTCTCCTACACACCTGCTCCCTCTATGACCGCACTAACTGGCTCAGTCTTGCCAGCAGAATCAAATAACAAATGTGCCTGCTTGGCATGAAATCTCTCTTAGGTACAGCTCCATTGTACTTCAAAGAACTGTTCCGGTGAGGTAGATCTGGATACTGCACTACAAGGCAGACTCGCTGCCCACTTGCCATCCCCTTCAGCAAAACAGCGCTTGGCCAATGGTCCTTTGCTTACAGGGCTCCTTCTTGGCTCAATGAGATCCCAGCATGCCTTTTACTCATTAACAGACTCCCCGTCTTCAAGGTGGAACTAAGACGTCACCTGGCCAAGGCGGAGGTCTGTAGCTTCAGGTAACCTGCAGCACTATCACTAGGCAGCTTGGAGTCAGCCTGCTCCTGGGCTGCATTCTCCGATTTGTTACCCTGCTGCTCAGTAACCCTGAGTTTAAACGCCTGCTTACTCCTACTACTTGCCGGCCCTCAAACTTGAGCCTTCCATAGCCACAGCCTGTCGACGAGCCTTCTGTCTACTGTCCTTATCTCAGCACTCTGTTTTAAGTCCCTCCCCTGCTATTGACTCTGCACAAATGTGATTGTCTCAAAGCACCTGTCTTCCCCCAGCTTATTCTGTGTACAGTCCTCCCTCACACTGCTCTCTAGTATGTTCCTACTAGGTCAGCCCTGCACAGAAAACTATCCCCCACACCTTTGACTAGAATTAACGACAAAGCCTCCTCTTGGCTGCATTAACATACAGGGTGTGAAAGCCTATGTTGAGTCTCCCGACTTTTATATGAAATAATGACAATGCCTCCCTGGCTGCTTTACCTCCTGCTAAATTAGTTTCTTAAACCCACAGCACTCACCATGTACCTTGGGCTATACTAACTGCAATATGCTGTACCTCTATATGATCTTACAATTGTAAATAGACCAATTGCTGTTATTTCTTGTATTTTTTGTCTTTGTACTTGTGCACCCATACTCTGTAACTACCTTTCTGTGTTGTCCTCCTGTCATGATGTGGAACCTTTGAAAAAGAGCATTTTGCTCAAAGGTTATGTACGAATGACAAAATAAATAAAAAAAATAAATAAATCTGTGGAGTTGGGACACTGCCCCTATAGTCTGTAGAGTTGGGGCACTGCCCCTATAATATGTGAAGTTGGGCACTGCCCCTAAATATGCAGAGTTGGGGCACTGCCCCTATAATCTGTAGAGTTGGGGCACTGCCTTTATAGTCTGTTGAGTTGGGGCACTGCCCCTATAATCTGTGAAGTTGGGCACTGCCCCTATAATATGCAGAGTTGGGGCACTGCCCCATAGCCTGTGGAGTTGGGGCACTGCCCCTATAATCTTCAGAGTTGGGGCACTGCCCCTATAATCTGTGGAGTTGGGCACTGCCCCTATAATATGCAGAGTTGGGGCACTGCCCCTATAATCTGTAGAGTTGGGGCACTGCCTTTATAGTCTGTAGAGCTGGGGCACTGCCCCTATAGTCTGTAGTGTTGGGGCACTGCCCCTATAATCTGTGAAGTTGGGCACTGCCCCTATAATATGCAGAGTTGGGGCACTGCCCCTATAGCCTGTGGAATTGGGGCACTGCCCCTATAATCTTCAGAGTTGGGGCACTGCCCCTATAGTCTGTAGAGTTGGGGCACTGCCCTTATAATCTGCAGAGTTGGGGCACTGCCCCTATAGTCTGCGGAGTTGGGAACTGCCCCTATAATCTGCAGAGTTTGGCCACTGCCCCTATAATCTGTAGAATTGGGGCACTGCCCCTATAATCTGTAGAGTCGGGGCACTGACCCTGTAGTATGCAGAGTTGGGGTACTGGCCCTGTAGTATGCAGAGTTGGGGTACTGGCCCTATAATCTGCAGAGTTGGGGCACTGGCCCTGTAGTATGCAGAGTTGGGGTACTGGCCCTGTAGTATGCAGAGTCGGGGCACTGGCCCTGTAGTATGCAGAGTTGGGGTGCTGGCCTTATAATCTGTAGAGTCGGGGCACTGGCCCTGTAGTATGCAGAGTTGGGGTACTGGCCCTGTAGTATGCAGAGTTGGGGCACTGGCCCCGTAGTATGCAGAGTTGGGGTACTGGCCCTGTAGTATGCAGAGTTGGGGCACTGGCCCTGTAGTATGCAGAGTTGGGGTACTGGCCCTGTAGTATGCAGAGTTGGAGTACTGGCCATGTAGTATGCAGAGTTGGGGCACTGGCCCTGTAGTATGCAGAGTTGGGGCACTGGCCCTGTTGTATGCAGAGTTGGGGCACTGGCCCTGTAGTATGCGGAGTTGGGGTACTGGCCCTGTAGTATGCGGAGTTGGGGCACTGGCCCTGTAGTATGCAGAGTTGGGGTACTGGCCCTGTAGTCATTTCGTTTTTATTTTTTTACACTTGTTAGCTGATGAGCAATTTTGCCCATTTTCACAAGCGACAAGTTTAGTCTGTAGAGTTGCAGCACTGGCCCTAGTCTGTAGAGTTGGAGCACTGGACCTATAACAGATAGAGTTGGGGGCAGTGGTCTGATAATTGATAGAGTTGGGGCACTGGCCCTGTAATCTGTAGAGTAGGGAATATGGCAGCAAGTGAAATCCCCAGATTTGGATTGTGACAGACGAAATCTGAGCTAGACTGCTGTCTGGGCCCTTCTGTTATTGCCAGAAACAAATTCTAATTGTGACCTCTTGAAAGCGCAGGGATTGGCTGTAAGTGATGTTGCTCCTCTGGGGGTATGCATTGAAGGAAACAAAGTTTGCAATTTTCCATAATCCTACTTAAGAGCGTACCGGCAAGTTTTGACTTTTTGGTCACTTCTCTAAGGTATGTCTGTGCCTGCAGCCAGTAGTGCCCTGGGAGATGTGCAGTGGCAGAGGCCAGCCATTCCTGGGACAGCTTGACGGAGCCAACCTGTTCTGTGACGGTCATATGGCAGTGGATTTCAGGGGAGGGAAAAGTATAGCTGTTAAGACCCTTTATTGTATTTTAACTGTAATCTTTGCTGCTCTTCGCATCATTTAGTGTTCCATAAATGCGTCGGCTGATATGACTGCAAATGTTACGGAAGGAGATGTACTCATCCGTTGGGAAGTAAATGTGGCTCCGGGAGGAGCTTGGGTGTGATTTATTATCCATTTTTCACCTGATTCAAAGGTCTCAACCCTAGCAAAAACTCAGTTGTACAAAAAACTTGACTTTCCAGCCATTCACTTCTGCATTACTGCAGGCAGCTGCATGAAAGCAGGTTCGCATTCCCTCTGAGTTCATCTGCTTCCGCTGTATATTCACTGACTGTGGTCATGAACCTCTGTTTATGACATCGCAATTGCAACAGCAGGCTGTGATGACCCAAGCTGGGAGTTATAACCTCGGCTGTGGAGTGATCATCAGAAACTGATGCACCCGAAAGGCCCAAGAACCTGTTTTATGCAAATTAATGCCTGCAGTAATGACGAACGGCATGGCACAAAAGTGAGCTTGTTCTAGGATAGTTACAGTATGTGGCTAAGGTCTGCCAACACCAGCTGGCACACTGAGTGATCCTGAGCAACTCTCTTAACCTCCCTGGGGTAAAACGAGTGGTAATTGGGACCCCAGTGAAAATGAGATGTTACAGTGCAGTTTGGCTATATGGGGAAATAAACTGCAGAAAAACCCACCTAAATATACTTTGAAAATCAAAATCTGTGCATGTTAGTCAGCGTGCCTTGTGCAACAACAATTGATGCACAATTTACGAGCCTCTAAGAAACCGGATGCATAGATGCCATGTGAACTGATACTGGACTGATTAGGCCCAGTTTGTAATTCAACTAATTCTAGCATGGAAAGGGGGAAGAGGCAGTCAATTTGCAAACTTGCATACTTAGAAGTGCACTGTAAATTAGCAGCTTAATTATGATTATTATAATTCACATTACTGTTATTAATTACATTACCAGCACCAGCCACCCTCTGCTAGTCACCTACTCCAGTCCACAGGCACTGACACAAGTGAAGAAACTGACCCCCGCTGCTCAGAAGTATCTCAGTTTGCCATGTTTTTTTTGTAAGTCAAGCAGGGCCAGCGTTACCCAGCCCATCTCCCACTCCGCCTAATTAGCATGTTACAAGCCCTGGGATAGCAATTAATGGCTTACAGATGCCAGCACTTTTTACATAATTAAAATGTTTGGAGGGAGAATACTGAAAGGGCAACATCTACCCCCCACTGAAATCTTCAGATGCAGAGCATATTGCTGAAGCTGTGGAAAAAAATCAACTCCTAACTGATATACAAATGAAAGGCAAAATGTGAACTGCGTGCTTTCAGCACAGCAACTCTTTTTCTGGGTGATAAAACCCAAACTGCTTTGGTGTTTCCAGTCAGCAACCAGAGATCAGAAGATCAGTGCCTTTGACCAGCCTTTTTTTATTTTATCATTTTGTTTTATATAGCGATGTTTCACAGCCTTGGTTGTCATCAGGGATATACACTGTTCACAGGCATGTACTCTGGTCAGGTGTATTAGCCCCTTGTCTTCCTCAGGACGCATCTCAGCTTGGCGTCTCCCATGGGTCTGCCCCCACAGGCCATCTCCCCCCCACCCCAAGGCCATCCACTATATATGGACCTAGAGGAGTCCACAGAGACCAGCCTGTCATGCAGATGAACATGGGATTTTAACCCCAGTTTTCTGCCTGGCCACTAGTTCCGCACAAGGCGTGAACGTAGTTGGCTTCAGCCGCATGCAGTGATATCCTGTGGAGGCAGCAAGCTTCCTTGGCGCTCTGCAGGGATTGTTGCGGCATCAGTGCCCAACGCCTTCCCTCTCTGACTGCAATGCACTGTCAAGCAGCAGCTGCTATAGCCTGGTTTGCCTGATGATGTGGCGACCCGAGCCCACTTCCAAACCTGGGTCACTTGATTGGCATCACAGTGCACTGCCGCTGGGGCATCGTCAGCCTACTTTACAATTTATTTGCCCAGGATACTCTGGCTGAGGTGCAGCATCTTGTTTTCAGTGAGGTCATCCTTTGACAGGTGGGAGAGGCTAAAGCAAGGGGTGGTCTGTGGACTCACTGAAGGTCACATGGCCAGCAAATGGCTGTTGTGGGATTCTAACCTTATATCCCCACAGTCACATTTATATACTTACCACTGCACCATACTGGCTTCCACATTCGTTGACTTTTCATGCTGGCTGCCACGTGGTCATGATGGTGTGTGGGTGATCTTGCTGAAGGACTAGATGGGAAGATGTTATGTGACCAACCTTGGAGATGTTCAAGGTCCTGAATAAATATGCTGTCCTTGTTTTATTTTGCAAACTGCAGCTGGTAAAGTCCCAGGAGTGCACCTTGGCCTCTGTTTGCTCAGTTTCAGGGCTGCTTCAAGTAAATTAGGAAAATAGTAACATTCAAATTTGTCTTCCAATGTCTCTGAAAATGAAACAGTTGAAGTATGTGTGAATCTGTGCATTATTTCCGAACTGTGTCCTCCAAAACTGGGGTGCAAAACATCTCCTCCCACATGTTATATTGCTCCTTTCCCTGCAAACAGACAAGTTAGGCCAGCTAAGATCAGCAGCTGTTCTTGTCTTGCCATGTTGCGGGGTTTGACTAGTTAATTTTAGTTCGAATCCATGGGACCCAGAGTGACTTCTGAAATAACTTTGTGATGCACAGTAATAAACTTGCTGATGTTCCCTTTACCTGCCAATGAAAATATATACATTTCACCTCTTTGATGCCTGAAAATTGGTCTCTATTGACTTCTGAAATTTGGGACTTGGGAAGTACAGTATTTTTAACTTCCCGGAAAATGAAATAAGTTCTAAATTTGGACCCGTGGAAGCTTCGGACTTCTGCTCCTGCCCCAGAGTAATTGAACCCCTTAGTCTATGTGCCAAATCTATTATGGAATCTCCTAAATAACTAGTCAAGTTTTTATGGGTCTGACAACTAATGATACAGATATTTGAATATCTCACCCCTTATGTTCTCTAGAATGAGAAATGACAACATGTAAGTTGGTCATACAGCATTCATATGTGATTATATAAGGCATGAGAAGTGCTTGGGGTCTTTCTTCAGCATCTGGCAGCCATAACATCACAAGGGAAATGTAAAGGAGTAGTCAGTCTTGGTGGATTTGGTAAAGCCTGGTGTTATTTTGATTCTGACTGCCAGAGACATCAGGGTAGGAGGTAGGCCCACCTGGGTGTTGCAAGACTGTAATTCCATTGAGGGCATGGGCTGACATCATGAACCATTGAAGGCATGGGCTGACATCACGAACCATTCAGGACATGGGCTGACACCATGAACCATTGAGGCCATGGGCTCACATCATGAACCATTCAGGACATGGGCTAACACCATGAACCACTGAAGGCATGGGCTGACACCATGAACCATTGAGGGCATGGGCTGGCACCATGAGCCACTGAGGACATGGGCTGACATCATGAACCACTGAGGACATGGGCTGGCACCATGAACCACTGAGGACATGGGCTGACACCATGAACCACTGAGGACATGGGCTAACACCATGAACCACTGAAGGCAGGGGCTGGCACCATGAACCATTGAGGGCATGGGCTGGCACCATGAACCACTGAGGACATGGGCTGACATCTTGAACCACTGAGGACATGGGCTGACATCATGAACCACTGAGGACATGGGCTGACATCATGAACTATTGAGGACATGGGCTGACACCATGAACCGCTGAAGGCATGAACTGACACCATGAACCACTGAGGACATAGGCTGACATCATGAACCACTGAGGACATAGGCTGACATCATGAACCACTGAGGACATGGGCTGACATCATGAACCACAGAGGACATGGGCTGACATCATGAACCACTGAGGACATGGGCTGACACCATGAACCACTGAGGCCATTGGCTGACACCATGAACCACTGAGGACATTGGCTGACATAATGAACCACTGAGGACATGGACTGACACCATGAACCGTTGAGGGCATGGGCAGACACCATGAACCGCTGAGAGCATGAACTGACACCATGAACCACTGAGGCCATGGGCTGACACTATGAACCACTGAGGGCATGGGCTGACACCATGAACCACTGAGGCCATTGACTGACACCATGACCCATTGAGGCCATGGGATGACACCTCGAACCATTGAGGCCAAGGGCTGACCCCATTTATTTTTTTTATTTATTTAATGAGGATTCAGAAAGACCTTTGAGTCAAGGACTCATTTACAAAGGTTCTACATCAGACATACAGAGTACAGACACAACAGGATTACAACTTAAAAACATTGGTAAAGGCATTGGAGTACATAGGAGAATAGTAAGTGGGTGCAACCACATGACATAACAGGAGTTTCAGTACTTTGGTACAGCCCTAGAGTAGCAGTTGGTTCTGCAGTAGGCTGATGGTCAGTGTTGGAGGTAGTTTCAGAGCCTTCGGGCTGAAGAGCCTAAGAAGACAAAATTTGGTTTAAAGCAACGGAGGGGAGAAGAATTGGGGCAGTCGCATGGGTTGGAGGTCTGAAGGTGCACCCTTAGCTGGGATTTAAAGGGGCCAAACCTTCTTTCGTGAGTTATATGGCTAGGGAGTGAGTTCATCCAGGAAGTGGGGGCCTTGTAACTGAAAGTTCTTTGGAATTGAGCGGTCCGACCATGGGGTACCCAGAACAATGCCTTACCAGAGCTACGGGTGGATATGATCACTGATGTAGGGTGCATATGGGATGAGACAGCAGGGGGAGAGAGAGAGACCAAGTCCAATCTTTGAACCACTGAGGCCATAAACTGATATCATGAACCACTGAGGCCAGGGGCTGATACCATGAGCCAGTGAGGCCATGGGCTGACACCATGAGCCACTGCGGGCATGGGCTGACACCATGAACCCTTGAGGCCATGGGCTGGCACCATGAACCACCAAGGGAGGGCATGTGCTGACATCATGAACCATTGAGGGCATGTGCTGATGTCATGAACCATTGATGCCATGTGCTGACACCATGAACCATTGATGCCATATGCTGACACCATGAACCATTGATGCCATGTGCTGACACCATGAACCATTGATGCCATGTGCTTACACCATAAACCATTGATGCCATGAGCTGACACCATGAACCATTGAAGGTAGCTTAAATGGTTTATCATTTTTGCCGTAGATGTGGGATGGAAGCTTTGAAAACCACAGTTTGGGTATTTTTTTATTAAACCTTAGAAAAACTCCTGGTTTCTGACCCGACTAGAATCAGTCACATGACAGATGATGTTTTTGAATCACTGCACAATTTAAAACAAAGAACCAGGCAATAGTTCATTAGAAACAGGGAATAGTTTATTAGAACTGGGAAATAGTGTTTTATAACTATTGCCCATTTTGACCCTCCTAACTCGGGCTGTGTTGGGATATAGTGTGGAAATATAGACCCTGGAGGGATAAATTATTGCCATCCAATAGTTACATGGCTCTCAGCTTTGGGACATTATTACTATTGTCATGCAGTAGTTCTTCTCTCGGGGTTAATATCTTCCCACTATTTCCCTTCTCTTTGGTCAATATTTTTATAATGTTGTTTGCAGAATTTCTGTCCTCCTCTTGCTCCATCTACCTTCCTCATGGATTTATGTGATAACAGCGAACACACAAAGGTGATCGCCGTTACGGCGAATGTACATCAGCAAAAATTAATTTTGCCGATGGACACCCCGGTGCACGGTAAAAGGGCACCGAGGACTTTGCTTTTTTTTTTTTGTTTATGCAGGGGACTGTGCCCCCCACTAAAAGGTTCTCAACTACAGGGGCATGTTGCGGTGGTGCAAAGTCAGAAATTTTTTTTGGGGCGGGTCGACAAAATACTCCACAGCGTGGCGGACCCAAACCGAAACCCTCATAAGAATTTAGCCTGCCACCCACCCACCACGCCATGGGGCCAGTTTGGCAGCCCACTGCCACACCATGTCACACTAACCCTCCCTCTCCTTCCACCGTGCTTGCTCCCCCTGCACATGTGTACATATAGTGACTGGATGTCGCTATACCCGCAGTCGCCCTCCCCAAACCAGTAGCCCTCTGAACAAGCACCGCTATTGAGTTGCCCTTTTTGGGTGCACTCAACAGCGAGCACCCTTATCATGGATACCCTTCCTCACAGCTCCCTTTATCCCATTACCTCTGCTGCAAGATGGGTCTGGGTGTCAACCCCCTAAATCACTGCATACTTACAGATCCCACAGCTTTACCTCCAGTGTTGTGGCTTTCCCCCTGGACAGGGACAAACCCAGCTTGGCATCTAGCCATGGCAGTCGGAGGCAGCAAGCATGATGACATTAGGATGTTGGGACAGAGTGAGCTACCAGTGCAAGCCCTCCAGAACATCAGAGAGGGGGTTAAGAAAAAAGCATTCTGTATTTCTTGGCTCTCTTTGGTGGGGGGGTCTGCAATATTTGGTTGACTGGGTTATAAAATTGCCATGAAAATCCTGTAACCTCGTTGGTCCAAAGACGTCACATGCCAGTTATTTTCTGACAACTGCACGCCTTGCTCGAACTACATATTTTTTCACAAATAAAATCCCATTTTATAAGTGGGATAACACACTCTAGGGTGTGTAGTCATTGGTGAAAAATGCACTTCTCATGTGGCTGCAGGACTCGGCTACACCTCGTACCTAGCAGCCACCAGAGCCGTGTAATATTCTCTTATAACTATACACTCAGTGATGTGTTATCACTTACTTATAGCTTGTCAGAAAGCAGCATTTGAGACAATTGTAGTTCTGTTTCATATATTTTGGTGTCATTCCCAGGTAATCACTGCCTTATTCATAGCTGCTACATAGTTATGACATCCTACTAGGGACACTGAAAGAGTCATAACACTGTGACATCACCGCAGAATGCTGCCTGCATCAGTCACATCCCAGTTAAACTGTGTCAGTTGAAGGTACGAGAAGCAAGCATTGGGGCTCTTCATCTTGTTCTGTCCTTCGCATTTTACAGTGTCCCCCCCCTTCGTCACTCACAGCAGAGAAATTCTGTATGTCCTCTGCAAACATGTATATATTTTTTTCCAACTGATTCCACCCCCTTCCCCTCAGGCCCTGCTGCTGTCATTCTATGGATATACCTTGTGGATAGGGATATACCTGGGTTATAGCCTGCTCAGGCTGAGGCCATAATATAGTCGGCAGCTGGGAGTGGTTTTGCTCCTTGGTTTTCTTCCTCAGTGACTCTACACCCCTTTGCATGAGCAATGCCTCAGCCGCGTGCATGTACAGTGAACAGCATACCCCTGTGGAAGGACAATGCTCCCTAACTCACCAGCAGGGGTTGCTACAGCACCAGAGGCTGCCGCCATTTCTCCCTGGCCAAGGCACCACCGCCTCTCAGAGGCAGTGTGCCTATCAAGGAAAAAACGGCCGCTCTGGCTGCCTACAGCCTGGCTGCTCCTCCCTTGCAGTGACCAGAGTCACCTTCTGAACTCTGGCTACCTGCACAGCTGCTGCGTCACTGGGTGGGCTTTGCAAACAGTATTTAAAATTCAGACTGTGCCTGTTTTCACATTTCACCCGCCTTCATTTTTTTCACCGGGGCATTTGCATAAAAACAGGCTATTTTCCCCATAGGATTAATTTGCTCCCATAATTCCTAGCTTTTGGTATCGTAATTACTCCCATGGCAACAGACCTTGATGTCACATGAGCAGAGAAGAGTGACTCAAAGCCCAGACTAGCAGGAAAGGCAAGTAAACTCTAAGGCCAAAGATCTTCAAATATTCTTCCTAAAAAGAACGAGGGATGGAGAACCATGGAAACTATAAGAAATATATGCTGAATTATATATTTATGAAAGTTTCCCATGGAGGCATGTGCAGTGCTGTTAGTACTGTGTGCCAGTGTAAAAAAAAAAGGCAAAACAATGTTCAACTCATGGGGGCTCCAATCTCAACTTCTATTTAACATGATGGATTTTTCTATCACTGGTGAGTGAAAAGGTTATTTTATTGGGGGTGGGGGTGACTTTAGCATTTGCTCTGGGATCTAGCAGACCGCAGTGTGTATTAGTACAGGTATAAAACCTCCAACTGATATGACCGGGGTGGATGTAAGTTTTTGTTTGCACTGTCAGTATCTGCTAATCAGTATTGCTGCCTGCAGGCTCCTAAGCAGGGCCGTTATGTCTCTATGCCGTGCTCCGCCTGTGGAATAGAAGGGCTGGAAGTAGTACTGTGTTTACAGACCACCAAGTGCTTGCACAACACTAGCAGTGGAGGTTCAGCTGATGTGCAGATGACAGCCATGAATCTATGATAAGGGATGCTGTTGCCAGCTGGCATAGTCAGCACTGACAAGCCTGAAGGAAAACTCTCCCGTTATGCAAATCAATGAATATATTTACAGCACACACTAAAACACCTTCCTGATACGAGTGATTTATACTTTGAGCTGTGAATGTTGCTCCAGATGAGATTTTGGTGGTCTGAGTAACAGGGTGCTCCTTTCTGGGGAATTTTGGGAGTAAAATCTGTGTTTCTCGTGCGAGTAAAAGTGAATCAGATCTGGAAGAATGTTGCATCCCCTGAGGCGCCAGTACTGTTGTAAAACTGAGATCATGTTCTGTTGAAAGACAGCTATCTTAGATTTGCTGTACTGGTTGGTGGGGGGGGGTTACCTTTCTTGAGAGTTGCATTAGGCAGCGATATAGCCTAGAGAGCTAGAGCACTAAGTTAAGAGTTTGAAGACCCAGCAGCCATGGATTTCAAACTCACACGCTCTACTTGCATACCATGTGAACCTGAACAAGTCACTCAACCTCCTTGTGCTCCCGTAGAAACATAGAATCTGATAGCAGATAAGGATTGCTTGGTCCACTCAGTCTGCCTGTTTTCCCCACCTAGATTCTCTCCACAGACCCTGCTTACCTGCAGCTCTTTCTCCCTCCCCACTTCCTTTCCACTATGATTCTCTTGTGCTTATCCCTTGCATTCTTGATCCCCACCACTCTTTTTGGCCCCACCACCTCCACTGGAAGATTGTGTGGCATCCACCACTTTTTCTCTGAAGAAGTACTTTTCACATCTCTCTTGAATCTACCCCTTCCGGCTTCATAGCATGTTCCCTTGTTCTTGAGTACCTTTTATTCTGAAAAATACTTCCCTCCTATACCTTATTTACCCCTGTGAGGTACTTAAAGGTTTCTATAATATCCTCCTCTCCCTCCTCTCTTCCAGGGTGTACATATTGAGGTCCCTTAGTCTCTCCTTGTAGAGCTTTTGACACAGACCCTGCACCAGTTTAGTTGCCCTCCTCTGGACCGCCTCCTTGTCCTTCTGGAACAGTGGTCTCTAGAACTAGACACACTACCTAAAGTGGGATCTTACCAGCGATTAGCACAGGAGGACTATCAGCTGGAAACATAGTATTCCTTTCCAGAACCAGTGAAAAAAAAGAATTACCACTCTTGGTCCAGCTGTGGCCAGGCTCGTCACAAAGGTGAGGGGCTCTGCAATGGGGGAATAGGGGGCACACATACAGTGCTGGGGGGGCATATGTACTGCCCTGCATTCACACATCCCTTCCCAGCCAATCAAGGAGTGAGAATCGTGTCTGCTGGAAAGGCAGCCCCTATACCAGTTGGAGGAAAGGTGCAATCATGATTGTTAGTGGTAGGGAGTAGAAGGGTGACTGTTAGGCACGAGGCATAGCTGAGTGCTGTAACCACCTGAGAATGCTATCATTCCCTTATAACTGCACACACTGGAGTGTGTTATCCCTTAAAAAATGGGCTTTTATGTGTTAAAAAATATATTGCATTCAGGTAAGGTGTGCGATTGTCAGAAAATTATAAATGATCACGTGACATGTTTTGACCAATACGGTTAAAGGAATTTTTATGGCTTATTTTATAATTATGTTTATAAAATGGGCTATAAAAATCTTGTAACCTCATAGGTCAGGAGGCATCACATGATTACTCATTATGTTCTTACAACCGCGCACCTTATCCGAACTTCATAACTTTTATCTGTTTTAAAATTAAGCTAGTGCCCATTTTATAAGTGAGATAACACACTTCATGGTTTGTGACAGTAGGGAATATATATATTTCACAGATGCTTAAAGGGACTTGGTTGCACCTTGTGCCCCCCAAAAATGCTTGAAGCAAGCATATATTCCCTTACAACAGCACACTCTGGCATGTGTTATCCCTTACATGTTGATCTGCTGACCCACCAGTCTGTGCCAGTTTGGCCATACTGGAGCAGTTTCTCACTGGATCAGGGAGGAACTACCTTTCCAGCTTATTGATGGTTTGAAGGATTTAAAACTATAACCACAAACTGTCTTACCTGGGAGTTGTTCTCAGTGAAGAAAGAAGATGAAGACGAAGTATGATTATCATCTTCAAACCGGTGAGAGGAATAACCCCATCTGAAAAGATATAATGACTAAATACATCAAAAGATAAGAAAACTATAGGACATACAGTAAGCATGCAATTGAGAGAGGAAGATTTTGAAAGAATACATGGACATATTTTACAGAACAAAGGGTGGACTTGCGGACATGATGTCCATCTACAGCAGTAGCAGTTGAAACCATCTTTGTCAATCAGTTAAGGCTGGCTACGTACCTGCACAAAAATGATGCTCCCTGATGAGCTGCTGGGTGAACGAGTTTCATGGACCAAACCTCATCTGGCTGCTTTAATCTGTTTATAGGATGTGCATTGAGGCAAATTAGGGATTCCTGTCAAACTCTGGCAAAATATCTCCGATTCTGCATGAAACTCAATGGCCAACCAGAAACCAGGCATTTAGGTTTAGTGGACCATTTTAAAATTGCTTGTTTTCTGGTTTCTAGAAGAAAAATTCCTTCCTTTCTTGAGCGCCAGCCTGTTGATAAGGAGTCACAAATGAGAATTTTTTTCAGTCATGTCAGCCATTGACCGAATTGCAAACATTTTGAAAGAGTGTGCAAGTCCTGGCATCCTGCACTGAGGGCTGATAGAGACCAAGCACCTTGTTGGGGAGCAAACAGCTCCTGGGGTGAAGAGGATGGGGGCCACCGCCATTGACACACCCCTGCCAGTTGACCACTGAGAGGCACTGGAAGGCAGCCACTGTTGTGGCTGGAGGCAGGATGTAGCTATGGCTCAGTGGGGCTGGGTGGGGGGCATTAAAAATGTTTCAATATCGCCTCTTTCATGTAATGGAGCTCTTCACGGGGCCTGGCCCAAGACTTCTCCCACCTTAACCTGGTGTATTGGTATGGATGCAAGGCGCTAAATGCCCCTTCTGCAGGTTTACCATAGTGGCCCTGCATTCAGTGCCCAAATTTGCAACCAAGCACCCAGTATGGTCATCCTCCGCCACCTCCTGAGATGCCACCTCTTAATTCAGGACTCTAGGACTGATGTCACTCACCAGCCAGTGCTTCGCCTGAGGGAATCCAAGAATGAGGACGCGTACAGCCAAATTAAGTTGAAGTGTAAGTCTAATTAAGTATTCATTAGCCTAGCGAGGCTCTTGATTGACTACTGGATCAGTCATTAACGTCTTAGAAATGACCGATCCACGTGCCATCATGCCACGCCACTAATACATAAACGTAAGTTAAAAAAAAGCGAAAATAAAAGTCGTTACTGCAATTAGACTTATAATTGCAATAACCACCTCAATACCAGTCATTTCCTTGGATTAATGACCAGCTGGAGGGAGGTAGCCCTCGGCCGCACTTTGTGCCACCCATCCCCACGACCGGTCATTAATCCCTTGGAAATGATCAGCTTCTTGGTCATTATTGCTTAAGTATTGTGCCCTTGCCTTCATGTTGCTGGGGGGGGGGGGGTTAGTGGAAAGGCAGAGTTTATTGAGAGCTGTGAGACAGAATGCTATGGTTATGAAAACATTCTGCGCTCTGGGACCTGCCGTGGGATCTTTCACATCTGCAGTACAGACTTGACCTCTGTTTGGTTTATTCTAAAGAGTGGCACTTCCTCCTGCACAGCCCTTTCCCCCGCCACCACCTCAGTGTCACCCCCCCAACCCCTACATCACACTCACCATGCTGAGGTGTTGGCAGATAGAACACATCCACCTCTTTCTTAGGCTGCTGTGCCTTAAATCCTGACCTGTTCGGTCTCTTTCTTCCCTTAAAGCAGAACAGCACTGAATCTGTAATCCATGTTTTTGCTATAGAATCTATGTTTCAAATACCAGTTGCAGTTCTGTCACTGTTTCCATCTTCACTGGCCTTTTTGTAAACTCACTGAATGTTTCTGATTGAAATAATGATAGTAGGACATTTTAGGACTGCATGATGTAGTTTAGTTTCTTGTTAAGTAAGCTGTTAGGTTGTTGTCAAAATGCATCCATATTCTGCTGCAGAACACAGCGGTTGAACAGGACATGAACTGCCTCATACAGGCCTGAAATGGTACTGACCACCAGAGTGGATGTCAGAAACGCACAATGAATTTATTGTACAAAAGGCTAGTGAAGAGAAAACAATATCAGAACTGGAACTATTATTTAAACAATTAGCTTCTGAAGGAGAAATGACATACAGGTTCAGTGCTGTTCCCCTTTAAGGATTGCCCCTTTCCACTACCATGAGTAGTTTTGATCACTGGTTATTCTAAACTATCACTCCTTTCTTCTTCTTTTTTTTTTAAATCGGTACTTTATTAAAGAATTTCAAAACTGACAGAAGCAGCAGCAAATAAAAACAAAACACAATTACTTATATATAGCAGCAGGCACTGTTCATACAAGCTTCATGACATTTCTAGAGATCCGTGGCCTTTTGTCCCGTGGGCCCAATTGCCACATTATTCTACAGCCACTCTTTTTGTTTTCTAAGTTTATCTCCCTTAATCGTCCAGCCTGCCCCATCTGCTGGTTCCCTTAATCCACATCAGCAACTCCTTCAGGACCTACCTTCACCGCTTGCACAGGACCCACTTCTGGAGGGTAAGTGCCACGGTCAGTGGTGTATGGCTTGGGAGGGTATCAGTGTCATCCTGCCGGTCGGGGTAATTTTACTTCCAGGTTTTCGCCCCAAGGGCCGCTAGAGTGCAATTACACACGTGTGCTGTGGGCTGGATGGGAACCTCCCCAGCTAAGGCAAAAGGAATTGGCACGGGGTCTCCTGCCACAACCTCTTGCCCCTGCAGGAAGCCCTTCTTCCTGGAAACATGAAAAATTGGCCAGCGCCAGGCCAGCGGGCGATGTGCTGCAGGAAGGGGGGCAAGCGCCCTCAGTATTGGTTGGTGTGCAGAGGTCAGCAGCAGGGATTGGCAGGTACGGGCCAGAGCGCGGTCCTAGAGGTGGGCACAGGGGGGTTTAAAGGGCCCACCTGGCTGCATTCTGGCCTCTTTGACTTCTGTTCCTGCCTGCTGACCTTTGCCGCTTGACTGATGGAAGTCTGTTGTTTCTAGATCATTGCTGTGCCTCCATCATTCACCACACAGCTCCTAATCCACGCAGCTGTGCATGCCACTGGCCTCACTCCTACATCACTGTCTTTTGCCTCCTCTGCAATATTTTGATCATTCCTGCCTTTTTTGTGCTGTTTTGCCATCCCTCCTGCTTTCTACAGCTGCAGCCACTCGCCTTCTTCATCATTTCCCTGCAGCATGCCTCCGCCCCGTGTGCTCCTGTGAGTGTGCTCCTCGGCTCATCCCCCCCCCCCTTGTTTTGGGAGCTTTTGGTTTATTATTTCTTTTGCTATGTCCTTGCTTTTAGTCCCCGTGCACAGATGGCGGCTCCCTTTCTGAACGGAGCTGAATAGCTCCTCCAGTGGGTCAGGGCCGTGGCTGAGACTAATGGAATGGAGTGGCTGGAGCAGGTGCTTAGAGTGGAGACTTCTGGCATCGCTGGGGGTAAGTCCACTGAGGGCTTTATGGAGGGTGGAAGGGTTTGGTGGGGCAGCTTCTGGCCAGTGTCTTGGGGGAGAGGTGGCCCAAGCATGTACAGGTAGGGTCATTTGCCCTCCACCTTCTGTGTCCTGGCTGGCCCAGAGCATGACTATGTGGCTGTGCAGCAGCCTGCCACTGGTGAGTCTGGGAGGGGGCGCACCCAGCTGGCAGCTGATGGTCTGCCTCCCCAGGCTCCTATGTGGTTGCTGGGGGAGTGGGTTGGCTATCCAGGACAGCGTCCACAGCCCCTGGCTGCAGCCTGACTGACCTCAACAGGGCTTGCAGCTCCCCCACCTTGCCCCCTGCAGACCCCTTGGCTTTGGCCCCCCTGCTCCAGTTGGTTGCAGATTCCAGGCAGACGATTGCCGAACCTACTGACGCGATGACAAAATTGTTTGCAGGAGCTACGGAGACAGCAGCATTGACTGGTGAGTACTGTATTCTGTTTTTTTTTTCTGCTGGTGCAGTGTCTTTTGGGGAGGAGGAAGTGGTATGTCACCAGTCAGTCCAGAGTTTGCATGATGGGTTGTTTAGGATTGTGGCAGCAGAGGGGGGGGTGAGGTCATAGGGAGTCCTGAGGGCAAGAGTGCAGGGGAGGATAGGTTGTTGGAGGAAACTCTGAGGTGGGGTCGAGAGCTGGTGGGTCATATAAATAGAGTGACACAGAACAGGGTCCCTGCTCCAAGGCATACTTACAGACATGCTTGTGGCAGTGTCTGGGATGTGTGGCAAGCAGCCCAGCTGGTTTGTTCCAACTACAGACGTCTGGGTTGATGGAAAAGGAGGGACCTCAGTGTTGGTGTTAGTTCCTGCCAGGTACCCTCTCGCTGTGGCACAACCTGGTGCATCTTCCTGGAAAGTCACTGTCGAAGAGGGAGGCCGGGGGAGGGGTTTCCAGCTCAGAGCAGCAGCACCCCAATTGTCCAGGCCCCGATGGCCCAAGCTGTGTCGGCACTGACCCTTTGTGCAGCACAGGCCACCCTGGCCCTGGAGGCTTGCTCACCAGGCAAGGACTTGGTGAAGCAACTCATGGCTGAAGCTCAGGAATTGAGAGCGGGAGCATCGTCACGTGACCGAGTCATTGGCGTCCCACATATCACAGTCTTTGTAGGAAACAATTTGGAAAAAGGAATATATTGGCATTTTTTTCTTATTGTATGGGGAAGAGGAACTCAAGGAGGCAGAAAAAGAACAAACGGAGAAGAAGGAAACAGAGGATGAAAAGACAGTTAAGGTAAAGAGGGATATGTCGACATGGATTGTCAAGGATTGTCTAGGATAAGGAACTGGAGGAGGCCAGGGGCCTTATCAAGCACCAGGATTATATATTGAAGGGGTTTTACTCCTTTGGAGGGATGCTTAGCGCATTTATGATGAGAAGTTTAAGAAGAAGATGACAGCTGATCCTGTAATAAAACAGGGCAGGACGCAAATATTTCTGTATTTGAGGCTGATGTGCCTGATGTTACCCTTGGTTGGGCTGTGCAATAGAAACATAGAAGTTGATGGCAGATAAGGACCGTAGGGCCCATCCAGTCTGCCCATTTATTTCTACTTTATGAATGTGCCGTAGACCTTTACTCTGTCAATGGCCTATCTATTCATACTCATCTGTATTGCTCCCTTATGCCTATCCCATGCCTGTTTGAAGCCCTGCACTGTATTCATAGCCACCACTTCCTGAGGTAGGCTCTTCCATGCATCTACCACCCTTTCTGTGAAAAAGAACTTTCTCACATTACCCCTTAATCGGCCTCCCTTTAATTTCATGCTGTGTCCTCTTGTCCTGCTATTTTTCTTATATTGAAACATGTTAGACTCTTTCACCTTGTTAATGCCCTTAAGGTGTTTGAATGTTTTGATCATATCCATCTCTCTCCCTCCTTTGCTCTAGGGTATACATACTGAGCTCAGTTAATCTGTCCTCATATGGTTTCTGATGCAGTCCCTGCACCATTTTGGTTCCCCTTCTCTGGACTGCCTCAGTTTGGTTAATGTCCTTGTGAAGGTGCGGCCTCCAGTACTGCACGCAGTACTCCATATGGGACCTAACCAGTGTTTTGTAAAGAGGGATTATTACCTCCTTCTTATGACTTGTGATACCCCTACTAATACACCCCAACATCCCCCTAGCCTTATCTACTGCTTTTGTGGTCTGCTTGGATGATTTCAGGTCATCGGTGACAATGATGCCCAAGTCTCTTTCTTCCCTTGTGACTGCCAGCAACTCCCCTCCCAGTCTATAGGTGGCTTCAGGGTTTCTCTTCCCTATGTGCATGATCTTGCAGTTCTTTGCATTAAACCCCAGTTGCCACTCTTCCGACCATTTTGCTAGTTTATCCAGATCTCTTCTCATTCTGCCCACCCCATCTGGATTATCTACTGTGTTGCAGATCTTGGTGTCATTTGCAAACAGACAAACCTTACCCTCCAGTCCATCTACAATGTCACTGATGAAGATATTGAAGAGGACTAGCCCCAGAACTGATCCCTGAGGTACCCCACTTGTGACTTGCATCTGTTCTGACTGTATACCGTTTATCACCACTCTCTGTTTTGTGCCCATCAACCAGTTTGCCACCCAGTTGACCAGCTTCTGACCCACCCCAAGCCTACCCAGTTTATTAATCAATCTTCTATGTGGAACAGTATTGAAAGCTTTGCTGAAGTCAAGGTAGGCGACATCAACTGCACCCCCTTGGTCCACCACTCTGGTTACCCAGTCAAAGAAATCTATTAGATTAGTTTGACAGGACCTTCCTGTTCTAAACCCATGCTGTCTTGGATCCTGTGCTCCTGTGGATTCCAGGTGTTGCATTATCCTTTCCTTAAGGAGTGCCTCCATAATCTTGCCCACTACTGAGGTAAGACTGACCGGTCTGTAGTTCCCTGCCTCCTCCCTGCTACCACTCTTGTGGAGCGGGATCACATGAGCCCTTCTCCAGTCTTCTGGGACCTCTCCTGTGCTCAGAGACTCACTAAACAGTTCTGATAATGGCTCTCCTAGTTCCACCCTTAGCTCCTTTAGTACCCTGAGATGTATGCCATCAGGTCCCATTGCATTGTCCACCCTGAGCTTATCGAGCTCTTGTAGGACCCTTTCTTTTGTGAAGGGACTAGTGCACACCTCCCTCACCTCTGTGTCCATGTGCTGAGCTGTGGGCCCTGCCCTACCTTCTCTTCAGTAAATACTGAGCAGAAGTATCTATTTAAGATAGATGCTTTTACATGGTCCTCCTCTTCACATGTCCCCTTATCCCCTTTGATCTTAGCAATGCCCCTTCTGGACTTTCTCCTTTCACTAATGTATCTATAGAAAGTCTTTCCCCCTTCTTTTACTGTTTGTGCTAGTGTTTCCTCGCTTTGGGCCTTCTGCCTGCCTTACTGCCTTCCCTGCTTCCCTTAGGGGAAATTTGGTATGCCTCCCTGTCTTCATCCCGCTGCGTTCCCTTATATTTCCTGAAGGCCAGCCTTTTGGCTCTGACCTTTTTTGCTACTGTTTTTGAGAACTAAAGTGGTTTCCTTCTTCCTTTGTACTTCCTTTTCTCTCTAACACAATGGGATGTTGCTTCAAGTATTACATCCTTAATGCTTGCCCACTTTGCCTGTACCCCCTCACCTGGTTTCAGGATCCCCTATGCAGGCCCTTGGGTTGCCCAGGATGCAAGCAACCTGCCTTCTGCTTTGGAGAGGCCCTCAGTATTGGCAGACAAGGTCCAGAAGGAAGTGAGCTTGGGGCAGATAGTGGGGCCTTTCCATACGCCCCCCTCGGTGATCTGTGGGTCTCCTCACTGAGTTTGATGTCTAAAAAGGCCTGGGTGAATAACACCTCATTCATCACCTTCCCTTCATGGGGGAGTCATTCAATAACCAGATAGACCCCCATCTCACTGCAGTGTAGTACATCTCATTCAATGTGGCAGTGCAGTGGGTGTAGGAATGTGGGAATGGTTCACAGATGACAAAGGCTGATACTAAGTCAGCATTCCACCTCATCCCAGTACACCCAAATGACTTCTGCCTGTTGGGCATGAAAGTGCAGGACGACTATTTTGTGAGCTGGTGCATGCCAATGGGCTGTTCAGTATCATGCTCCATTTTTTAAGAGGTCAGCACATTCCTGAACTGGGTAATATGTTCCAAGGTGGGATGAAGTAATCATTCACTGCTTGGATGACTTCCTTTTCATCAGGCCAGGTGAGGAGGCTTCATGTGTGAGGGTGCTAGGGGCATTCCTGGACACTGCCCAGGAATTTGATGTTCCACTCACCATGAACAAAACAGTGGGCCCACGCACCACAATCACAATCCTTGACATTGAGCTGGACTCTGTGACTATGGCCTCCAGGTTGCCATGTGACAGGGTGTAGATGTTCATTCAGCTGACGCGAGACATGGGGGATGCTAGAGAGGTCACGCTGCAGCACTTAAGGGCACTGTATGTGCACCTTAATTTCACACGCATGATCATCCTTATGGGGTGCCCCTTCTGCAGAAGTTTGACCAAGGCCATAGCTGGGACCCACTCACTACACTAGTTCATCCAGGTTGACAGGGGCATGACAGCCAACTTGCAGATCTGGGGGGGAGTTTTTAACTAACTTTAATGGGCTGGCCCTGTGGCAGGCTCCCGCCACCTATAACTGGAAGCTTAAGCTCTTTACGGATGCCTCTGGTGGCCTGGGGTTTGCATATATTGCCAATACAAGTGGTGCACAGCCGCATGGCTGCAGAAGTGGCAAGACATGGGCCTGACCAGGGACTTGACTTTCCTGGGATCCTTCCCTATTGTGGTCACCCTGGAGGTTTGTGTGGCAGGCTGGGGAACAAGAGCTTGGTGTTTGGTCAGACAGCATGGGGGTGGTGCAGGTGATAAACAAACTGGATGCTGGCACTCGAGGCCAAGGAGGACCCTCTGACCCTCCCTGCCCAGCTGTGGGACTGCAGATGGGTGGGGTTTGGCAGGTAATATTGAGGTCAGTGGCCCCTGGGATGTGGCGCGCATATAGCCAAGGGGCTGCTCAGTTCATGGACTTCTGCAGGGCACAAGGGTTGCCTGGATGGTCTCAGTTGGGAATATCCAGGGGGGTTTTGGGTGCTGATGGGAAAGGGGCTGTCTAGGTCAACAGTCGGGGTCTATGCTGGCAGAGATTACATTCTTCAGCATAATTGCCGGTGCAGGGGGATGTGGCCCAGCATTTTGCTCTAAAGAAATTTATGAAGGGCTGGGCCTGTCAGGCACTGGCTGCAGGAGATGAGCAGAGGCCCATCTCACTGCGGGGGCTGGTGGCGTTAGTGCAGTCTTTGGACAGCTGGACAAACAGCGAAGATGAAGGCAAGCTCGTTCACATGGTATTCTTTCTGGCTTTCTTTAGTACTTTCAGAATGAGCGAACTGGTGTCCGTCAACAAAATGGACTAAGTAGGGGAACTTCTGAAAGATGATTTGTCAATGCAGAATGACAGGATAGTCATACTGCTTCACAGGTCAAAGACAGACTAGTGGGGCAGGGGTATATGAGTCATCCTCAGGAGGTCTGCGCAATCAAACATCTGCCCCATTCAGGCAATGGCAGACTTCCTTACTGTCCAGCTGGCTGGTGATGGGCAGTTGATGATCCATGCTTGCAGGGTGCTGCTGTCCTACTGTCAGTTTGGAAGGGTAATAAAGATTGGGCTGGGTGTTTGTGGTCTCAGTCCATGACAGTTTGGGACACACTCAATCAGGACTGGGTCACCAGCTTGGGTCTGGCCAAGGGGGACATTAAAAGGATCAAGAGATGGTGATCAGGCTAATTTGAGAGGTATGTCAGGCCACTTCAAGAGCAAAATTCATCTTTATTTTCTTCTCCTCTCGTGCTTTTAGGGTCTAGGCACCATACACGGGTGTGGATAGTGTGATCCTCCTGCATATTTTGGGCCCAGAAGAAGGCAGAAGCGAGGCAGTATAGGACGAATCTGGGCTTACCTAAGGAGGAGGCCACTGTCCAGTGGTTTGGGGTGCGGGGTATGAGATGGGAACAACTGATGCCCTGCATCCACCTTCAGAAAAAGAAATTAGGGGTTCCGGACATACTAGTGTTGCATTTAGGGGGTAACAACATGGGATCGCAGACCATACTGGAACTCATCCTGTGGATCAAGCAGGACTGGGTGGCCCTGTGGGCTCTGCTGCCCAAGTGCCGGCTGGTGTGGTCAGACATGCTGCCATGCCTGGTTTGGCACCGTGCCCGGGAGCTCAAGGCCATTGACCAGACAAGGGTAAAATTAAATAAGGACATAGGCAAATTTGTCGGATGGACAGGTGGTGAGATAATTGCCCATGATGAGGTAGTAACAACTTGTCTGGGACTGTTCCTTTCTGGTGTTTATGCCTGGTTAAATAAAGTGATTGATTGATTGATTGATTGATTGATGGAGTGCACATCTCAGTCATATTGTAGGGTCCGACTTATTCAATTTATCAATACAAAATGCTCTGGAGCCATAGTTTATCTGGGTGACCACTACCAGTCTTGAAAGGTCAGAGCATGTGTGTGGTTGGGGGGGCAATCACAGGCAAAAGTTTGCCATGCTCCCCCTGTGGCAGGTAGGTGTGCCACGAGGAAGCCAGTGACACAGGTACCCCCTTTCTCTGCTAGCCTAAAGTTGTGCGGCGAAGGGCCAGAGGGGGAGGGCTTTCCACCCTGTCAGGGGCTGGCAGGGTGGGGTGTGACTGGAGGAAGCTCATCCTTCACTTCGTAGATGGTTGAGGTGGAAGGGCCCTCCGGGAGTGGGGCTGGGGGGATGGCATCTGGAGCCGGTATCTGAGGCTCCAATTGTCATGGTATCATTTTGGGATAGATTATGGTTTTAAATAATAAAATACATGGACAAAATGTAAAGATAAAATGTAAAATATGAATGAAATGATTTTGATGCTATGACTGTATTTGCATTTTGAGTAAAGACGTACTGTGGGCTCTTCCCTGAGTGGGACATAGTGTTCCCCACCCAGAGGGAGGAAAGCTGTCCATGGGATGCTTGACTGTCCCTCCCCCGGCCAGCTCTTGAGCAGCCTGAGTGTTCCCAACCGTGGTCACCAGCATGGCAAATGGTAGCGTGATCGCTGCCCCACTAGGGCTGTATATGGCCTCTCTTAGGCTGGTTCAGGTATGTCTACAGTGAATTCAAAAATAATACATACCACAGTTGTGGGCTAAAAGAAAGCCATAATTGAAGGGTTAGGGATGAAGAAAAAGGAAAGTAGCATAATCATATCCAGTCTGAGACAAGGGTGGGTGTGTGCAGCGGTCCCCTAACAATACAATAATGTCAGGTATTGTGGAATCTACAGATTGAATTTATAGTCACCCACTGTCTAGGAGGTGTGGGTCAAGCTAGACAGCCCACGCTAGGGGAATAGGAAACAACCCACCTCATATCCGTGTGACTCTGTTTGTGCCCCGATTTAACTATCACTCACCTGAGTAGCAGACAGCGTTAGAAGAGTGTTTGCCCGTGTACATGTTTCATTCATTTCCAGGTCTATAATTCACTGGTTGTTATATGCATTCTCCTCACAACCCCTGTGTGACTTTACCATATTTCTTTTTTAGTTGTTTTCTTTTTTAAACTACTTATGATTCACTATTGTCCCTACCCTGTGTGTTATCTTTTTTTTTAACAGGAGAAAAACAATGTGATATTGGAATATTTTGTTCAAGCTGGAGCCTGCAACACCCTCATGTTGTGTCAATATGTCTCTTTGCAAAGCGTGTGGTTAACTGAGGAACAAAGATGTAACTGATAAGTCGGTGGGGGGAAGGCACAGACTTTCATATGGTGTCTGTGTCACCACCCAGTGTATTTTAATAAAGTTATACTGCTGCAGGAATGGGGACCACGTAGTCCCCAGATTAATAGCTCTACATTAACTCCCTGCAGTACAATGCATTCATTTCCAAATTCCATTACTAGGCTAGCAGCACCAACCCAACCAACTTCTTACAGACTACTACTGTAGTACAATGCTTGTTCCCTTTTGTGCACATCAGTTGCTAATCTGTCAGTCGTCCTAAATGTAGATGGAAGGTCTGAGAGATAATGTCACTAGAGGTGTTTAAAACTGAGCTCAAACATCTGTGCCCATGGCTCAGGTTTAAACATATAAGGTTGAACCCAGACTTGTACAAATTGTGATTGGTTTTATGCAATAATTTAGTGTAGCCCCCAACCCTTCCCAAATGTCTAGGGATCAGAGTGTTCTGGGGAAGAGGGTCCCAGATTTAGAATCTCACCAAGCATTTCTCAAGAGATGGCAGCATGTAAAATAGATTATCTTACCTTGAGACGTCTTCCGTCACACTGTCTCAGTGCCTCAAATAATACCACTTCTCCCCAGCAGACACCAGACCAGCAGGTGGACTAAGAAATTCATCTTCAGGACCTTCTGTCTTCTCCACCTGCTGATCCTCCTCGGAGCAAGAGGGTGCAGGGAAATTAGAATGCTTCAAGATCCCAGGGAAACCATGGAACCTCTAAAAACTAAAGGACTTGTTATTTCATTAAATTCTTTATTAAAATTGATCACTCTGGACTCTGGTTTCTCCCACAAACGAATCAAATGTATTCTCCTGATAGTGAGGGCCTAGGTGAATGTGTCGAGCTCACGGCCGAAGTGGTGCTCATGACTGTCTACCCGGATCATTCCTCCCCAGGACAAAAACCCTGCTTCCCATTCAAAAATCCTTGACAAGGAAATTGATGACTAAAGTAATACCAAGTATACAAGACTGGAGGCAAATTGTGAATTCTGTACACCAGATGGAAAACATCACAGCTAAACTAAACAACCAAGCAGATGAATTTGCCACTCTTTGGCGGAGATGGTCAGTCTATCAGGCAAGGGTTGATCCGGATTTCTGCCCACAGTGGGTGGGTTTCGGGGGGGAGAAGAAAAGAGAAATGAGTGGGGTCACAGAATTGTTTGAATTTATCACAGAAAAGGGTGGACAAGTTTTAGTCCTAATTTGTAACAAATGTAAAAGATCTCTATGCACTGTGTTCCTGTATTACAACAAATCTGAAGCAAGCATAGAAAATGTGCTGATTGTAAAATGTCTCCTGATATAAAAGTAAGAAAAAAATCTAATAAAAATAAATAAATAAATAAAAATTGTATTCTCCTGAGCTCTCAAAGATTGCAAGAGCCCGGGGTCCCAATTGCTTGAATTTTTAAAATACACAGCTCCATGGGGCTAACTTTTTACACAATCGGATTACTGAGAGAATACATTTCGGGCATGCTTAGGTTCAGATATTCCGTACACACACATTCAGCAGCAATCTTTTTACCAGAACCAAACTGTTCTTTCATTTTGCCATAGCATGAAGCTCCCAAATGACCATCAGCACAGGTAAGTACCTAAAACTTTTACTGCCTTACAGAGCTTCAACTATACAATGGGGATTTAATACGAAGGCTCCTGTTCTCTACAGTAATTCACTTTGAAGTTTGGGACCTTAACCTAGAACATTCACTTCATCTGCCTAAGCACCTGTACCAGGAGTAATGTGCTTCTCTGACCATCGATGAGTTATTTCATGCTGGGGGTTAGTTCCACAGCCTTCCAATTCCTCAACTGCCTCTCACAAACACTGCTCACGTTGCTTCATTTTAGCCCTCGTCCTGGACCGGCCTGGTCCCTATAGCTTTTCTCTCTCTCTCTATCTATACTGGCTCCCAAAACTCTCCCTGAAGCTGAGCCTCCCACAGCAGTCACAGTGACTCCATTATGTACTGTTTCTTTGCCTGAGCTGAGTCACGGCCTACACTGGCCTAAGGGGCTCCTCTGGGACTCTAACCCAACTGTAGTCCCAGGGCCTGCCCCTCCAAGCAGGGCCCCACCAAGTTCAGGCCACCACCCACTCCCCATCTACAAGACCATGAGCTGCCCTACCACAATTTCTACAGCCCTGACTACTTGATTTCCACTCCCAAAGCTGGACCCAATGCCCCTGGGGTCCTACTCTACCTGTCCTCCAAACTCCATGCATGCTCTAACACCAGTCCCAAGGGACCCAGGACCCAAATGACCACAAACTGCCTTGCCTGCTCACCTCCCTCGGATGCCCCATCCAGGGACCCGGTGCTCTGCTGCCGAAACTGCCAGCCTGCCTAAGAGGAGGAGGGAGGCCCCCTCCAGACTGCCCTGCTGTACAGCCTGCTGATCTGTCCCCCAACATATATATATATATATATAGTATCTCTGCTGCCCCCACACAGTCCACCATAGTCCCCTACTCACTGGCAGAGGGTCCCTAAAAGTGAGCAATAAGCCCTCCCAAATGAGGGGGAAGGCTTACATTAGTTTAACCTTGTTCCTAATGGCAAGGCATGGGCAAGGCACAGGCAAGAGTAGGACAAGGCAGTGGCATGGAAAGGACAAGGCACGGGCACAAAAGGGCAGAACAAGGCAAGGACAGGGCAAGGCAAGACAAGGGTAGGATTAGGCAAGGGCAGGACAGGACAGGGCAAGGACAGAGACTGTGCAGGGCAAGGGCAGGACAACACAGGGCAAGGCAAAGACAAGGCAAGGGCAGGGCTAATCAAAAGCAAGAGCAGGACAACACAAGGACAAGGCAAGAGCAGGGCTAGGCAAAGCAAGAACAGGACAAGGCAAGGGTCAAGCATGGGCAGAGCAAGATTGGGCAAGGCAAGGGCAGGACAAGGAAAGGGCAAGGCAAGGATGAGTCAGGGTAAGGTTAGGCCACGATAAAGCAGGGCAAGGTACGATAAGGGGCATGAAAAGGCAAGGGCAGGACAAGGCAAAGACAAGGTAAGGGCAGACAAGGCAAAGACAAGGTAAGGGTAGGACAAGGCAAGGGCAGTGTTAGGCAAAGGCAAGGCAAGTCAGTGTAAAGCAAGTGCAGGACAAAGCAAAGGCATTAAATGGCACAGCAGGGCATGAAAAGGCATGATAGGGCATTAAATGGCACAGCAGGGCATGAAAAGGCATGATAGGGCATTAAATGGCACAGCAGGGCATGAAAAGGCATGATAGGGCATTAAATGGCACAGCAGGGCATGAAATGGCAAGACAGGGTAATAAATGGCACGGCAGGGCATGGAATGGCAGGGCAGGGCATGAAAAGGCATGGCAGGGCATGAAATGGCACAGCAGGGCATGAAATGGAAAGGCAGGGCATGAAATAGGATGGCAGGGCATGAAATGGCACAGCAGGGCATGAAAAGGCATGATAGGGCATGAAATGGCAAGGCAGGGCATGAAATGGCACAGCAGGGCATGAAAAGGCATGGCAGGGTATGAAATGGCACAGCAGGGCATGAAATGGAAAGGCAGGGCATGAAATGGCACAGCAGGGCATGAAATGGCATGACAGGGCATGAAATGGCATGACAGGGCATGAAAAGGCAAGGCAGGGCATGAAATGGCACGACAGGACATGAAAAGGCAAGGCAGGACATGAAATGGCATGACAGGACATGAAATGGCATGACAGGGCATGAAATGGCAAGGCAGGGCATGAAATGGCATGGAATGGCAAGGCTGGGCATGAAATGGCATGGCAGGGCATGAAATGGCATGGCAGGACATGAAATGGCAAGACAAGGGCAGGAGAAAGCAAAGGCAAATCAAAGGCAGGACAAGGTATAATTAGTAAGGACATTTGCATGAAAGCATACATTTTTGTCCGACAAACTTCATCTCATCCTTGTGCTTCTCCCTGCCCTGAAATTATATTTCTCCATTTTTAACACCATAATCTCTTGCTGTGGAAATTATGGTGATGCCAGAGACAGAGGATAATGACAATTTACAGTGTCTCCAAAACAGTAACTATGTATGTACACTGAGTAGAAACATTAAATAAATACTGCTTTGTGTTTACCCACAAAAGGAGATGTCAGAGTCATTTACAAAGTGTTTGGTCCCATCGTGGATTCAATCCGAATCAAACGGTTAAGATCAGTGCCACATTAAGGCAACAAAGATATTTTATTCAAAATACTAACTACTCAAGCGGGACCTTCCATGGTATCCAGTTTGAGCGGAAGAATCTTAGCTAAGACAAACTGTCAGCATTGGGTTTCTAATTCTCACGCAGCAGAAAGGGTTATCGTTACTTTTTTTTTTTTAGTTGTTTAACCAGGAGTAGCAAACTAAGCTGAAAGCTTTTTTAACAGGTGCGACCTAGGAGCACAGAGAAGTTAAGTGACTTGCTCAGGGTCACACAGTATGCAAGTGGAAGCTGTGGGATTCAAACCCAGGTCAGGTCTGCTGGATGTCACCAAATTTGCAGCTCAGAGCCTTAAACCACTGCACTATACTGCCATAATGACTTAATGACTATGCTTGACAGCCTCTGAAAGAACACGGGACACCAATTCAATATAACGGGGAATGCATTACAGAGAGGGATGCTTCTCCATGAATAAATCTAGCAATTAATGAAGGAAAAGAATTTGGGTTTCCATAGCATCTTTTCTACAAAGTGCTTCCCAAATTGCTTTACAATCCAGGAGAGCGAGGAGATAGAATGCTACTTCCATCTATGGGGAGGGTCAGACAGCACAGAGATACATTAGAGAGTGAGATTACTGAGATGTTAAACACAGGGAGGTCAAGTGACCTGTGCAGGGTCACT
This sequence comes from Neoceratodus forsteri, assembly GCA_016271365.2. Lineage (NCBI taxonomy): Eukaryota > Metazoa > Chordata > Ceratodontiformes > Ceratodontidae > Neoceratodus > Neoceratodus forsteri. Next base: position 27,108,245 of record JADMNL010000026.1, on the reverse strand, counting down.
CGGTGAGCAAGTGCCAGTTGTGGGATTCAAACCCACATCTCCAGGTTCACAGCTCAGTGCTCTAATCTTTAGGCCCAAATGCCTCTCTAACAAAACTCAGCAAAACTTACATGAGCAAATAAAACACATTTCATAGTTTTGCCTTTTTTTTCCCTATAAAGATTTCTATCCTCCACCACGTGGAATAGGCAGCTTATCAGCCCTGTGCCACTGAGTTACAGTTGTCCCTTACCTCCATCCACTGAGGGGTCCCATTCCCCTGCAGATTTCCTCCACAGCAGGGCTGGGGGGGCTGCCCTCCCCTCCCCAGAGAGCATATTAAGATGCTTCTGACCAGGTGGTACAGTGGGCCGTAACTTCACGGGCAGGGCCTCACTGAGCCCATTCCTGCTTTTCCCATCCCCATTACTGGGGCGTGCACATCAGCACTTGTGTTTGGAGGCACACATGATGCAGAGTACCGCAGCTCCCTCCCTTCATGCTGCTCCCAGTCCCCCTCCTACAACCAGACCCCCACCAGGTGGCTGTCACATGATGGAGCAGGCAACCCTCCCTGAGAGAAGTTAGCAGTCTGTCGGACACTCAGTCCTCTCCCTCTCCCTCTCGGCCAACCCCCAGCAACTTGAGATCACTGTCAGTCGCAGGCGTGGCAAGCGGTAGTGTTAATACCGCAGCACTTGGCTGGCTTACATTTTTACATACAAATATTTCCACACAAGTGCAGCCTGAGTCTTTAGCCCCAAGGGTTCAATTGGAATCAAATGATGAAGCCCAGCGCAACACCAAGGCAGCTTCAACAGCCCAGGCTCCCAAATTAACATCCCCATTTGTCATCTTAATAACTGCTGTGTCCTGCACACCAAAACTAGAGCTGGTCTTTTTATTATCAGCTTGATTTTTATTAAAACGAAAAGACAAGCAAGCATAAACAGATGTTGCTGTTGATGGTTCATTTCCTACAACAGCAGCAGCTGGGTTTCCACTTCCAGTGCCACCTTCACCTGGCTTTGTGTGCATCTGGTTATTGTACTAAAGAGAGGACAGAACTTTCCACTGCAGCCAAACGGCTGTTAATTTTGGGCTGGATGCTAAATTAATGTTGCCTAAAGAAAAACAAAGTTTAAACTTAACAACAGTCCGCAAGTAAGTACAAGCGTTTCACTTCTCCTGATTTCATTTTTTATTACAAAGGACAAATTTTTCCAGATGTAAGTAACAGCATGCTGGTTTCCTTGTATAATGGCATAAAGAATGAGGGGTAGAGATTTATAAAACATTTACAGCACCTAAGCAAGGTGGCTAGATAGTCCGGAAGATGCACATCACATTTGCTTGTAGGTGACCCAGTTCTGGGTGCAGCCCAAATCCCTGCAGCCGGGCAGACAGTCTGGGAGAGACATTGCTGCTCAACAATGTGCCCAGCTGGGGGAAGGGTGTTGCCATCACTGCAGTGGCCTCTCGTGGTAGGCCGAGGAATCTGCTTCTTTGTGAAGGGTAGGTGCACTCGTGTGCCACTACTGCAGTGTGTAAGGCCACTAGTGGCTGTGCACAGAACCTGGGGAGGTGGGTGGGGTTTAGGGTGAAAAAAAAGGAGGTGTGCTTTCCTCAGCCAAAGAGCATCTGAGCAGGCCATAAGCTACAGGGGTTGGGGGGGGGTAACTGTGGCTGTAATGACTCATGCCATCGTCTCCAGGTGTGTCACTGTGTTATGCAGCTAGTGCAACGACACACCCAGAAGTCTGTGGCAGTCACAGCATGGATGCTTTCAACCAAGGGACAAACATCTAGTGACCATCTTTTACACTATGACATTTGCAGACAGAGGGAGACTTCTCTCCCAACAGCAAAGTCAGGCCTTTGTGTACATCACTTGTGGAAGGTACACAGCACTAGAGATGATCTAAAAATTTTGGTTCGACAGTAAGCCGTCATTTGCTGCACACATTGACTCTGTCACAAAAAACTAAAATTAAGATTGGGATTGTTCTATAGGAACAAAGCCCTATTCTGCAGATAGCAGGAAAAGACTAATACAAGCCACCTTCCTCCCCCTTTTGGACTACACAGACATGATCTATAACAGTAACACGGCATCCAACTTACACAGACTAGACATCCTGTATCACCATGCATTACGATTTATAACCAGCGCACCCTTCAGAACACATCAGTGTGACCTCTACTCAGCAGTGGGTTGGTCATTCCTTGTCACTAGAAGACTGCTTCACACCGGCACTAGTGGCGGCGCTACACCGGGGCACACCAGGGCACGTGCCCTGGTGAAAAAATGCTGTGCCCCAGTTCGTGCCCCGGTGCTCCAACTAGTCTCACTTGGCATCCAAGTCTGCATCTACTGTACGCGACTCGCGAGCTCTAAAAACTTTTTTATTGCGTCTGCCACCTGGATTCATCTTCCCCCACACAAGCACAGAAACAAAATACTGGATGGGGGGGGGGGTTCAGTGAGGTGTCACTCTTCACTCACTCTGTTGCGGGCATATTAATGCTACAAGCCGACTGGCTATGCAGATGAGTGTAGTATGCCTTCACTAGTGCGATTGGCTGAGGGGTGGGGTCGGAGCAGCGGGCTTTTTAAAAGCAGTACAACCACCACTCACCTGTCTCAGGTATGGTCTGGCCCCAACAGGGTAGACGGAGTAGTAGCAGTAAGCCGGAGAGGTGCAGGAAGAGGCTCCAGAGACTCACAGCAGGTTCGGTCTCCTTTGCTCTCTTTCCTCCGCAGGTCGGACACTACCTTAAATCCAAGGACCTGGACTGTTCGGGACGTCCCAAGAAACTGACGACAGTCACGTTACTACTCACACAAAATACTGAGAGGAAGACCACTGCACTTTCCACTGGACTCACTTCACTTTACTAAAAGATAAGTTCCCTCCTGCACTTGCATGAGCTCTGCAAAGTAAACTGCACTAGTGTGGGAGGGGGGGGCGAAAACAAAAAAAAAATTCCGCCCTTGAGGGAGAGGGGGGACAGGCAGCTCCTGCTGGTCTTCATGCGATCACTTCATGACTCCGAGATAGTTTTTACATACAAATGATCTTTGCAAGAAGTTGGGGAAAAATATTCTCTGGTGGTCTAGTGTCCCTCCCCCCTCCCCCAATGTCCAATCACCATCCCCTTATGACCCAAATTCCCTGGTAGTCTAGTGGTCCTCCCCGCTCCCAATCCCCATCCACTCAACACCCAGCAATCACTGGTGGTCTAGTGGTCCCCCTACCCCTCACCCTCTCAGGTATTCACCCACCACCTGCCCCCCCCCATCATGACCCCGTTCAGCGAGCAGCACAACCCTCCTCTCATCTCCATGGCTGCCTGCTGACTGAACTATGAATGAACGAGTAACCCGGTTAACAAATTAATTAAATAAATAGACCACCAGTGATGGCTGGGTGTTGTGAGTGGACAGGGATTAGGAACTGGGGGCGACCACTAGACAACAAGGGAATTTGGATTATAAGGGAATGGTGATCGGACATCGGGGGAAGGACACTAGACCACCAGGGAATTTTTTTTTTCCATTTGGGGACGGCGATCGTGGCGGGAGGAGGGACCACTACACTATGGTAAATATAATAACACATATCTGGTGGGCGATCAGAGACTGGGGAGGGGGGCAGGACCACTACACTATGGAAACATTCATTGTGTATCTGAGTTGGCGATTGGTGGGGCACTAGACCACCATGGTATGCAACTGTGTGGGACATAGGCTGGTGGGGGAGGCACGCTAAGCTACCTGCGGGCCATGCAAATGGGCCCATAATGGGCATGCTAATGGCCAGTAGCTCCTTGCATGCCCAATGGGCTCATTTGTATGGTTTCCTTAGTGAATAGGGGCTTAGAGCCTGTGCGCTGTTGTTGCTGGCCCATTCTCCTAGCTGGCTATGGGGACAGCGATACTGTCCTTCCTTGTAGTTTTCCTGAGTTAGCGCTGCTCCCTCCTGCCCCTATTCACAATTGGATAGTGCACCGTGCTATCCAACTGTGACTAGCTCCATTGCTCACCAGCACAAGGGGGGGGGGGTGCAGTGCAAACTTTAGCACAATGCTTTGCATTTTTTTGTGAATGCTGGCTCTGATCTGCACTGGTGCAACCCATCTGCAGTGCTCACAGGGGTGCATAACAGGTCGTGTAAATAGGCCTTAACATCTAACACAATTAAGCAATAAAGCATGAGCGATGGTTAGGGCAACAGTCCGTTAATCACCCCTAGGGGCATAATGTGGCAGCAGGTGCCTTATTGCATTTCAAAAGAAGAGTGTTAAACGTGTACCTTTTGAATATTTTCCTCATTGACAGATTTTTTTTTTACTTTCTATTGATGGAAGTTTATGCAATATAGTATAACACCACACAACATAACTCAGAAATGGGTACGCCAGCGACATGGCAAATAACGAAATAATCAGTCACTTGCTGTCTGATAGGATGGATACATTTCTTGTTGCTTGGGGCCCCTTTCTGCAGTTGAATAGCAACTGAATCCTCTGTGTTGTTTATCTAGCTATTACAATGTTTCTGCTCCCTGTTACCTACTATGCAATTTATCTAGTATAATCTGGTATCTCTTCCCTTCCAGCTATATGCATTGACCCATTTGATGTAACTTTCTTAACTCTAACAATTACCATATGCTAGTATTTTTTGTACATATGTTAAATATAATGTAACACTACCTAACAGACTTGTGCTATTTGTTATAATATGTCTCTTCTTCTTACCAATAAACATTGTTATGGAAAAAAATTATTATGGAAAAAAAAAAAAAGGAAATGGGTACAGCGACCCAGCAGTAAATGCGCAGACCTGATATATGAAACATAACACTGTAGAACGTATAGTCCATTTAACAAGCCAGGCTGTCCCGCAGATGAGAAGGAGCTAAAGTCCAAATATTGTAGAATAGTCCACTCTCACCTTTTTGATGACCCGAAGACCTCTTTACCAACATTCCCCACCCACGCAGGAGAAATGTGTCGGAGGGGGTGGGGCTTAACAACACCAGAAGGTGGCATATAAAATAAAAACGGAGGTCCGGGGCTCAATTAAGTTGCTTCACACCCCTATGTTCTCAGGCATACCATGATGCTATGTATTCAACAAAAAATAAATAAATAAAATAAATACGGAAACAGAGAATAAAGAGAGCAGTGAGTAAGAGTTCACAAATTGAGCGGCGTGTACCTTCACACCTAAAGATATTAAGCCACCCTCTAGGTGCTATATCCAGTAAAATGTATACTATGGATACAATAAGGAGCTAAGCAACACACAACCATATAACAGAAATAGGAACATAAGAAAGAACAACAGTCCAAACCTCCTGGTCAGCGGGTCAACAAGGTAAAGTCCTCAATGAGGGAGAAACTGCAGCGTCAACTCAAAGGAGTCAATTGAGTGCAATCAGTACCTTAATCTGAATCCCCTTCTGCTTCAGGGACATCGGCTTCTGAAGATAGTGTAGTTGTGAACTTAGCTGCAAACACTGTAGCTGAGTCTTGTTCCACAAAAATGGGTTTTATTTCTATGTTGTTATCAGGAGCCGGGCAGGGAACAGCAATTAGGCTTGCATGCCATGTTCAAGTAGTCTTTTTAACCACTTGCAGGGCTTTTTCCTGGTTTAAGTCTGGGAAGAGCTGTCTGGAAAGAAGGCCAATTTACTTCCCTCCCAGACAATATCACCCTGAGTTCTGGCAGCTTGCAAGAGGAGAATATGGGCATCTGAGCTGGAGAGGGTAGCTATGGCAGTAAGGGGCCACTGATCCTTGGCTCCACATGGTCGAGCTCTCACAGGAATGGCAAAATCCCTAAGGATTGTGATGCCGGAGTCTGTGGGCAATAAGCACAGTTCAGTAAAAATGAGCTGGTGAATAACAGCTAATAAGTTCAGTTTTGCCAGCCAGACGAGGGGGGAAGCCCACAATCCAAATGTTAGCTTGCCGCTGAGTGTTTTCAAGGGCCTCCATCTTGGCCCTAAGGAAACTGAAATCCCGCATGAAAAGTGTGTTCCTCTTCTGCTGTCATCCTACTTCCTGGGTCAGTTCAATAATGGATGCTGCAGTGGTCTGAATTCGGGATTCCACCTCCCCGAATTTTATCTCCACTGCTGCCAAACATCTGTTCATATCCTCCCCATAGCCTGTATTTTCTGCAGCATCGTCATAATTTGGGAGGATGTGAGTTCCGATGCTCTAGAGTCTGCAGACGTGGACGGCCCCGTCTCCAACCCCCTTGGCCCAGCCGACTGTGATAAATAGGCATCTAAATTCTGAGCCGCCTGTTTTTGGTCCCGTTTCAGACTCACTTGGAGTCTCCAAGAATAGAAGCTAACAGCACTACAGAGAAACAACGGATTTCAGCCAACAGACCAGGTAAAATAATCTTTTAAGAACAGTGACCAGCCAAGCTATGTAAAAGTGCGTCCACAATGTTTGCCGCTCTGCAGCACCCTCCCCAACAGGGAGATTTTTAATAAAATAGTTTATCCACTACCTTCTGAAGAATGCTAGCTAAGAATCAAAATGCATCATGTCAGTCACTCAGCAGTGTTAGGGGATAGAATGCCGACCTGAGGAATTCATGCATCGTGGTGATCAGGCTGTATATAACTGTGTGGCAGAGATTAATGTAAGGCTCTCGGAATGCTGACAGCCAATCAGATTACAGTAATTCTGAGACATGGTTTAGTATTGATCTTATATTTTATTGATGTTCTGTAGTTCTCTTCCTTTTGTTCTTATTTATTAAGTTAATTTACATGGAACTGGCATCCCCTACAGTGGCTCTTCTCCTGGTGTACACTCCTTTGATCAAGTCATACATAGATACATAGATACATAGACAGTGTCGGCAGATAAGGGCCTATGGCCCACCTAGTCTGCCCATTTGAGCTTGTAAGTTCAGTTTGTTTTCCTAGAAGTCTATTTCCCCTTACCCCTGACCTCTAGAATTCCTTTATGTCTATCCCATGCATTCTTAAATCCCGTGATTGTTTCAGCTCCCACCACTTCCTCTGGCAGGGTGTTCACTTGTCCACCACCGTTCTGTGAAGAAATTCTTTCTCATGTTTCCTCTGAATCGTCCTCCCTCCAACTTCATCCCATGCCCTCTAGTCCTGAAACATCTTTTCGCTTAAAATAGTGTTTTCCTGCACCCTGTTCCTCCTGTAAGATACTTGTATGTCTCTATCATATCCCCTCTCTCCCTCCTCTCCTCCAGGGAGTACATGTTCAGTTCCTTCAACCTGTCTTCATAGGACTTGTGATGCAACCCATGCACAATCTTTGTTGCCCTCCTCTGAACCTTCTCTACCCTGTCTATGTCCTTACGTAGGTCATAAACCTCAGTTTGTGAAATCATAATTGTTTCCACCAGAACATATAGAATAATAGATAGGTAAGTGTGCATAACAAAGCTGTGTTTCCATCGAAGGGGTGATGACATCATAGACTTCAAGAGCAAAGCTCGAGAGGTCCCAGTGATGTCAATAACCCCCCGTCCCGAGATGGAAACACAAACTTGTCTGTGCACACTTACCTATCTTTCTTATTTTATATAGTACATTATTTTGTTTTTTTTAAATTTCTGACTTTTTTTTAAATACCTAAGCTGTGGCAGTGGGAAAGTTGGGAAATGTGAGCTGTGGGAGGCTCAGTGATTGCGGAGGAACAGTCAGTCCAAGAAATACATTGGTAGAGAGATGCCAGGACAGACTCCAGATTGAGTTAGTAATGATGACCCAGACATGGTGCTGAGTTAGCAGCAGCCATTTCTTGAGAGCCACATTAATCAGAGTGCCACACAACAGACAGAACGCAGGCACCTAGGACGTAAAAAGTTGTTGTACTGTGCTATGGTAGTGACGTAGCTACCATATTACAACTTTTTGACCTTTGAACTGTCCTACAACAACTTTCTAGGCCTGATCAAAATCCATCTACAATGAAGCCCTATCATGTATCCGTGGCACCAGCTGCCCTCCTCCATCCATCTCTCCACCTCCCTGCCATTCATTAGACACCAGCTACTCTTCCCCCGACAGAAACCTTCCTTACCCTTGCCTGTTTTTTGACCATCCCTTACCTCTTCTTTCCCCCAACTTCATAGTTCCAGCAACCTCGTTGAAGTTTGTCAACCTATTTTTTCCCCCATATAGGTGTTTGTAGCTTCTTCAGCAGGCTGCAGCTGCCATCTGCCAACCTACTGCACTCCGGGGTCTTTCGGGATCTTATGACACTTATGCATCTCCCGGCAGTCCCCCGGAACTGGCCCAGAGGCATCATCCTGCCGCAGTCCCCGACCTTTTTTTCCTGGTTTACTCCCACGTTACCCTGGGGACCCAGACAGAGAGACACATGTGCGTAGAGGCGTGCATGTGCCCTCCTGCTCCGATGACAGCCCCATCCTCCCACCCCATTGGCCTAGCACCCTGGCTCCCTCGACTGCACTGCCCCCTAGCCCCCACCTTGAGGCAGCCAAGCACTGAGGGAGGCTCAGGTCCCTCCCTGGAGAGGAGATCTGCCTACTGCAGTGTCAGTGGCTCAGTAGGTAGCACACTCGCCTCTGAGGCCAGGAGATCAGAGGGCTGTGGGTTCAGTTCCCACATCTGGCACTTGGGTTAATATCCCAGTACTGAAACTGTAGTGCAGCATGAGAGGGGTGCTGCACTTCAGAGGTGCCGTCTTTTGGATGAGACGTTAAACCGAGGTCCCATCTGCCTGGATTGGTGGTAGTTCAGGTGGATGTTAAAGATCCCATGGCACTTATCGAAAAGAGTAGGGGAATTTTATTGGTAATAAAGTGGGCTTCATTACAAAAAAACAAAACAACTCAATAAACAGAAACAATCCAAACAAGGCAAAAATCAGTTAACAGAAGAAAGTATCACAATGTTTCCAAAACAATACAGCTTGCAGTAGAAAAAAGTAGAAGTCAGACTTTTACAGAACACAAAGCAGCCCTAATATTACAAAATACTTCATGAATGGAAATAGTTTTGGTGTAACACTAGCAAACATCTGGCTTGCCATAAATAATAACGAATAATAGCAAAATTATATATAAACTGTCAACATGATACTTTCTATTAAGCAGGTCATTACTGCAAAACATAACATGTTCATAAGAAAGAGGCCAACAAGGGTTCTGCCCAGTTAGCAGATAGGGTAGACCAGACTTCCAAGAAAAGGGCATTCACAAAATAAATGTTGCTGAGTTTCACAAACTTTGAGGCAAGAGGATCTAGGACAATATCTCAAAGACAAGGCTTTATGCTTATGATTGTTGTTAACTCCTAGTCTATCATAGTTGCATAACCATACCATATCCCATAAATCGATGGCAGCCGTTGATTTAGCAGTTGGTGGAGTACCCAGGGAGGCGTCCAGAGGGCAGAACGGAAAAACAATCTCCTCCGAGCCTCCAACCTCCAAAGTCGCTCATATAGTTGGGGTCTAGATAAGATACAAAAGTCCTGAGGATGAAGACACCAGGTCAAGGCCATCTTAAAACTCTCTTTCCCATAAGAGGATCAGTTGGGATTTGGAAATAACCCCTTTATAACGGGCTTGCCAGTTATCAAGGCAGAGGGAGAACCATGCTAAAAAATAGGGCTTCCAAAAAACAGTCCCTGGTTTCAGCACTTTCCCATAATTATAATGAAGAAAAAGGCTGTAAAAAAAAACAACGGGGTGGATCATACCAAGTCCACCTTCCTTGAGCGGTCTGTAAGTAATATGTCTTTTAATGGGGTTTAGCCTGGATCCCCACAATCCTTTGAAAAAAATCCCCGTTAATCTGGAAAATAGGGAAATGGGCGGGGGGAACACATAACAAAGATGCAGGAAAATCGGTATAACCAGAGTTTTAAGGAGCACAACCCGTTTCTTCTTCCCAATTAAATGCTTTTCCACCCATTAATCACATTATCTGCCTTTTTGTAGGGCAAGATTCCAATTATAGATATTGGATCATCACAACAAAAAAATACCTAAATACGAAAAAACAGTAGTGGATACAGAAACACCAGCATAAAGGCCCGTACTAGGGAGGAAGTATGCCCTAGTGGTACACAAATACTTTTGTAAAATTTATCTTAGAACCTGAAACAGAAGAGAATGCCTGTAAAACCTGAACAATATCCTCTTGTTTCGTGGAAGAATCCACAGCCAAAATTAAATCATCCGCATAAGCTAATATTTTAAGTGGTAAAGAGGAGGAGTACAGAGCAACCCAATAATCTGTGGGCAGAAAAAAGGCTCTCAAAAGAGTATCAATAAAAAGGTATATAATAAGGGACTTACGGGCACCTGCGTACCCACAGGCCAGAATAGTAGGACGGCCTATCCAGCCGTTCACATTAGGACGTATTACAACATTCCTATATAATAAGAAGCCAGAAAGGAAGCATACGGGAACCCAAAAGCCTTCAGGCTAGAAATAAGAACTCATGAGAGACTGTATCAAATGCTTTTCCTGGTCTAAACTTATAATCCATCCTGTTACAGCATTTTGTTGTCCCAGAGTAAACAATTCTCTCAATAAAATCAAATTGTCAGAAAGATGCCTGCCTGGGATACCACAAGTTTGAGTTGAGCTAATCATGTGTGATGCCAAAGTAATCATTCTAGATAAAAGAATTTTGGCAAGGATCTTATAATCCACATTAAGCAGACTGATTGGTCTCCAATTTGTAATGTCAAAGGGATCCCTTTTTCTTAAACAGTAAAATCAGTAAAGCGTCTTTCTATAAAGTAGCCAAAGGCATCAGAATGTAACATCTCATTATAGAGAATAGTTAGAACCGGAACAAGATCAGCAGAAAGTCTTGAAAAATGTGGGTTAGGCCATCAGACCCTGGAACCGAATGTGATTTTAAACTAGTAATGGCCGCTAAGACCTCTGGTTCAGTAATGACCAAGAAAGCTTGTTTCGATCAGAGTCCCAAGCTGAGGTAAGGACAGTGAGCGAAGAAAATGATCCGCATTGTCAAGGTCAGCTTTAGTACCAAACATGTTGAAAACATAATTTTCAACACAGTGAAGCAAATCCTCAGGTTTCTTAAGTAACTCCCCGATGGAGACAATAGAGAGGTAATTTAGCTTCAACTCTATCTTTACAGGCCTTAAGCGGGTCTAAACAACCTTTAGTAAGATGAGTGCCAAAGCAGCCTCCTGACCCAAAGTCAGCATGATTATACTGGGATAACCTCATTTTAGCGCTGACCTCACTAATCTGAGAGCTAAAATCATAGTAGTAGAGCTAGCTAAAGAGAATAGGTGCTGTAGCTGATGCCGTAGTGACAGATAAGACAAATATTTAGTATTCTGTTTTTGCGCTACCTTCTGAAAAACTGTTTCCAGCTTAGCTTAGATTCCTCCACCAATCCATCCCAGTATCATAAAATCAACTACTGACAACCGAGCTGTAAACTCTTTGTGCAAAGTTTAAGAAAAAGAGGGTCATTAAGTAGAGAATCATTAAGACGCCAACTGGCTTTCTTACATCTAAGAGCAGAGTCCCAGGAAAAAGTGGCACATAGAGACAGCGTGATCCGAAAGTCGGTAGCCACAGTTGTACAGGAAAGTAAAATCAAAATCTTAGATAAAAAGAAAATCTATCCTAGTATGTAAGGACCCTTAAAAAGTTGACCCACCTGTTTTATGGAAATGTCTATAAACATCACAAGCTTGGCCATAGAGACCACACTATTTAAAACCACAGAGTCACAAAATAACTTGAAGTCTTAGGCCTCGATCTGTTGATGTAGCCACTAATTGAAATCTCAACCCATAGGAGTAATCTGGATGAAAAATTGTAGCTTAATTTGGTGAAAAAGGCCCTCTGAGCCTTGGTTTGGTAGCGTGGGTCCCAATCATCTGAAATCTCTCAGATTTATATGAAATCTAATAACAAAGCTCTACCGGGAAATATCTACAAGTCTAGAGACTGTAAAATTAGAGCTGGAGAACAATATCCCGACCCCATCACAAGTATCAGGTCCAACAGACCAAAAAAAGGGCCTGCAGTCCATGCCTTAGAGGCCTGGAATAATTCCCCATGGGTCTTTAATCTAGTGTCAACAAGGCAGATAATGTCACACTGTAAATCAGAAAGGTTAAAAATCCCCCTAATTTTCTCTTCCCTTTAATGCTGTTCACATTTAAAGAGCAGATCTTTAAGGAAGACAAGATTTAAGTAATAGGTGGTGACTTACCCTTAAATACCGCTGCCTAGTCGTTTTGCAATGGGATCCTTATCAGCCCTATCACCCCATCCGGGAAAGAAAGAAGAGAGGAGAATCAGTATCCTCACCCCGAGTCTTTGTCTGAAAAATCTGTGGCTAAAACCGCCAAATTTTTAGAGGTTTGCCAGTTCCTGCAGGGGTTCCTTACTACGAGTAGCAACAGCTAAACCCTTCCTAGTCCGTTTATGGGTAACAGTGGTAAAACTAAAATTATCTCCCCCTTGACCCGAGGAGGCATATCCATATCTGGAATACAGGTGTAGTATCAGGAAACCACAATGGCAGTAGGAGTAGGTATAACAGGAAAGAGGGTTGAAAACTGGAACAGAAGAGACATCTCCAACTACCGGAGGAGGGTAACCTCTGGATTAGAGGAAGCTAGACTATGGGCAAGTGACTGTTGAGCAATAGTAATAATGCCATCATGAGAGGACAATCTTCTCTGTTATGAGAGGCCCAGGGCACCTGCCATACCAGCGTGGCCAGTCCCATCACATAAGTTACACTTAAATGAATTAGTACATTTAGCTGCAATATGACCGTATTCAAAGCAGTGGCTACATTTAAAGAGTATCACAAGCTGAACTTAAATGGCACGTGACCCACATTTAAAACAGGACTTGGGTTGTCCGAGTAAAAATGAAGCCCTTGTCTTTACCTAGAAAGAAAAATTAGGCAAATGTCGGTGGCCAGTGTTAGTGGAAAAAGCTTAACATGGACCTTCCAACTGCCATCCCAAATCTGTTCAGAGTCTAGATTAGGGTAGGCCTATTCAAGACTTCACAGCGTTTGTTTAACCAAAATAAAATGTCTTCAATGTGAACTCCCTCATTTTTAAAAACAACAGTAATGTTACGAATGGCAGGTTTGGTGAGAGGGATGGCCTGGAAGGGGGACCAAATGGGTGTAGTCTGAAGTTTGTCATATTGGGCCCAGAATCTATCAAGCCCAGACATTTGTTTAAAACTAACATCAAAATTGGAATTACCTATATTAATCAGGGCAAAAATCTCAGAAGAAAAAAACTTCATGGAACCCTTAAGGAGGTTTTAGCTATATACAACGATCTGGTGGGAGTTCCAATCCACCCTTATAAAGCAAGCGTACTGCATTCCTCCTAGGTGCAGGTTCGCTTGGAGGAAAATAAATCAGTAAGTTTAAATGTTGAACTTTTAGGTGCAGCAACAGTAGGTAACAAAGTAGGTCCTGAGAAAACAGTAGTGGGTTCAGGTACAGTAGAAATAGACTTAGAAACAACAATAGTGTCACTAGTAACAGTAGAAGAAGAAGTCACACCCGGGGTTCGTTGGAGCTCAGGTCATTATTCTTAGCAGAGTTTTGAAGCATATTAATGTAGACAGGGTCCTGAGAATCAGGGTCCAAGTCCCTTCAATATCTCTTTCCCAGCCAGCATGTAATAAAGCTGACTCTGGTGACCAGTCTAAATCAGTATTTTGGCCAGATTTAATTTTTTGGGGAATAAGGAACCCCTCGTTTGGACCAGCCAGGTTCCTGTGTGAGAAAAAAATACTGTGGGTTTCTCCAAACGAAGCGGAAGCAGTTGTAGCGCTAAAGTCACTTACAGAGCAGGAATAGCTGCAGGATTTCAGAATCTGGCTTTTCCGGCGTCGGTGAGTCGAAGTGGGTCATTTGAAGTAGTCTGAGAAACAGCAGTAGCAGGGGCTGAGGAGAATTCTCCACAGCAGGAACAAGCCGAATCCATCGGTGGGCCATCGACTGGGGCTTTCCAATGCCGGCGTCGTGAGAGGAGAACAAGAAAGTGGCGTCAGATGCCTGCTGGCTTCGCAATGCGAATCTAAAGCTGCAATTGCAGGACTAATGCCTCGCGCTGCTCCTGGGAGACTGGAACTGAGCGCGAGCCACTTTGCACATCAGGTAGACTGAAACAACTTCTTTAGGGTCGTTTGAAGAGCGAGTCAAATTCAAAAATAGTCGTATTACTAACATCAGCAACAGCAAGACATGCATCTGGGGCCTCTTGAGAAGGTAGCACAGAGGAGGGCCGACTCCTGAGCTAACAGCGTCCATCTCCTCCAGGGGATCATGCGAACTGGCCATCTTGCAGCCAGCAGCAAAGGCTCCACCTACTCAGAGTAGGGGAACTTCCCCGGTGTCCTGGCCAAATTTCCCTAATTCACTAAAAATACCACCAACAACTTAATCTGTTTCAGGTCAGTTGGCATTCATCTGTATCCCCCTCCCCCAGGTCGTGCCTGAAAATAGGCAGGATTTGTCTAGTGCACGTACCCGGTCAACAAAAACTAAATAAATAAAATAAAACTGGCAGCTCATCCTGTACTGCACTCTCCCCCTCCCCTTGCTGACCTCCAGCGACCCGCGCTCGCTCCCAAACATGGGTTGTCGCCATGGTGAGAGGTACGGTGTCCAGCGCCTCAGCCCTCTGCACCACCGGGCTGGCTCATCAACCTATTTTGACTCTCACTTTTAGCAGCAGCAGCTCACCCTCCCTTCACTCTGGCACTATGCACTTTGAGTTTGCCTGATCTGCACAGATGACTTCTACGCTAAGTCATTTGTCCTCCGTACACAGAGTTTTTTGCCATTTTGTCTGTACTGCACTCTTTATGTCATCTTCATTGCAACCACATCACCTGACTGGCTGTATTTTGTTTGTAATTGTGCTTCTCCCCTTCCCTGTCCACCTGGTTGTACCTGGAAATGAGCCTCGGCTCAGTATGCCTCTCCCAGTTACTAATTTTTTAAATAAATAACTAAATAAATAAATGTGCGATAAACTGTGTTGTCACAGACTGGTAATTATGACTTCAGTAAATGACTGAGCAGCAAAAGCAGATGAACTCCAGAGAACAAGGATCCTGTTTCCATGTGAATTCAGCTCGTAATGAGGAACAAAGGAAGAAAAATGCGGACCGTATACAAAATATAAGCTGAATCGTGTCGGAATACTATGTTTTTTCAAAGTTTTCTCAGAAATGACAACCTGTATTAAATTAATTTAGAAAGAAAAAACCCAACTAACGGCTTAGTTAGTGAAACTGATTAGTGAAATTGTCAGTGCAACACCATTTCTAAGAAAAAGGCACATCAGATCAGTCTGCTGGCTCAATAGGTGACCCCGTAGTACCCAAGTCTGCTGACTGAACAAGGCAACAAATCTGGATGCCATTTAGTTGTGCTGTAGAATATATTTTAGGATTTTACAGCTTGGACTGAGACAGTGCTGATTAACTTGTTTTTGTCTCTGAACGTTAATCAGAATTAACAAGCTGGGCGGGACACTGTGTTTAGTGAGCTGCCAGAACAGGGACTGCATTTAGCATTTTAGTTTGGCCTAGGGCAAACTTGAGCTCCTGTCTGAAAAGAACAGAGAGACCAGAGGAGGCAATCTCTCTCTCTCTCTCTCTCTCTCTCTCTCTAGGTCTGTTTACATGTACCTGGCTAATGCACTTCCGTCTGCGCCACGTGCCCTCCGCTCCAGCGGCACCACTCACCAAAACCACTTACACATACAAGCTATGCATTCTTGCAGGGTGGTAGGCAGCACTTCCTGAGTTTCTATTTCTGGATTTCTGCTGGGGCCAGGAGTTTTTAGACAGCTGCCAATGTTCTGCCAAGAACCATAATGGAGCGGGTATAATAGGTCACCCCACAGCCTCTTCTTTGCAGAAACAAACTGTATGAGGCCTAGCTGCTTTGAGAACTTTTGGTGGTCTGTTTCTAAAAGGGCTTAGGTTAGGCAGGCATAGAAACATAGAAACTGATGGCAGATAAGGACTGCTTGGCCCACTTAGTCTGCCCATTTTCCCTAACTTCTGCAATATTGCAGATCCTAATTGATCTCTGGGTTTTTACCCCCTCTTTCCTATTGCTAGGGTTACCTTGTGCCTATCCCATGCAATCTTAAATTCCCCTAACATTTGTGACCCCACCACCTTCGCTGAGAGGCTGTTCCATACATCCACCATCCTTTCTGTGAAAAAATACTTCATCACGTTCCCCTGTGTCTACCCATCTCCAGCCTCATATTATGACCCCTTGTTCCTGAACATTTTTTCTGAAAGCTGCTACCCTCCTGTACCTTATTTATGCCCTTGAGATATTTGAAGGTCTCTTGCGTACCCCCTCCTCTCTTTCAAGGTATACATATTGAGGTCCTCTAGTCTCGCCTTATATGACTTTAGACCCTGCACCATTTTTGTTGCCTTTCTCTGAACTGCCTCTACCCTGTCCACGTCCTTCCGGAGATGTGGCCTACAGAACTGGACACAGTACTCCAGATGGGATCCCACCAGTGATTTCTACAGTGGTATCATCACCTCCTTTTTTCTGCTGGTGGTACCTCTCCCTATGCACCCCAGCATCCCACTGGCAGTGTATAACAGGGAGGACAGTATGGTATGGTGTGGGGCTGTACCATGGCAGGTGGAATGTTTACACCACAGCAAAAAACACCTACAACAGTATATGATCTCACAAAAACAGAGATCGTCCTGTACCGCAACTAAGCCGTCTGCTGCACTCCCCTTACTGTTTACACTGCCTGACCTGTACCATTGCAACTCATCTGCACCTCTCACAATGGTGCTGATCAAGTAGTGTAAACAGGGCTTCTGTCTGTTTGTCCCTGTCTGTCTCTCTCTCTCATTGTGGGTTTATCACTATGTGCTGGGAGCAGAGGCACTGACAGTTTGTTACAAGATATAACTAGAGGTAACAAAAAGCACCAGATGTGATGAACGTTTTTCAGCACATACATAATAAAATGAAACCCAGATGTTCAGTCATTCTGTTTTTATTCTGATTATCATTATGACATTTTCCACCTCTGGTGGTTCCCCTGTTCCACATCCATCTTAACCAAGTGGCGTATGCAGTGGAGGGGGTGCCATCCCCCCATCCCAAACAACGTGGGCCTTCTCGGCTGGGTCTAGATCTCCCTGTGTGCTGCCATCCTGGAGCTCTGTAGGTTTTCACTGCAAGTCCCACATTGCACCCCAATGTACGCTGAGGCTCTGACATCACACCTGACCTCTGCCACCGCCCCAGTGAGAGCCCTGTGACGTCATCACACTGCCCTCTGATGCCACTGCAGGGGAAAGGCCAGAGATGGTACTAATGTAGTGGGTGGTCTTACCTGCCTTTCACAGAATTTAAACACGTGGTCTCCACAGCACATCTGGGACTCCAACAGTCTGGATTAGGGTGCTGGGATTAAGGATCGAACCTGGAACTCCCCATCCCACTTGCTGCACCAGTGAGCAAGGTTTTCATCACTGGGCGCCAGAATGACAACGAAAACTGTAAGGTGGCGCTCTGAATGGAAAACACTGATGCTCAGAAATTCAAATATACCAGGTGAGTTTTATTTATATATATATATATATATATATATTATAGTGGCATGGTACTGCCACTGTAGTTAGGGTTGAGTACCCCATTCAAGGTTAAAGTGTGAAATTTTGCAGCTTAATAACTTTGCCACTGTATGACAGATTTGCCTGAAATTTGACAGGCATGTAGCGGTACCATAGATCTCTGGATCTGCCAAGTTTCGTAATGGTCAGCTATACAGTTGCAGAGCTATAAAGCGCAATAGAAAGTCATATTTACGCTTTTTTGTGCATTCTTTGCTTACACCTACAGGTCGCACGGTTTGCGTGACCAGTCCAAAACCTTCAGGGAACATGCAGCCGGGGTCCCTGATGTGCCTTTTGAAGATTTCGTGAAAAAATATTAAATGGTTCAAAAGTTATTCAAAAAACAAGTTTCCCATTATAGTCAATGGGAAACGTTAACAAACTATTCGACAGTGTCGCAAATGCAGTTTTTAGTGTCGCAAATGACCCCAGTAGTGTCGTGTGTTAGCCATTTTTTTTTCAGTTACTGGTCACAGAAATGCTTGACATTTAAATGTGGGACCCTCTAGGGACACAATTTGTTTTGTGTTCACCTAGTCGAGCCCTGAGGATGCTAACCATGTCTTTTTTGGAGGGTTAAACACCCCAGAAATATGTTTTTCAAATTTTTGTAAACTGTAGTATCGCAAAGTAGTGTTGCACTTGCAACACTTTCGTGATTTTTTTTGTGAAAGTGTTGTGATTTGCGACACTACTTTGCGACACTATGCCCAAAATAGTAGGGAATCTTTGCCACCCTGCTGCAAAAGAACGGTTTGATCTTTTGGGCTGAAATTTGGAGAGAAGAAAGCCAACATCCCACACATGTGCCTTTTTCGTGGTTTGGTGACAAACGATTACAGGGCTGCAAAGTTACCGCACTCTGAAGTTGACTATTTTTCCCATAGACTAACATTACAGCATCCGCTGCGCCTTTCGGGGCCCGTATCTTGAAAACACTTCGAGATACGGACTTTTCGTCAGAAAAATGTTTAGCCCCCTGCTAGCAGGCTAAGTACAAAACTAGCCAGGAAAGTCATAAATCATATGAAATTTTAAATTGTTTTCTACGTCCTACGTTTCCTGAGATTTAAGCAATTTAGTATTCCAAGCGTTCATTTTCTGTTCCGAGTGCCATTATTATGCATACATTCTTTGTATTCACTGTGTTTCTCTATGCAGCTTTTGGGAGAAAAAAGGCTGTGCATTTTCATTACTGCTACAGTTAGCGTTTCCACTTGCATTCCCGTTACCATTTGCGTTCCCGTCTATGCCACCGTGTGCGTGACCCTTTGCATTTTCGTTTGCGCTTGTTTGCATTACTGTTAACATTTGCACTTCCATTACTGTTTTTGTTTGCGTTTCCTTTTGCATCACCGTGTGCATTTGCATTTGCGAACGTGCTTCCATTTGCGTTTCCGTTTCTGTTTGTGTTTCCGTTGGTGTCATCATTGCTGTTACCGTGTCTGCGTTTCCAATTGCGTTACCGTGACTGTGCACATTATGATTTGCATTTCCGTATGCACTTGCATTTGCATTTCTGTTTTCATTAACGTTTGCACTTGCGTTTCTATTACCGTTTGCGTTATCGTTTACGTTTGCGTCACCATGTGCAATAGCGTTTGCGCTTGCATTTGCATTGCCGTTACTTCACTATTTATAGTGCACATTCTCAAAAAGAAGGGAAATTCATGACAAAAAAATCTGTTTAATGCATCAGTTAGGGTTGTTCCACAGTGACAAAAGCGAGGAAATTTGATGTTAGGGTTCCCACCCCCCTTGCACCCAATCCCCACCCCGCCCCCACCAACAGGCATCGGGGTGTGCGTTGAGAGTCGTTGATCTAACTCTCACCCCATTCTCTCCTACTGCACCACCTCCAGCTTGTTTACATGGGATGTGGTAGAGTTAGGACCGATGACTACCAGCACCCCGATGCCTGTTGGTGCATGAGGTGAAGTGATGCTAAGAAGTAAGACATAAATCCTCTCTCTTGTGTGGATAACTACTATGCATGAAACTGAGTTTTACCATAATATATATATATATATATATATATATATATATATAGAGAGAGATTTATATATTTAGTTATATTTGAATTTCTGGACGTCAGTGTTTTCCATTCAGAGTGCCACCTTACAGTTTTCTCTGCAAAGTATGGTATCTCAGATCCTTGGTGGGCACCAGCACAGCGTCTTTGAGCACCCCACTTTACTGGTCTTTTGGCCAGAATAACAGTGACCACAAAATGTAATGAGAGGCTCGTCTGCATAGTCACAGACATCAGGGTAGAACTGTGCACATTCCTGTGTGTGTGTGTGTGTGTGTGTGTGTGTGTGTTGCCAATGTGTGTTTTGTGCATGCATGCGTGTGTATGCATATGTGTGTATGTATGTGATTGTATGGACGTGTGTGTGTTTGCCAGTGTGTGTATGTGTATGTGTATGTGTGTGTGTGTGTATACGGTGTGTGTGTGTGTGTATTCACATGTGTATGTGTTTGCCAGTGTGTGTTGTGCATTTGTGTGTGTGTGTGTGTGTGTGTGTATACAGTATGTGTGTAGTGGGCTTGGTGTGTGTGTATGTGTGTGTGCATGTATGTGTGTAGTATGTGTGTGGTGTGAATGTGTGTTTATACCACATGCTCCAGCGCAGCAGCATCGATTTTTGGATTTAGAAACCTCTGCAATATGGAACTACTGTAGGCCATTGATCCCAACGAAATGACTCCCATGAGCCTAGCCAAATGGGCCCCAATGACGCATAATGTCTGGGATATTAAAGCCTACAAACTGACCTGAAGTGTTAAAGTGGCCATATAGTTGTGGGCAGAAATGGTGGCAAGCAGGGGAATTAATGAGAGAGAGAGAGAGAGAGAGAGAGAGAGACAGAGACAGACAGAGAGAGAAACACGGGGGTGGGGGGTGAGAGTCAAGAAGGAATTTGATTAAAGAGTGCATTCTTCAGTTCTTTGGGTGAGAGAGGAATACAAAGATGAACAATACTGGTACACAAAGGACTTGAGAAGAAATAAAAGGAATGTAACATTAAAATCAAATGTTTTATTTTAGAGAACCC